>OY744522.1:119127686-119197686 GCA_963556195.1 Sepiola atlantica
CGGTATAGTCGAGGAAACTGGGAGCGGGGAGGGAGTTCTAAAGACGAACAGGAAAGGAAATAAGCTATTGGAGTATGAGGCTCTCTGGAACCTGTGGACCTCAACAGTGAAATGATGGGATTTAGCTGATTGTCGGGTTGGTCTAGTGTATTTACGTTGATGGCGCACCAGAGCAGCTAGTTGATCAAGGCCCATCCCATTGAAGTATTTGTAAAAAAGCACAAGGATGCAACATTGCGGTAATTGGACAGAGGGCTGGGGCCTGGTGGATAGTGAGGGGCCTATATACTCTTTTTTTGACATTGTCTAAGAAGGAGAGACTAGTGGATGGTGCACCAGCCCAGATTCGACAAGAATACTCCATGCACGAGCGGATAATGGCTTAGTAGAGAAATAGGATACTATTAGGTGTGAGAGGTTTTCTAGCACGGTAGAGGAAGCCGACTTTATTTGCACCATTCTTGGCAATGTCTTCTATATTTCTTTTTGCATTCATGTTACCTGTGAATGTTAGGTCGAGGAGTTTGAACATTGAACTTTCATGTAGGGTGTTATTTGCCATGACTATCGGTGGTTGAAGAGGTTTCTTGTAGTTGTTAAATGAAAGGAGCTTTGTTTTAGCAGCATTAAATGTTACCACTCATTTATGACCTAATTCAATTACAGACTAAAGGTCACTATCTAAGGATTCAGTCATTACCTCGGATATGTGCGCGTCTGTTTTAACCACATGGCGAAAGTAGAGCGTAATGTTATCAGCGAGTATACCCATCTCAGTCACAATGTCATCAGAGTAGTCGTTTATGAAAATCATGAACAATAAAAGTCCAAGGATCGATATATATATATATATATATATATATATATATATATATATATATATATATATATATATATATATATATATGACGAGGGCCGAAAGATTACGGCCGAAAATTTTGTTCTCCTTTCTTGAAAAAACACTGTTTTCTATATAAGAGAAAATTGATATTCTTAACGTCAAAATATAGAAAATAAATTGTGAAAATATATAAAAATATATTTTTCACATTGATTTTTTATACAAGCACACACACACACACACACACACATATATATATATATATATGTGTGTGTTTTTTTGAAAGTTTACCAAAACATTTCGTTCACGAAATCATTCATCACCACAGAAGACTTTTTTCCTTTCAAAGTTTATTTATTTATTTATTTATCAGAATTATCAAACTTAAAGATTTTTCCCTACACGTGTTTCTCTACGAAGCAGGTCCTTGATTGGCAGATCATCAGTGGATTTATGAACCTGGAACAAAATTTCAACAGCTGACAATACCCAATGTGGTGTTGCCCTAATTGAGGTCATTCAAGAAGAAAAAAAACCTCTTAAAAAAGTGGCTCATAAGATGTTTGCATTATGGTTGCTACTATGCAAACCAACAAGGAATTAGTCCCAATGCAGTTCAAAAGAAACAGGAACAATGTGCGAGAATACACCACCCCCTCATCAGGCGGCACAACGATGAAGTCATCCCCCCTCAAATTAAAATAAAATGGTCAAACCACAATCCACAATTTAACGTTCTCAGCCACTGGTAGTGTGGTCATTCCGCATCTATTCCATCAGAAAAAAAAACACAGCATAAGCGTCCGTTAGGAATGTATGTGGTCGTGCGAACCTTTTTTCTAGGGCTGACTTGCTCCCATTCGGTATAAACACACAACGAGGCAAATGATCATTATGCATTGTTTATCGAGACATGAGATGCGATACAACTTGTGGCCATCTGTGATATGTACGCACATTGAATGACTAATTCACCTGTTTGTATATTTCTTTAATATTAACATTTGACTATAAAATCAGATTTCTCATAACAAACGATAAAAATATTAAGAAAATATTGGTTCATGAATGTTGATGGGTGATTTTGCTTCGTGTGTTTCTAGTTAATAAACAATTCCATTGTTTACCTGAACCTGTTACGAAATGATAGGATGTTTTCTTCTGTTATGTTGTGCTGACAGTGATTTTTTATTAACATTTCTGAAACATATGTACATATAAATGTTTGCTGATGTTGCATATTTATTGCATGTGTCAAAAATGTTGTATTCTTCAATATTATATATATATATATATATATATATATATATATATATATATATATATATATATATTAGAGTTATACTACCATTATTTGTTCTGCTTTTACTTCATTCGAAAATTCATAAACTGTGGTATATGTATGGATGGACAATGAAAGTAAAAATAGTTTGGTGTTTTACTCAAA
Source organism: Sepiola atlantica (assembly GCA_963556195.1). Taxonomy (NCBI): domain Eukaryota; kingdom Metazoa; phylum Mollusca; class Cephalopoda; order Sepiida; family Sepiolidae; genus Sepiola; species Sepiola atlantica. The sequence goes on from OY744522.1 coordinate 119,129,975, forward strand.
AGTTAAAATTCAGATAGAAAAATCACATTAAAAAATCACAGAATTGTCCGATCTAAATACAAATTCGGGGATACATTAAGTAATAAATGTATGTTATTATGAAGGATTTATTCTATTAAAACACAAACAGTTTGTTTTATGAAGAATGAGCTAACGTCATACATAGTCAATGAAGAAAGTTTACATCGTAACAAAAGTATAATAAAGTAACAATAAAATATAAAGATAATCGTATAGTCCGAAACTTTATCACTTCGTATTCATGAAAGTCATATATGGCGACTATTTTATGTGTATCATGAATAAAGAAAGCCCTCTGTATCCATATGAAGAATGTGAACTTGCAGCATGTAATGTGGATACACGTGTAACTGGAATTGAAAATGACTAACATTTTTCCTAGATTCGTAAAAATAAATTAGCAGTAAAACTTAAATAGGTGAATCGAAGAAATACGTAAGACAATACTTTGTATTAAGGGCTTATAAGATAAACGTTATTTCAACTGTAAAAGCAGCCAGTTATTTGCAAATGTAAGCGGGTGAAGGCCAGCAGAACATAAATATTACTCAGTATGCTCAAAATGTTAAAATTCTTAACACAAGTGTAGTTTGTATTTTTAAGTTTTTCTTATTTCATACATTTATTTTGCAAATAATATTTTAAAAGATAATTTAATTTTTTAAAATTTGTTTCGACTTCATGCTGACCGACACCGGCATCTAAAATGTCTGTCTCAACTTAAACAGCTTTCTTAACCCCGGAATAATTTAAACTTATCTTTATCATTTGAAATTTGGTAACACATTATTTATTTCAATAATACCCTATTTACATTCTCTCACACGGGTACACTTGAATTTTTTCCTACCAAGCCTAAGCCGTTTCGGAATCACGTTGTTATAAGCATAGCGTTGCCTGGGTTGATAGCTAGTGAGATGCATTGAAACATTCATGTGGTGTCAGGGGCTCGTTCTTACCGGAATAATTATTTTCATAAATAAAACAAAATGAACTGAAATAAAATATATTCGTGCCAAAACGTAGTGGAGAATACTAAATAAACATAGGCGAATGGTAATAGCTGTACTAAACACGATTTTCCTTTCTCCCCCACCCCTCTCTCTCTCTCGCAGCTCAGAAAAAGAGAACGATTTCATCAGCTTATCCGCTACGTGTCACTACTGACTTCCCGTTTTAAACGCAAAGTTCACATAGTTGCAACTCTACCTTTTCAATTCTCATGCAATTTTCCACTACTATAATCTTATGTTTATGCTAACCTTATATGGAAAATATCGCTTTTAACAATATTTCCACCCACGCACATATAATCCTGTTAACTCTATTCAATCTGCACGTTTTGATATGCAAATATTATTTTTAATTAAGGCGTGACAGACTGACGAAATCCTCATTTCAAACTAAAGCCTGATCAACCTATATAAGAGTCAAATACGTCCTAAGATAGAGTATTGTAATTGCCACAGTACAGCACCGACTTCGAAACCTAGTGTGGGATGCCCTCCTCCTTTCTCTGCATCGTCTTTCTCACAGATAAGACGTAAGTAGTCTTTCTCTACTCTATCGTTATTTTCATGTTAGGTGTTCGACTGAGCTGCAATCTGTGGTTCCTCCCTGTAAAACATTCAAAGCAAAAATTCACAACAAAATTTCGTTTCTTTACAACCTTCATAAATAATTTTCATTTCTTCTGTGTACGCCAAACTGAACGGAACTTCTATGAGCAAAGTTTATTTTCAAGAACTACCTATCTATGGAACACACACCACGGGACTGTTTTACAGCTGACTACAAAATGGTAGTTTTCAAGTAAGATTTTAACAAATTCTTGCTGATCCGTCTTCTTAACTAATAAAATTCTGCCCAGTCTCAACTATCGTTACTAATCCTCCCGACGTTGTCTTATGGTTCTCCTGACAAACTCATTAACTCCTATCCTCGAATGGCCTTTATGCCTTGACAAAGGCTGACTCGTAAGTACATAAAAGGCAAGCAACAGATATAACCTATTAGTGAGATGCTTGGATGCATTTGAGATTCGATAGTCTATACGATCTTCACGTTTAATGATGAAAGGACTATTTCAAACTTAATAGTCACAAACCAACGAACGGACAGATCGACGAACAGATACTCTTCAAGAGATAATTGGACGTATCTTATAAATGAGATGCGTCTATTAAAACTGCAGTGCTAGTGATGTAAATACTATTTTAGAATTAAGCCGACCGGGCCGATCGAAAGAGAGAGCAGCTTATAGAGGTGATGGACGTATCTAAAATAAGATGTGTCCATTCAAATTAAAGCTTTAGAGATTGACGTACATAGAGATGAAATAAGATGGAGTACTGCCGCTACATCTTGGTAGGCGCCGATCAGAACATACTTCGTTTCCTAGACACAGTTCAAAATCGACTCTGAAATCTAGTTGTGATTATCTTTTCTGTCCTCTACAGCTTATTTCTCACAGAAGAGCCGTCGCTAGTCTTTCTCTGCTCTATCTATTTTATCATAAAAAATGCTTGAGTAAGCTCTAATTTCTCGTTATTCCTTTATAAAACATTAACAGCCATAACATGACTTGCTAGCAAAACGAAGACATATTTTCTTTTCTTACTCCGGGTGCCTAGCGTCGGGAGAAATTTCCACGAAAAGAGTTTCTTCGCAAAAGCCTCCTCTCTGTAGGCCATATTTCTACGGGACTGCTTCCCTGCAGATTACAACAGGGTCGTTTTGAAATCTAATATCAACAGATTCCTGTGATAAAGCCTCACCACAAGCAATAAAACTCAGTTCATTCCATTAATCATCCTCAATCCTTTCAAGAGTTTTTTTGTTTTTTTCAACTTGTAATCATTCCGTGACGGGCGTAATGAGCAAGAATCTGACTTGAGTGGATGAAATGGTCTTGACTTAATTTATCGCTGTCTTAAAAAGGTCCGCCTCTTTCTGGCGTGCAAGACCTGGATGTAAGAAAGAAGAATTGCACGCCGGATCAAAGATATTTATGCGTATTGACCACATGTGATCGGCGTGATTTTTCACCCATAAAAACGAGCCCAATTGAAGGTGTCAGTGGCTTTTTACCACTCGAAAGACTAAGATCATTGGGCGATAGAAATCTGTATTGAAAACGGATTTGTTGAAGAAAAGTATACCACATAACGATGTTCCAGTTGCGAGTACACTGCTCACAAGTTCAGTATTAAAACGCTATTGTTAGAGAAATATCTACTAAGTGATAAACATATAGTGGCAAACACGTTGCTGCATTGAATACGGTGTCACCTGAGAAAAAGTATACCGCCTAACAAAGTTCCAGTAGCGAGTACGTTGTTTCCATCAACAAAGACTATTTCCCTCCGTTTTTTATTCCAACTCATAAGAACTTATCCTCGATGACTTTTTGGCATTGATAAGTGGTGACTCATTAGTACAAAACAAGAGATGCGTCTATTTAATTTGCGCTTTTAGCGAATAAATTTATATTCCAAAATTATGAGTGACAGACGGATGGACGCAGCAACAAACAGACGGAGAGAGCTTTTTATAAAACTAAATTGACGCATATACATATAAGAAATAATAAAATGGCTAACATTTACGCTTTTATTTCATTTTTTTTATTGCTATATTTAAAAAAAATGTACAGGATGTAATTTTTCTGATTATAATGATAACCTTTCAACCGTTATAGACAGTTATTTCATTAAGTGAGATATTAAAATAAAAATGTAGCTGCAACAAAAGACATAAGCATAAAAAACGCACTGTGATTCATCCGTAACTTTTAAGCCGTACAAATAGCGTCAGAACTACTTCCGGTAAGATGGCAGCACTTTTACGACGAGCGAATGAAAACCGTGCGATGATTGAGCTTTAATTGCTTCCTGTTCTTTTGGCAAATCTCTAAATCGAAGGGGCGTTGCCTGAATGGACCCCGAATGAACGTACATGCTTATGTCAACGAGTTGAAGTGTCTTTAAGTACTGATCGGGTAAGGATTGATAGAGGGAAATACACTGGAAATGATGATCGATATATATATATGGCGGCCATATTGGATATCTTTTGTAGCTTCTTCTCAACTTCTTTCTTTTGCTATCTTTTTTCTTTCGTTCCTAATGTCTTTTCTTACTTTATTTTTTTGTTTTATTTACAATTCATTAATTTTTTTATTTATACTCTTGTTTTTTATTCATTCATACATTCAGTTTTTCCTGTATATTTCTTTTTTTTTTATTAATTCATTTATTCTTTTTCTTTTCATTTCATTTTAGTGATCATTGAATTTTTTCGGCCTTCTTTTTATCATCATTTGTATCCTTTCCTATTTCGTACTTTCCGTCTTTCTTGTCTATAATCCATTCATTATTTATATTTCATGTTCCTGTTTCTATTACTAATTAATTCATTATTTTCCCATTATTTAATCCTGTTATATTTTTATTGTAATGCCTTTTATTCCGTCTATGTATTTTATTCTCATTTTTTTTAAATCTATCTTATTAATTATTTATTTTCTTTTTTCTGTCTTGATTTTAATTATTTATTTCTTGTGTGTATCATTCATTCTTTGATCTCTTTATTACTCTTAATTAATTATCTTTTGTTTTTCATGTCTTTCTTTCTTATGTCTAACATTCTTTCATCCTTTTTATTCATCTCTTTCTTTCTTAGATTCATTAATTTCTTTTCTTTCTTTCTTCTTTCGTTCTTTCTATTTATTCCTTCAATCATCCGATCGTATCTCTTTCTTTCTTTTATGCATTCATTTATATATTATTTTCTATATTTCATGCATTCTTCTTTTCTTTATCTTTTCCTATTTCATTTTCTTTTCTTTGTTTATTGCTTCATTTCTTTGTTATTCTTTTACTTTCTACGTTTCTTTCTCATGTCTACCATCCCTTAATGTTTTCTATGTTATCTCACCCTTTCCTTTATTCATTCATTATTTTTTTGTTTTTTTAATTTTCTTGTCACGTATTTTTCTCTATATTTCTTCGTTTTCTTTTGTTCATTTATTTTTCATTCATTCTTCTATTCTCACTTTTGTCTTAATATTTATCAATTCAGTTATTCTCTCTTTTTGTCTTTCTTCCTTTCCCTTCTATTGTATTTTTCATTCGTCCATTTTCTGACTAAGTATTCAGATACTAACGGGACACCGTAGTAATTCAACGGTGCTTTCTACACTAATGTTTAAAATTTACTGTTTATGATAACATTCACTTTGAAATAGTAAATGTTTATAAGTGTAAATACTATTTAAAAACAATTACTGTCAACCCCCCCCTCTGATTTAAACTAAATCAAAGTTAACAACACGAAAATATTACATCATGTACATAATTTAAAAATACAACATACTTTAAGCTATCTTTATTAAAACCCAGAAATTTTCAATAAATAACATTACGTATAAAAGGAGTTACCAGATTTTAAAATGTTTAACGTAAATACAATTTATCTTGTGACACTAATTCTAGGGTCCCGGAATTGACGTTGTAAACGTTCTTCTGAAACTATACCGATTAGTTGTTTTGACGTCTAACGACTTTGTTCCCGCTTTCATTTAGAAATTCGCTTCTTTTCTCAAACTTTTTGTTCATTCGCTTGTGTCACCTAAAGATGATACTTATGACACATTTATTATGTTTTTATTTTGATAGAAGAAAGATTATTAGAAAAATTGAAACAAGTAAAAACGTATCATCAAGCTAGGTAATTCTTTTATGTTCAACAATGTTTGCTTAAATAGAAATAATTCTGTCTAAATACACATAACTAACTCTACATTTTCTTTTGTTTGTAACTTTGTTAATACTTAAGAATTCCTTTTATTTCACGTGTCATAAGAAAGCAGAAATCGTCTATTCTTTTTATTTCACGTGTCATGAGAAGGCATAAATCGTCTATTCCGTTTATTTCACGTGTCATGAGAAAGCAGAAATCGTCTATTCTATTTATTTAATGTGTCATAAGAAAGCAGAAATCGTCTATTCCTTTTATTTCACGTGTCATAAGAAAGCAGAAATCGTCTATTCCTTTTATTTCACGTGTCATGAGAAGGCATAAATCGTCTATTCCGTTTATTTCACGTGTCATGAGAAAGCAGAAATCGTCTATTCTATTTATTTCACGGGTCATAAGAAAGCAGAAATCGTCTATTCCTTTTATTTCACGTGTCATGAGAAGGCATAAATCGTCTATTCCGTTTATTTCACGTGTCATGAGAAAGCAGAAATCGTCTATTCTATTTATTTAATGTGTCATAAGAAAGCAGAAATCGTCTATTCCTTTTATTTCACGTGTCATAAGAAAGCAGAAATCGTCTATTCCTTTTATTTCACGTGTCATAAGAAAGCAGAAATCGTCTATTCCTTTTATTTCACGTGTCATAAGAAAGCAGAAATCGTCTATTCCTTTTATTTCACGTGTCATAAGAAAGCAGAAATCGTCTATTCCTTTTATTTCACGGGTCATAAGAAAGCAGAAATCGTCTATTCCTTTTATTTCACGGGTCATAAGAAAGCAGAAATCGTCTATTCCTTTTATTTCACGTGTCATAAGAAAGCAGAAATCGTCTATTCCTTTTATTTCACGGGTCATAAGAAAGCAGAAATCGTCTATTCCTTTTATTTCACGTGTCATAAGAAAGCAGAAATCGTCTATTCCTTTTATTTCACGTGTCATAAGAAAGCAGAAATCGTCTATTCCTTTTATTTCACGTGTCATAAGAAAGCAGAAATCGTCTATTCCTTTTATTTCACGTGTCATAAGAAAGCAGAAATCGTCTATTCCTTTTATTTCACGTGTCATAAGAAAGCAGAAATCGTCTATTCCTTTTATTTCACGGGTCATAAGAAAGCAGAAATCGTCTATTCCTTTTATTTCACGGGTCATAAGAAATCAGGAATCGTCTATTTACATAGCATCGTTGAACTTAAGTAGGAAATCAAGCTGACATTGTTCATATGCTGTTGAAGCTGTGTTACAAAGTATGCCACTAAGTCCCTGAAAGATTTGCAAAGGCCATTGAGTTCCATAGAGAGCACATGGAATTTTAATAAATGGTTTAACATATCATGTTTTATGTTGCAAAACATTAAGTGTATCCTTTTGTAGTTTCTATATTGAAGTTGCATATTTCTATCATGTAACATTTATGATGTTGGAATAAAATTGTATAAGTTACTGATGGTGAACTCTATATATGAATGATAAATAATACAAAACGAATTTTATATAATTTTAACTAGATCGAATAAGAAAATCATGCGTAGAGGGAACTAAACGATTACCAATGGGGAAATAAGTTCAATAATCCTTACAAGAGAAAGTAGAGCTTTAAGTATACTCATTCAGATATTTAAAATACCATTTAAATAAGGTTTTAACATGAAAAGTTCCAGCAAACGTTAGGTTTTACGTACGTTTTGAGAGAAACATCTATTAAATGGGTTGACAAAAATTCCATCTAGACATGCTTTCAAAGAATAATAGACGTGATGTAACTATTTACCGTTCATCAGAAAACACATTAAACGAATCGTCTAAAAGTCAGGCAGTGAAGGCACGAATGGAGCTGGAAGTTAGCAAAATAAATTATATTAAAGTCACCAACATATTTAAGAAGAATCCATTATAATATTGCTTTATGGGTTGGAACAACCTAAGTAATGACATCAACATGTGGAAGTTTTCAGGTTGCTCATATTTATCTATCTATCTATCTATCTATCTATCTATCTATCTATCTATCTATCTATCTATCTATCTACCTATCTATCTAGCTGGCTAGCTATGTTACACGGTATTGATCTAGTTCTGATCCTATATCTATTTCTAATTTTATTTTGTGAGATATATGAAAGGAAAGAGAGCGATAGGGTGGGTGAGTGAGAGAGCAGAAGAGGGAAAGAGAGAGAGAGGGGACATGGCGATTAGCAACCGCATTACGTAATACTATTTGTTTTATCATGTATTTTTAAGCCATTCAACAGCAAATTCAAAGAATAAAAAATAACAATAAAATAAATAAAGCGTCTTTCTCGGAACGAACCAGCATCCTACGATTTTGATGACGATGTGCGTCAGGACGACTCTAACCCCATGATTCCCATCCCATTTTCCCCTGAACTGCAATAAGTGACGCACAATTTGCCCCCTACCATCACCGACCTGTTCTAGCACATTCTTGCAATTGATTGTCGGTCACCGGTTCCCCTCCCCTACTCTTCGATGTCACATCAAAACGACCTCTTCTTCGTGCCCCGATTTTGTATAACCGAGAGCGCAGCTTCATTAGCTGACACGCCCCTTTTTCACACGTGATTTCGGCATTCAAGAAAAAAGCGCGAATGAATAACGAAAGACAATTAGAAAAATAGATAGGAATAGATAGAGAGACATATAGACAGATAGATAAATATGAACATAGTTAGATAAATAGATATACGTACCAACAGATTCGAAATATCGTATATATTGCCATAGATATTGACGAAACACACACCTCGTCAACCCCAGAAACTTATATCTATATATATATATATATATATATATATATATATATATATATATATATAGAGAGAGAGAGAGAGAGAGAGAGAAATATAGACAGATAGATAAATATGAACATAGTTAGATAAATGGATATACGTACAAACAGATTAGAAATATCATATATATTGCCATAGATATTGACGAAACACACACCCCGTCACACACAGAAACTTTATATATATATATATATATATATATATATATATAGATATATATATATAGAGAGAGAGAGAGAGAATGAGAGAGAGACATATAGACATATATATATATACTGATAATGGGATGTGGAAAATGTTATTTATTACGTTCGCGCAAGGTGAATTCTTCAGATCGCAACTACGCAAGCATAATTTAAATAAATTATTATAACCCTACTATATATATATATATATATGTATATATATATATATATAAATATATATATATATGTTTTTATGTGTAATCAGTCAATAGAAAATCATAAGGGCACAAGTTGGAAAAGCAACATAATAGTTGTTAATAACAAACTGAGAGTGAGGAAAAAAAAAAATAAATAAACGTGCAACTTGCAATTATATATTTATATAATATATATGTATATATATGTATATATATATATTGTACTAATTTTTTTGTACTAAAAAAAAAATATATATATATATATATATATTATATATATATATATATATATTATCTTGACTGATTCCGAAACGTTGTGAACATAACATTGTGTATGAGAATAGTAGTTCAAATAATTAAAATAATACATAATTTCCTATGTATTTTGTATGGTTAAATATAATATAATATATATATATATATATATATATATATATATAATATATAATACATATATAACATATATGTATAATATATATGTATATATAATATATAATATATATATATTATATATGTATATAATATATGCGTATATATATATGTATGTATATATATATATATATATTTACTAATTTTTCTGTACAAATATATATATATATATATATATATATATATATATATATATATATATATATATATATATATAAAAATAAATAAACATCAACTGATTCCCCAAACGTTGGGAACATAACATTGGGAATGAGAATAGTAGTTCAAATAACGAAAATAATACATATTTTCCCATGTATTTTGTGTGGTTAAAGTATATCTGAAAAAGCTTGAAAGAAACAAAGGTTCATTGATTCAGCTTTCGTAAAATAATAATCGATATAACATCAAGCCACTTTACGTAAGGAGCTAACAAGAACAAATATGATTATCACAACGACAGGCGATACCTATTGGCCTTAGTTTTTAAAAGACCAAGATTATAGGTAGAAGGAAAACAGTAAGCAGGAAGAGAGTTGCACAAGCCTGCGGTTCTTGGAAATAAGCTACTGGAGTAGGAAACTGTATTAAAATGAGGTATAAAAACAGCGAATTGATGAGTCAAACGAGCTGGGGAAAAGGGAGCGGGGAATAAATAACCTAATTATGAAAAACACATGTCATAATAGTATTTATAGAAAAGACTGAGACTAGCAACATACGACTGTGAGAGAGAGGGTGTAGAGAAGAAAAAGGGTAGGGCCAATCAAATTACAGATACGTTGCTGCACCTTATCAAGAACCTTCAAATGGGACAGAGATTCACCAGCTCAAATATGACAACAGTACTCCGTACATGGTCTGATTGTGGATTTGTAGAGATAGAGAATAGCCTCAGGTGTGAGAAAGTTTTTAGAGTCATAGAGAGAACCGACTTTACGAAACTCCGCAGACGGATTAATAATTAATAAGAACACTTGATTACAGTAACTGTAATCGCCGTTTCGAATCTGGCCAAAAGTACAGCCAGGCTGACAGCCGTAGACGGCGAAACGTGCGTGTGTGGATGATTATTTTATAAATAAAATAGTACATATAAACGTCACTATATATAGGGTAGAATTATAACTTTATGAAATATTCAGATGACTGCTTCACCGTAGATAAGTGAACCATAACTATATCGCCAAACAATAACAAACAAGAATTAATGTGTATGCTTTTATGAGCGATAAAATGTCCACTAAATCCAACGAGATTCCGTAGTCTAATCGGTAAGGGCAGCGGCTAACAGTACCTCTATGATCTCGATTTCCAATCTCGACAAGAGTACAGCCACGCTGAAGAGCAACAGGCGGCGACATGCACGCCCATGGATATAAATAATTATATATATATATATATATATATATATATATATATATATATATACTGTAATTCAGTGTAATATCATCATATATACTGTAATTCAGTGTAATAAGAGACATAACTAGAGTGCTCAATTACTTTTAATCAATGGACACTATACATTCTTAAGATAATCCATGGGTACCTTCGGTTTCAACGAAAACACTGGAAAGTAAACCTGCAAAGTTAAACATACCAAATGTTAGCTTTTAATCAGCCGATGTTGTGAAAGTGTCTTTTTCATCAGCCGATCATCACATCGGCTTTAAAACGGGCCCATTTGGTACCTTTAACATCCGCGGGTTGAGTTTCCAGCATTATCGTGAAACTGGGGGTACCGATAGTTGATCAAATTGATGTATAGTGTCCATTGCAAATCTCCTTCTCTCTCTCTCTCTCTCTCTCTCTCTCTCTCTCTATATATATATATATATATATAGAGAGAGAGAGAGAGAGAGAGTAGATGGTAATGCAGCATGATTGCAGTTCCAACAAGAGAATAATGTATATTTAAAGAAGTAAGGCTTCCAACATTAAAAAAAAACTTTTTTCAACCATTTTTTAAAATTTTATTATGTTATCATTTTATAATTTTGTGATTTTATAACGCGTTTCGAGCTTTTCGTGATTGCTCTATTTACATATATACTCCATTAATGGATGCTTGATATTGCCGGAAGGTTGAAATAAATTATTGCACAGGTGATTATGTGATTTTTGTGTTACTTTATTTTATATATATATATAAATTAACTCAATTCAAATATTCAAAAAATGAACAACACCTATATTTTTCAAAAGTGCTCAATATATATTAGAGCTATTTATATTAAAATAAATATATGTTTATTTTCATATACACACATACACACACACACACACACACACACACACACACATATATATATATATATATATATATATATATATATATATATATATATATATATATATATATATATATGGGAAATGAAAAAGGTAAAACCAAGAGATATTTTTGTATCTATTCAACAACGGTTTGTCTTTATTATGAGACTTCTTCAGGATGATAATTGTAAGAAAAATGTCATGCAAGTACATCGAAATATTGGGATTACATGATGGGTGGATAAGGAAAAGTAGTAGTCGTTGCTACTAAAAGTTCAGGACGAGGGTCCGGGTTGCGGTCAGTCAGTGTCAGACTCTCGTCCCTCCTTGGTCATTCACTGACTTAGTGAAATTATTTTGATATGGTAATCTTTGTAGAAAAACATGTTTATCAGTCCATGTCAAAATTAAGAAATTATATATGGAAAGCCTAGACACGATTCGACAGCCTAAAGCATGGAGATCATAAACACTATGCCTTTTTTAAGCCACACATTAAACATCCATCGTATCATTCTGATATCATTTCTGCCCATGCGACGCACGTCCTGAACACTCACTGGCCAGATTTCATGTCCATACATCATCACGTGCCTGATAGACACTTCCCTCGGTCGACAGTGTAAACGCTCCGCAGTTTTGTAATGGCAGAAGCTCCTTGCACTTAGTCCATCCACTCCTAACTCTTGCAAACACATTAGCATCTGCTCTACTTCGTACTTCAATAGTATCACGAAGGTAAAAAAAAAACTTAGAAACAAACTTAATATTTTTCCATCCCCATATACTTTCCCCATATCTTACTTCTCAAGCATCTCCATTTTCTTACACTTCTTGCACATAAACTGGTTATCCTCTCTCAACCTACCAGTAATTCCACTGCACCTCTTGTGCACTCAATGCTTACAAGTATCACAACATATTGCATTGCCCATACTCTCATTCAACAAACAGGGCATTAGAACTTTACTCTTTTGGGGAGCTTTCCAACATTATAACTACTGATTATCACTTTGGTTTTGGTAACATTTACTCCCAGACCTTAATTTTCCATAGCATTTCTCTAATTCTTTGATTTAATAAGTAGGTCTTCCATTGTTTCACCGGCAAGTATTAAATCATAAGTATACAGCATATATTCTGGGAAACCTGTATGAAGTCCATGGACAATGCTTCTAAGACACAAATGAAAAGCAAAGAACTCTGATGTACTCCTCCTTTAACATTAAAGTTGTTGCTAAATGTGTTGTTAATTCTAACACGACTTTGATGATTTCTGTACATTGCTTGAACAACCTTCTCCAACCACTCATTTGCTCCTAGTTTACGCAAATCCCACCAGACAATCCCTCTTTACACTCTAGATCCACAAAATCAAATTGCAAGTTTTCCTTTTTATTTAGGCGCTTCTCTTGCATTTATCTTAGGATAAACAGATCATCAGTCGTGGATTATGTATGGAAGTGTAGGGTGTTTTTGATGGTATGGCTATCATTGAAGAATGGCTAAGATTTCTTGGGTCAGTAAAAAAATTAAGGTAGCAGGTCCAGTTCACAGGGGAAGGCAAATGTAAAACACGGTACAAGTGATACTTTTTTAATTTATTAATTTTTCATGTACTTTAATTTTACTTCATTTAAATGTTTCGTTTACGTTAAATTACTTTTAATAAAATTATTTAATTTTCATCATTTTAGTTTAACTTTTTTAAATCTAAAATTACTTTTCATATTCTGTACTTTTAAATTTCTATTAAATTTGAATATGTTATTTAACATTTTTATTTATTTTTCTTATTTTTACTTTAACTTTATTTAAACATTTTTTCATTTTTCTTTTCTATTTGGATATTTGAATTCTACCATCATTTTTACGAACTTATTACTACAGCAAAGTGTCGCACACAGGTATTTAAAATAAAAATACAGCTCGTCCGAGGGGGATTTTGTCAAATACAAAAACAGCTGAGAACCGACCCGTCGGTATTCTTCGGTACGGGCGACTCAGGCGATCGAAGATAACCCCCTCTCTAGAAAGGAAGGTGTTGGCTTGGAGAGTTTCCTGATAGATAAAGTGTACCTCATTCCGACAAAAGAAAAGCCTAAAGGTTGCAAGAAATATGTTAAAGCTAACCCCGGCTGGTATAAAAAAAACGTTGCAAAACGCTACTATTAGAATTCTAGGGTATTATATTTAATAAATTTGCCATCCCACAACCACGGCACTTGACAGAGACCCGCACTTCCGGTTTAGAGAGTTTGAACTGTATTTTGATTGGACGCTAGAGAGACAGATTTGACTACGAAATATTCAAGGCAGTCAAGCATCAGAATATGGCCGATATATTAAGGTAAATGCAAGTCCAAATGAGATGGAAAATTAAATTGACGAATAAATGGAAGAAACTCAATTTTCTTTAATATGGTTAGTGTCTTCATTAGTCAGTCGACCATAGTTGTCGTCTGATTACACTGAAAATATTCGAATTTCTTAGCAGCGCTCTCTCCCTCTCGTTCCCTTTGGACGCCATTATTGGCTCACAGTTATCGGAATTTAATGTTTCGCGCAGGAACACAAAGTACCGGCCACCGAAAGCAATTGGGTTTTCGGAATCTCATTTCTGATCTGGTCCAAGTTTCTCTTCTCTTTTCTCTTCATTTTCTTTTTTCCTTCTTTTCCTCAACTTTCTTCTTTTTTCCGTCCTCGTACGTCGATTGGACATTTCCTGCATTTACATTTCTTTTCATTTCTTCTTCTTTTTCTCTTTTATTTCATGCGCATTTTGCTGTTGTTACTGTGGATGTTTTATTTCTATTTATTTTATTTCCCTTCTGTATGTTTTATTCCTAATTATCATTGGCTTTTTTCCTTTTCTTTATTTTTCGTTTCTTTTCTTTTCATTAGCTTTCTTTTTTCTTTTAGTTCATTATTTTTCTTTTTCTTTATTCTTTACTTTCTTTCTTGCTAACATTTTTTCCTTACAGTTTTAATTCTCTTTCCTTATTTCTCTTCTTATATCCGCATTCATTTTGATTCTTAATTCCTTACATTCCTTTTTTTCTTTCTTTTCTTTTTTTACTCTTTACTTTATCTCATGTATTTCTATTTTCCTATATTTTTCTTTTTCTATTCTCTTTTAGCCATTTTCATTCATCTCTTGTTCATCCATTACTTTCATTCTGTCATCTTTTTCATTCATTTTTTTTTTCTTTTTACTTTGATCTATTGCTTTATTTCTTCCTGCTCTCTTCCTTTCCTTTTTCTTTCCATTTTTACCATTATCTTTCTTTCTTACTTTCTTTATTTCCCTTCTGTTTTTAATTTCTTTCTTTGTTGTTGTACATCTATATTTGATTTGATTTTTTATTCTTTCCCAATTTCAATCTTTCTTTCTCGTCTAACTTTCAGATTTACTTTCTTCTCGTCATTATTTCTTTTTTATTTCCTCTTTTTTATTATTAATTTCTTTCTTTCTTTTTGCTTCTATTTTCTTTTCTTATTCTTTCATCGTTACTTTCTTTTAATCTTGTTTCCGCTTTTTTCAATTATTATTCCAATTTGATTACTCTTTTCAGTTTTTACATTTCTTCTATCTTTCTGCTGTAGACAACGACTAACACGCGCAATGACTGTAATCATTCACGGTATATGTCTAAGTGGGCTGGCATTCAAGCATTCAGTCGGAATGACTGGTCCATCGACTGGTTAGATATCAGTCGACGGTACGTCCTCGACAATCAGTCCGACAGCGAGTAGGCTACTATTGCATCAACAACCTCTGCCCTGTCGAGGTGAGATACGGTTCTGTTCAGTTCTAGAAGGTACACTCTCTTATACTTTACCTTCTCTTTTAAGAATGGCTGGTTTATTGCAAACCGACTTAGCCGTTCCTAACGTGATATGCCGACGGGGTTGCTCAGGCTATTTTTGCGGAACCAGAGTGTACTCCCTTTGGGTTCGCTGGCTTTTCTTATATCCCATCTTCCGGTCTTGTGCCACATCCTCCTGCGGTAGGAATGAAGTAAATACCGCCGGAATGACTGGCTCACCGTCTGTTTCATACCAGCCGCCGATACGTTCCTGGTATTATTCTGGCCAATAGGGACTGCTTCAGTAGTGAGTAGACTCGTCTTTTGTCTCGTTCCTAGGACATTCAACCGCCTAGGAATTATCTCCTCCTTTAAGAGAGAGTGGTTCATTGCCGATCATCTGAGGTGCAATATGCCGACAGGCTCGTTTTCAGCTATATTTCTACCCAGCCAGATGCTCCCCGTCTCCTGGTTTGCCACATTAAATCATACTGCTATTCAGAATGACTTGTTCACCGGCTGTTTTCATACCAGTCAAGTTTCACTTTGACATCCTTCTGGCAACCTAGGAACTGTCTCGATGGTAATCAGTTCACCTCGATCCTTGAAATTGTCGCAAAAGGGTTCATACCTGTTATTGCTGACGGGTTCGTTCTCGGCTTTTTTACACCTGCCAGAGTGCTGCCTCTATCGAGTGAAACGGCTTGACGCACGCCAAATGGTCTTGTGTCACATCTCGCTTAAATTAGTATCTTGTAAAAACCGCTGATTTACTGACATTCAGAATGAATGATCAGCATTTTATTAAAAAAGAACCTCTAGGATACGTCCATAGCATAATTCTGTGAACCTCAGAACTTTCTTCGCTGGTAATCAGATCTTTCTTTCTCAGAATGAAGTATGGTTAGGCTTGATTCTATGAAGTGTACTATTTCAAATATTACCGCCTTTATCGAGAGTTGATTCGTTTATACCGATCGCCCGAGGCGGCATTATCTTGGAATGCCGACAATTACGTTCTCGACTATTTTTGTACCCGAATAGAGTAACCCCGCAAGGAAAATAGTTTGCCCTACTTTCTTGCCTTGGGCCACTTTTTGCTGCAATGGGTATAACTTAATTAAAACATTGGGTACACAAGACGTGGATTAGAATTAATGTTAGACTGATAGAAGATAAAGAATTTGTGTGCAAGAAATGTAAGACAATGACGAAAGATAGATGAGAACTCAGATATTGAGAAAGTGTATCTGGATGGCGAAGCTATTGAGTTTTTCGAGAAATTTTGTTACCTTACTGATACCATTAGAGCATCGGATGGAAGAGGTGCAAGTTTGACTGCAAGAATTAGGAATAGATGGAGTAAGTTAAGGGTACTTCTGCTATTACTAACCAGCAGGGCGTTACCACTGTCGATCAAGGAAAACGTCTAACAGGCAAATGTGCGCCGTGTGATGATTTATGAAAGTGAACTCTAACCAGTGAGGGTTGAGGAAATGCGTTGAATGGAGAAAAATGATGTGAGAATGATACGATGGATATAAGATAGGCTTTGTTCTTAACACCTCAAATGTACATTACATCTGAACAGTATAGGAATATGTGTGCAGAAGAGTAGACTTCGATGGTATGACCACGCTCAAAGAATGGATGAGAGTTCTTGAGTGAGTAGATGTAAAACAGTTAATATAGCAGGTTCAATTCACAGAGTAGGCAAAGGAAACATAGAAGTAAGTGATAAAAATAGACCTGTGGAATGAATAAAGACCTGGACAGAGTAAGGTTACTTTGGAAGTCAGTTTCTTAAAGCCGTCCAACGCATGAAGCTAACGTTACATCGAATATGATGATGATTGATGATAATGATGATGATGAACACTCAGAAAACAGATTTTACTATTTCATGCCAATATATATTCCCATGTTCTTGTTATTAAAACTTATTATATGCGTAAGCGATCCATTCTGGGCCTAACCCTGATAGTTATCTCATAAATGACCTTCCAAATAATATCATGAGATCATTGGTTGACATCTATGCAGACGACAAAACAATTTGTTGTGAAGTTGTTCCACAGTAAATAATAAATAAAGGAAGTCAAGTCGAGGGTTGGTTTAACAAGTGTATTAACAAAGTTAGAAAGTGACTAGCTCTTGGCTAGACAGTTACAAGACTGTGCTTTGTCTTCTGGTGTCTCGCACTATTTATAGTGACAACCGGTGTTGTTTCTCCTGTGTAAGAACGGCCGGTGTAACACCCCCCTTTGAAAATATCCCCTCTGGGGATTAATAACGTTTTTGTTTGGAAATCACCATCATCAACTCAGTCGATTTCCGTTTTCTATTTGATCTCCTAATCTCAGGAGCAGTCTCTGGTATGGGCACCTGAAAAGTATCAAACACTGCATCCATGATGTCCTCCTCGGGCGATCTGGTCACCTCACTGTTCGAATATCTTTTCCGGATTTGGTTAGTGTGACGTTTGTGCACGAAATCTGGTCCCTTAATCATATAGACCATGTTGCCTATTTGTTTATCCACAGTGCCGGACTCCCAGAAAGTCCTATTGTTTTTGTAGATCTTATAAAAAACTTTTTCGCCAACTTTATACCGTTTTTTTGTTATCGATCTTTTTATATTTGCCCTATCATGGTTTGGTAACAACTTGTGGAAAATCGATCTAACCTTTCGTCCGAACATGACCTCAGCAGGTGTCTTCGACGTTTCGATGTTTGCATTCGGAGTGACTCTGTAAACCTGCAGAAACTGTTTGATTGACTTATCCGTTGGTGATCCACTAGCTTTTTTCAGAGCTCTCTTGAATGTGTCAACGAATCTCTCCGCTGTCCATTGCTTCTTGGATGGTATGGAGGGATTGTTATATGCTCGATGAGATGATCCTCGCAAAGGTGTTTAAATTCAGTAGACGTGAATTGAGTACCATTGTCGGTGACAATGCAGTCTACTACTCCAAACCTAGAGAATAGTTCGTATAGGAAATTGATAGCTGCCTCGGATGTGGGGTTCTTGCATTTTAGTACTTCCGGCCACTTAGCTAGGCTGTCTACAACAATGAGATAGTAGAACCCATCCAGTGGTCCCGCAAAATCTAAGTGAATTCTAGACCAAGGTCGGTCCGGTTTAGTCCACGATCCGAATTGAGTTGGATGAGCTTTCGTAGCTAAGGCGCATCCTCTACACTCCCTAACTTTTTCTTCGATATGCTTATCCATGTTTGGCCAGTAAACGAAAGAGCGCATAAGACTTTTCATTCTCGATATGCCTGGATGTCCTACATGGAATTCCTTGAGCATTCTTTTCTGTAATGTCATAGGAATTACAACCCTGTCGATATATAACAGGACGTTGTCGCAAATTGAATAAATTCCATCATCTAGTTGGCTATTGTTGATTTTTTCTTTCGTGCTTGTGATAAATTCATCCACCTCTGCCTTACTTTTAACCTTTTGGCAAAAGGAGCTTAACGGCAGATCCCATCTATTTATAGTGACAACCGGTGTTGTTTCTCATGTGTAAGAACGGCCGGTGTAACACTATTCATGGCAGCACTTTAAAGAGCGATGATGATCAAGCTCTGTCTTACTTTTTCTCTTCTGAAGTAAAGCACGTGGTGATACGGAGATAAAAACGACTAGTCATTTTTAACACCTTTAAAACCAAGTTTATCTTCTTTCACTACCAACACTCGGATCCTCATTTCTTCCCAGTTGTAATGAATGGCTTCACGCTTGAGGAAGCTCCCTTCTTTGATAAGCTCATAAGACTGACTTTCACACTAAACCTGCAACATAAGACTTATATCAAATCTGTTATTAAGGTCATTGAAAAAATGGTTAGATCATTCTACTGCTCTAAAACGTACCTCGCTCCTGATGCAATCTTTTACCTCTATAAGAGTGAGATACGCACAAAGATATAGTACTGCTGTCATATATCAGGAGGTGGCCCTCGGGGCATTCTTGGAAAAGCACAAAATCGATTTCACAATCTAGTGGGGAGTATCTCCTCTCTTTCCTATAGCGTCTTTCCCACGGATAAGACGTTGTCATTCTCACTCTACTCCATCGTCATGTCCATGGTAGGTGATCGACTGAGCTAGACTCTCTACTTTTCACCCGTAGAACATTCGCAGCAAGAGCTCGTCTAGCTACAGCAACAGCAAATACATTCTTTTTCTGTGTATTTCCATGAACAAAGTTTCTTTCCTAGCATATCTCACCAGTGGAATAAAATACTATAGGGCTGTTTTCCAACGGACTAAAACATGGTCGTCTCCAAGTCTAATGTTAACAAATATTTATTAAGCTGACATTTTGAATAATCAAATACTGCTTATTCCACCCATCTTTTCCAATTCTCTCATTGTGTTGTTCATCTCTTAAATGATAATCTCTTTAACCCTACATGCTCGATGCCCCCCCCGGGCCTTGATAAGTGTGGACCCATTAGTAAAATAATGTGTTCGTTCAGTTATTCTGTTAATAATTATAGTCGGATTAACATTCTAAACCAGATTTTAGCTCAGACTTTCGAATTTTCATTTAAAATAACGACTCATTAAATTAAGCATTGTTTATTACTTCAAAATAACTTGTAAACCTTTTCCAAATAATAAAACAAATTCCAAAAAATGTTTTTCATTTTTTCTCTCTGGCTTCCTTACCTTCTTTCTTTTCTAACTTTTTGTTTTACCTTCTTTCTTTTCTTACCTTCGCCTTTATTTTATTTCGTTTGTTGTAGAAGTGGTGAACCAAGACCGGAGTTTGACAGCGAAGGATATGAGAGCGATTAGCCGTACCCGTGACGAAAAAGTGCCCGTTTTGTTTCACATACACATCATTCGTGTGAGTGAAAGAGTCATTTGCTCACAGCAAAAATAATTCGATAGTATTCCCCTTATAATAATAATAATAATCAGTTTCTGGTGCGATTAGAACCTGAGCCTCGCATTAACGATCTAAGGTGGATTTAACCGAATAACATGAAGGAAAACAACTGTTGAGGGTGATGCGATTTGCATAGTCATGTGCGAATTTTATTTTTGAAACACTCAGGTTACAGATTTTGGGGAATATAATAGACAAAAGAACTTGTTTGGCGGGATAGAAAAAAAGAAACATTACGGTGTGTGAGAGAGGTCGTCTCTTGCTGACTATGTTCTTCAATGGTGTTGGCTGTTTCATTTTTGTATGAAGTGATTCATCGACTAAATCTTTTTTTAGTCATACAAATATTTTAATTAAATTATACGTCGTTTCATCTTTGGTTCATTTATTTCGGTTTTATTTTAAGTTTTCTCTTTTATTTCACAAAGTCGTTCTTTTTAGCCTCTCATTCTGGTAAGTATTGTCTCAAATTTTGGTAAAACATTCGTTGAAGAATGTCATATTCTCTTGATGTTCAAGTAAGTCCTTTTTATTCGTTCTTTTTCACACATTTTTCCTCTCTTCGTCCTTTCTGTTTGTATGATAGCTTCAACTGGAAACTAACTGTCTTACCTTGTTTTTTCTTCATAACGCGTTGACAGTCAGATGTCTGAGCGTCACCTATTTAAATATGTGTTATATTCCCTGCTTAGTCTCTATTGTAATTAATGGTTTCGTATTATTAGATTAGACTAGAATTTCGTAGAGTCTCTGGATGATCCCCATGCATGCATCAGTATTTAATGCTCTTAAGGCACGTTTGAATAGCTACACTCTTTAGTTAGCCTCTCTATAATGAATACAACCTTCATTGTTACAAGCTTCGTGCACTAACATTGTTTATATGTATAAACGGTTAATCAAGAGGAGTCTATTCAAAATAAAACTTTTATTTGTTACATGTAGTTGTAGTTGATGCGACAATAATCGAAGGCATGGGCATTTCGGCAAAAAGAACGTGGCAGCATCAATGAAGATCATTCTGCATTACGACCGGAACCGTAATACATCTATAGTAGTGGCTGTCATCAAAAGATTCAAATAACAGTTCCTAAAAATTATACTGATACTTTATCGTGCGACTGAAAATTTGCTCGCTCTGCAAATCTAATATAGTATGCAGACAACACTCAGCGTATATATAAAGTTTTTTTTCTTCAGTTATTTAGATTTTGTAACCAATCATTATGAATTTTGGATATACTCTGTAACCGGGTGAGTAACATGGGCACTTAATGTTTATTTTGTAAACTCTACCATTTAGGGAGTAAGTCACTCGAACACAGACCCGCCCTAAAAAACTATCAAAATAAGTTAGCTACAAAAACGTTAATAGAGAAAAGAATTGCTCTACATCAAAATTTCAGTTATATTAAGTAATACATTTGAAAAGAATCGGTGCGCGCGCATGAGTGTCAAGAATATGTATGTGCTTGGGAAAATCCTAAACTATTAACCCTATCATTAAGAATTATGGAATGTATATTCTAGACAACAGGATTTTCAACGTGGGCACATTAATATTATTAAGTATACCATTTAGGAGTGCCAGCGTAACCATACAATCTCTCTCCAAAGATAGAAAAAAACATAGATTTAGACTAAATGCTATATTTAATGCTTAAGGAGAGTACTAGGGGACCTTGAGTTTACTTCCGGCAGCTTTGTAACTCTCGATTGTTTTATTTTTTCGTTTAGTACTCACATTCCATGAGCGATGTTTCTTACAAAGACGGAATAATCTAACACTTATCGTTGGCTAGTTTTTGACCTCGAAGTAGTATTTTTTTAGCTTCTTACATCAAGTTGCTTCATGCCTTTATATTTATCTTCCTTCCACAGCGGTAAGATGTGACACAAGGTCGAGAAAGTGGGATTTGAATAGCAAGTGCTTGATAAGATGATCCCTCTGGCCTACAAAAAATGCCCGGGCACTCCCGTCGGAATTCCCCGGTAGGGGCGCCTCAGTCGATTAGCAATAAACTAACTCCTTCTCAAAGGGTGAAAAGGCAAAGCCTGGGAGGGTGGACTTCCTAGATATGCACAGGACAAACAAAATCAAGGCTCGAAGTCCAAGACGGTACCGGTCTATAGGGTGTAGTATCCATCGGAACAGATTGTATTTAAAGCAATACATCCCAGGAAACATTAATTCAGGGAATTACAATTATATTCCCAGAATGAATCCACCCTTAGGCATGAAAGCTGTGGAAGGG
Source organism: Sepiola atlantica (assembly GCA_963556195.1). Taxonomy (NCBI): domain Eukaryota; kingdom Metazoa; phylum Mollusca; class Cephalopoda; order Sepiida; family Sepiolidae; genus Sepiola; species Sepiola atlantica. The sequence goes on from OY744522.1 coordinate 119,152,622, forward strand.
GGAAAGTGGTGGTCGGGGGTCTTTGTTATATTTGAAGCCAACGCCTGTCAGCATTCCCGGTAGGAGCGCCTCAGGCGATAACAATGAACTAACCATTCTCAAAATGTGAGAACGTAAAGACTGGGAGGGTGAACCTCCCAGAACTGTGCAGACAAACCCACAGACACTCGGAATCAAGCCCCGAAGGCCAAGACAATATCGGTCTATAGGGTGTAGTATCCATCGAAACAGATACTACACTTTGATCTTAGCCAAAAGGCCAAGTTACTTCATGCCTTGTCTGCAGCGATTTCCATAAAATATAACTTGGATGCGTATTTTACTAGTACATAAATTTAGTTCTGAATAGTAATCATTCATTTGTTATACACGTTTTTCCTCTCTCTCCGTTTTCATGGATGACATATTTTTGTGTTGTCATAATGAATCCCTTCATTCACTATGGTTTAAATGATGACGTCTTCATTTTGTGACATCATCGAGCATGCACGACGTCGTTCTTGACACTATTCACTGTGCACGGATACAAATCAAGAATCTATTTATTCTTCTCTTTTTCTTTTAACGGATTATTAGATCGTTTTGATCACACACAGTGGACAGATACAGATAAAAGCAAATAACAAGAAAAATCCACCGTTTTATAAGTATAGAGATTATATCTGCATATCCAAATCTTTATCACTCATTATATATATTGAACTGTTTAAATCAGAATCTCATCACATTTTTCTGACTGAGTCATTTCACATGTAAGTATGTGTTTATCTATCCGATACGGATGACATTGATGTCTATCAAGTCAATGGTCATATTTAGCTACCTTGTTTGGTTTGATACACAACAATTAGTCTTAAAGGTGGGGAATATGAGTATATTTAGTTTAATTTAGATTTATGCACAGAGAGCAAAGATGGGTGGAAGCCTTAGCTGAAAATTCAGATACCTCAGATTTTTGTGAAATTTTAACAATATGGTATTAAAGATTAAGGTAAAAATATTGCTAAAATTTTAGTCTTTTAAAGCGTTATCTGGGGGCGTAATATGGTACCATCTTCCATATAAAAATTCAGACTATTTAAGATTTGAATTAAATCCGATAAATAGACATTAAAACAGAATTAAGCAAGTTCCTTGGAATTCAATTCCTGCTTAAGATCCCTTTAGATCTATTAAATTAAAAATAATCTAAAGAATCACAATCATGTAATCAAAATTAATATTCACAACGGGAGATAAAAAATAGTGAAAACCTGTTTGGCTCGAGAAATTAATTATATCGATGCTAGGATGAGTATTCCTCTAGTGTATATATATATATATATATATATATATATATATATATATATATATATATATATATATATACTTTTAATTATTAATACTTACTTAAGTTACGCAATCTTACGCAATCTTCAGTGAGTAAATGTTAACTCACATCGGTCGGAGGGCTTGAACTTGATTTCCAAGTCACCATTGACTCGTAGTTTGGTATTTTACCCCTCGGCCGCCACTAATTAGCACGGAAATTAGGAGAAATTAAACTCTATAAACGCCAAATCGGTTAGCGCTATAGTAAACAGTAGGACAATATTCAACAAGAAAAGCAAAGTAGTTGGAATATCGCATTTATATATATATATATATATATATATATATATATATATATATATATATATATATATATATATATATATGAATATTTGTATTTAGTTCTAAATGGTAGTTAGCATAGCGAACACTTTAAAGAAGTGAATCACAAATTTTTTTGTGCTTGTCACAATATACCCCATGTTTCTGCTGACTTCTACTCATGTAGTGAGCACTGTTGAATACTGAAACTAATATATATATATATATATATATATATATATATATATATATATATATATACATCATATATTATTTTATGATATAAACATATGCTATGAACCTGTAATATATAGAAATTTATATTTTTGTATATATATATACATATATATAAATGCATATATATATATGAATATATATATATGTATATATATATATATATATATATATATATATATAAAGGCATGTATGTTTAAAGCCGAGTATTTCTGTCATTTAATATATATTGTGGATATCTGCGTATCTTTTTCTCACTATGCTAGCAACTAATTACATATCTATTTATGTAAGTAAACTAAAACTCACTCCTCCTCTGTTACTAAATCTATCCTTTTCATGTATATTAAGTATGTAACTGTATCTAACTCCGTTCAGGTATCTCTAACTATGTCTTTATCTAACTATATAAGTATATCTAAACCTCTCAACTTGTATATCTCAATATATATATATATATATATATATATATATATATATATATATACATATATATATCCGTTTATAGCTCAGTGTGTATATATCTATCTATATAGATAATATGTATTCATATATTCACGTATATTTGTATGTATACGGCATCCATCGAAAGAAAATTGGCATATATATATATATATATATATATATATATATATATATATATATATATATATATATATATATATGCATGTGTATATTAAAAATATACTAGCTATAAAAAGAGAGTAAAAATAAATATAATGAAAGCGAATTAAGATGAGCATTTCTGGCGCCAAAACTACAGCCATAAAACCGTTAGCATATGACTCTCATGAATAAATTAGTGCGATCCGCCATTTTAAAGTCGTTCTTCGACCTGTACCCTTCCGTCAACATGTCGTCCCGCGTCGTCGAAGGCGCGCAAATTATGGCGGGAACCAATAATAAAAAAAGAAATCTCAATAACGAGATACAATAAAAGGCAGAGGGAGAGAGAGAGAGAGAGAGGAGGGAGAGAGTAACTTATCAAGTAAAACGTATACGAAGCAATAAAAAATAAAGTAGAAAAGGTAAAAAAGAGTTTTTAGAATCTCCCATTTAAATATGTCTTTCTCTAATGTAGGCCTGTCAATTATCGAAGCCCATAAGCACAATAAATATCCTTAATTCAACCTCGGATGATATATCACTGGTAACATTCGGAAACGGAAATAAAAAGAAAATACGTTGATATTACTTGGATCGTTTTGATTGAAGTGTTTATTTGCTTAAAGTTTTACAACCTCCCCCCATGTATATATATATATATATATATATATATATATATATATATATATATATATATATATATATATATATATATGGAAAATAAAAATAGAAAAGCCAAAAACTCTATTATTTATGTATACATAAACGTTTCGTCTTTATTGTAGACTCCCTCAGGATGAAGAAAAATGCAGAAAAATCATGCAGTTAATTTTGATTTGCCAGAAATTGTCTAAATTTCGGCATGGCTTTGGATGAGAAAAGTAAAACAATGAAAGCCGCGATTTAGGCAGCAGCAGTCTGTGCAGTTAAAGGAAAGCGAAAGGTGAATGGTATGACGGCTTAGACTTGTTAGTTCCCATATCTATTTTTAGCTATGGAGTCTGTCTGAGTCAAAATATGTCACAGCCGAGCTTGGCCGATAGTGGATGTGGTGGTGGAGGTCGCTAGGGGCTGAATTTCTTGTAATACTCCGAATTGAAAAAGGGGAAGAAGAAAGAAAAGGAAAAGAAAAACAATTATAATTTTTATATGAATGTAAAAACGTGGAGATTTTTACTATTTTGTAACACAAATTCTTATTAAAAAAGACAAATTTTGGCATAAAGAGAGAGAGGGATATCATACCTATTAGTTTACTTTTTCAAGTGTGAATTTATTAATTTATTCCTATTTTTTTATTACTTTAATTGTGTCTAGTTAATTAATAAATACATTTCTTGATATATGTGGAAATATGTGCAAAAGTGAGTTAGAAATAATATCACTCGGTAATTTATTTATCTATGAATGTGTTTATTCATGTATATTTAGTTAATTATTTGTGTATTATTAACTGATCAATAATTATTAAAACATTTATGATTATACAAGTGTATGTATATGTAATATGTGAATATAAGCAAACAAGCAAGGATATAATATTCAGTGTCTTACATTATGTGTGAATGTATTTGTTTATTTCTATTTATTTTATTATTAAGGTATTATTAATTAACCAATTATCATTAATAAAATTATGAGCATAAAGAGTGTATGTATGTGTAATATGTATATATAAGTGTGAGAAGAGATGGAAATGAAACCAAACTAGTTTATTTATATATGTATGAGTATCTTTATTTATTCCGATTTTTTTAGTTATTTGTGTATATTTATTAATAGAATATGTTGCATGGGATGGTTATCCAGGTTCTGATCTTATTTCTTGTTCCACCATGATGAGTTTGCTAAGTAGCGGATATAAATTGTAGAAACCATTTCGTTGTTTGATAGTGTTGGAGTTTGTGATTAGTGCTGCTTCAAGGAGTTTGCGTCGAGATTTATTTTATATAAATGTAATGATTTTAGCCTGTTCAAAAGTGAATGAGTCGTCGTGTTGTGAAACGGCGGAGAAAAGCGCGTTAAGAGAGTTGCTATGTATAATGTCTCTCTTGTGTTCAACGAGTCCTCTTTTCACTCCCCGTTGAGTTTCCCTTGTGGATATTTAATGACAATTATTACACGGGATGAAGTATATACCAGCGTTGGATGTGGATTATTTACGGAAGTGTTTTGTAGAGTTTATTGTTTGTTTCATGGTTTGTGATTTGGTTTGTATGGTAGACATTCCTAGTTTATTAAAAGTGTCACAAATTATTATGTTATTGGAATGAGTGGGTAAAAGCAGATGTCTATTTATGAGGGAAGTATTTTTTGTTTAATATTCTTGTTTACTGTTTTTTGAGAATATCTATAGGTTTTTCTATTAGCATTTAGTATGCACTATGTTGGGTGTTGTAGTGTTTTTACGGAATGTCATCATCAATATGTTGAGTACTGCAAATTCTGAGAGAACGTAGGCAAAAGCCAATTATCATACCTGTTTTGATTATGTTGTTGTGGTGTGTATAGACATGCATATAGTCGTTTTTGTAAGTAGTTTTTTCGCTGTACTTTGACAGATAGTTTGTTATTTGATTTTTATTATGAGTGTATCTAAAAAGGGTATTGAGTTATTTATTTCGGATTCATATGTAAATTTTACGGAGGGTTCAACTGCATTTAATTTGTCTTTGATGTCTTCAACTTTTGTGCTATTTGGAAAAAAATAAAATGTCATCAATATATCTGAAATACTTAGTGTTAGGGAATAATCTAAATTTTAAAGGACGAAATTCCAGGAATTCCAGGAAAAGGCAGGCAAGTACTCAACTTAGAGGGTTGCCCATAGGGAGTCCAAAGTTGTGTTCATAGAATTTACTGTCGAATTTGAAAGATGTCATGTTAGTAATGCGTTTGATTATTTCTATTAAAGTTTTGGGGGTATGGTAAGTAGATGTTGTTTTTTTCTAAGTGCATCTGGGGTAAGTTTAAACATTTTCTAACTGGGTGATTAGTGTATAGTGATGTTACATCTAAGCGGTGTATACTTTTGTTTTCTACGTCAGGTTTTTATCTTGTTTAATAAGTCACCTCAATTTTTGATGTGGGATGAAGCTGCTGGTGCTCATCAGTGGAGTAAGAATGTTTGCTATGGCTCGGGCGATCTTGTGTGTGGTGATACCGATATATATATATATATATATATATATATATATATATATATATATATATATATATATTAGTACTTCATGTATCCACATAAAATATTACAAGGAGATATAATTTTTTATGTATCAGTTTTCAGTATTTACTTCAACAGTGCTCGATACGTAAGTAGAGCTAGGTAGTAAGCAATGAAAATATATATGGCAATCAAGCTACACAGAGGGTCCCGCGTTTATATATATGGGATTAACATTTATCTTTGGCAAGTAAGCTACTCAGAAGCGTCTGTGTTTCATTCCGGCAGGAAATAATCAGGCTAAATATGTAGATTTATTGCTTGCGATTGCTTTTATATCTAAGAAATAGTGATTACTCAAGCAAACTAACCAACCAGATTCGTTTGTTTTATTACACCTCCTAGGCTATTATTTTCATTGGCCAATGATACAACTTTTCTGAAACAAAGGTCTGACAACCCTTTGTTTGAGGACTATTTTGGCGTTTCTCATTTTTAAGTGGATCAAATTGACAGTAGCCATCATTCCAACACTTTGAGACTAAATACTTTATCTGTTTTATTTATTTTACTACTCGTCGCTATTTTAGATTTATTTATCTAATTAATTGATTTATTCATTATTTTATTTATTAATTTATTTTGTATATATATATAGCCTCAAGGACTAAGCGAACGCTTACAGATTCAAAATGTCTCTGTGAACCGGATTCGTGCACTGTGACCATGTGAGTTATTTATCGGCGCTGATCAGAGCCGTAAGCTCAAAACCACGTCGTATGTATGTAAAAAATTAAATAAATATAATTTAATATTATATATATATATATATATGAGAGAGAGAGTGAGGGGGAGTGAGAGACAGAAAAAGAGAAACAGAGAGACATACTAGTATACGAACTCTGTATAAAATTGCAGAAAAATATGCTTTATCACTGTTCTGCACTCGCTATTTATCTAGATATTTTTATAAAATTTTTAAATAAAATCACTAATTTAATTTCTCATATATAAATTATTATTTCTGATATGATGACCTAAAGAAAACACACCAATCGTTGATTTATTATAGAATGGAAGATTTCTATCCAAATTCTATTTCAGGTGGATTAGTCTGATGTGGTTGTTGTCTGACTTGCTCTCTGCTTTCTCGTTTACTATAAGAACTTTAAAAGCTTTCGTCCCGAGGATAGAAAAATAGTACGTATTTTACTCGCTAACTTTTTAGTTACAGGATAGAAACACATACATTTATATACAAATAAAACACCATTGGTCTTTATTAGAGAATGGGGGATATATAATGGACATTTAAAAAGAATATATATAAAAGGCAGTCGCCTTTTATATATACAATATACAGGGTAACCCAGTAAACAAGGACAATTAATTTATATATTTACAGTTACATATGCACTTATTAGAAAAAAAAAATATTGGTAACAGAAGAATTGTTAAAATGAAAGAAAAACGCAAATGTTAGATGAAAATGTTCAATGCGCTTTCTACGAGTAACTACACAACGACGTAGACCTCATAGACCCCATCAAGTAGCGGGTGTTTGTTCCAACCTTTCATTAGCAGAGTTTTAAGAATTTTAGGTATTTTCTTAGATAAAGACTCACGCTAAAAGTGACTTGGCGTCGGTACTTTCCGGATTTTTACGTAAACCGCCGGAAAGTACCGACGCCAAGTCGATTGACTTACCTGCGTCCAAAAATAAAAATACTAGGCTGGATTTACAAGTGAAAAAAAACAGTGACCAACATTTAAAGCAAAACCTTAAACCAAAATAGAAATAAATAAAACATTTAGTCAAATTGTAAGAAAGACATATTATGTTTTTTAACGATGAAATAAAAATAAACAGGTGATAAATCATATTTTTTAAGTGTTTTTCTTATTATTTAAAATTATTTTTGGTTTCGTAAGAGTAAGGGTTAGGTTTGGGTAGTAAATTTTTTTTTTGTATCAGCTTTACTACCTAACAAAAGTTAATCACTCTTTTGGGAGACGCAACAGCCAGTGACTGCTCGTGAAATTTTTTTGCAGTACGTTCGCGTGTCAATCAGTTGAATTGTTGACATGTAGTTTGCTTATTTTATCTCAAATGGATTGGCTAACCGCTTCGGTACTTTCCGGCGGTTTACGTAAGCATCCGGAAAGTACCGACGCCAAGTCGATTTTAGCGTGCCACTCTAATCTGAAAAAGTACCGAATTTTATGTATTTAAAGTCTCAACTCTCTAATTGAAGTTGACCTTACACTAAACTTCATACGCTAACATCCATTACGTTGAGATCTCACCTTGTTGTGTTTCAGTGAAATCAAGATTATTGGCTCTGAGACTTTGGATGTGCGGCTCTTTGCCTTTTTTTTTCATTTTATTACTTGATAAAATAAAATAGCCGCCCGTAGTAAAACAAATCGGTACATGGTAAAATGCGTATATAAATATATAATGTTTGTCTAATGAATCTGCAGACAGCTGTTTCGTTGTTTACGATACATCAGTGTGGCTAGATGTAGCGAGTGTATCCACGCCGAGGTTCGAAACCCGAAGGGCAATCAGCAATCAAAGACCATATACTTTTTGCTAACAATCCGGCTACTAAGTCGATGTAATTATAACGCTATATATACATACTTTCTTTGTTTGCATATATTATTTTATAACATTACCTGTAATAGAGAGAACTCTATTGTATACAGAAGAGTATATGTCTTTCGCTTTTCTTTATTTTACTTGAGTGTAAAGTTACAGAAATCAAAGGCCCCCTTTCTAGAGCAAACACTTGATATCTATATGAGATACATAGATATCCGAGTGTTTAACTAAAGTTCACCTTTACCTCTCAAGCGTTCAGTTAGTAAAGAAGTCAAGAACATTAATTTTCATTTCTCCAATTGACCTGCTAACTATTCTATGGTTTATCTTTCTTGTGACCACTTGGTCTGACCGAACTCTATGCCAAGTAATCATCTAGTTTGGTGGAGTATCCAGTTTTGTGCTGTTCCTAGAGGAAACATCACTTGAAATAGGGACACCATTACGCGTATAAGTCAGTATATAACCACCATATGAGATCTGATTTGGGCTTTAAAACTATGTTATTTTAAATATTTGCTCAGTGTTTACTTGTAGGGTGAAGTATCCTCATGTCAGGGTGTCCTGACAAACCCTTGAATGTTGTCTAGTAGATAATTTATACTCTGTAAATGGTAATTAAAAATCTCTCTCTCTTACTCTCTGTATATATATATATATATATATATATATATATATAAGTATACATTTTTATTTATACAAACATTATTGGTTACATATGTGCATACATGTTTCGGTTGCACTTTTCCAAGAAAGTCAACCTCATCAGACCAAGAATTATCCCCCCCCCGACAAAAAAACACAAAAAAACAAAAGAACTAAATCATTCAAGGTACCGCTCACAAGTTACCATTCCAATCCAATGATAGTATGGGAATTCTAAATCCAATAGAATTTTGTTTTTTTGTGTGTGGGGGGGATTTATTCATCATTGTGCCGGCCGACGTGAAAGTGTATTATCGCACATTGTTCCGTTTTTTTTTTTTTTTAATGTATTTGGGACCGATTATTTGCTTGTTGGCTCGGTGGAAGAAATAATGCACGAGCTACTTTTCTAAGACTTTTCTAGGACTTTCCTTTTTTATCGTTGTTTTTCCTTGTTTTTTAATTTAAACTTTTATTTTTATTTTTTTCCTCTTCTCTTCTTAAGTGACCTCAACTATTGCAACGCCACATTGTGTATTGTCGGCAGTTGAAACCAGTATTCCAGACATTTAATTTCCCTGATGATCTGCCAAGCAAGTCACTGCTTGGTAGTGAAACACGTGTAAGAAAAAACATTTAATTTGAATAAATAATATTTGTAAGAAAAAAATATCTTTAATGGTGATCATTGGTGTCCTGAAAGGAATGCTTTGGTAAGCCTTCATAAAATCACATATAAATGCTCTGTACTCTGTAATCGAGTATCATCGAGCTTGTTTTTATTGGAACAACCCCGGTCTTCACTGAATGATCTATTTTATAAGTGAAAAATCTAAATCTATATATATATATATATATATATATATATATATATAGAGAGAGAGAGAGAGAGAGAGAGAGAGAGAAAGAGAGAGAGAGAGAGAGAGAGAGAGAGATGAAAGATGAGAATAGAAAATAGTAGATATACAATATTTATTAGAACATCAAAAGTTCAAAGCAAGGAGCTTCATATCCTCAATCCATGGATTTTCAAAGGATAGGGAAAAAACAATAATGTAATTGTAAATATTATCGGCAACATTTAACTTTGAAAATGTTATATAAAATAAAAAAAATAAAGGCCAAAAGGTGAAGAGTCTTATGTTGAGATGTGAGCATAGAGTCAGGGTGGACGATGTCCAAAAACACGTCATGTTATGTTGGAAATGAATGTTTGAAAAAAATAATACTCAAATTGTTTAGGAATCCAAATATCTTTTTAAAGAGGCTGGTACTAAGACGGCAATTTGTAACGTCTAGTTTATCCTGTATGTGCATTAGTTTGGTGCTGTAATTATCCGTTTCGCAGGGTGCAGATTGAAGTTTGTCAGTTAGAGTTCGATATATATCAAAGTGAGCATTTCGAAAACCTCTAGCTCCCTGGTTGATCAGTGTATCGATAGGTTGTATACATCTATTTAGATCCGATAGCTTTCAGGCCACAGCGGAATAAATGTATTGCTTGTAAGCTGTGTCGAAAATAACTATTTGCCTGCTGGGATGGGTAGGAATATTAGCTATTAGAAGTGGTGGGGGGCACCAAACTATAATAACCACTTACAATGAGAAAATTAGACAAGTCCAATCAATCACAATCCCTTCCAACCCCACTAATAATTGTAATTGCCATTACCTGCATCAATGCCCACTCAATAATAACTGCATATATAAAGATGTGGTCTATGCTTACACTATAACCACATTATCCCAGCAAACCTCTAATCTCAACAATACCAACGAATCTCCATCATCCCAACAAGTACCACTATCTAACACCAGAAACACGCACCCAAACAATACCCATAACACAACAACACCAAACAACAAAGACAACTTGATTAATAATAGAACAACTAAACCTGCTATATGGCCCTACGTAGGCTCTATGTCCCAATTGATAAAGAGCCGCATCTTCCCGCACATGTATTCATTCAACAACAATACAAATAATAAAACCCTTCTAACAAACTTAGTGAAATATTTTAAATTAAATAATATCCCATTCTCTCTAAAATGGTAAATCCTAAAAAATCAAAATCCTACACTCCAGGCGAAACACATTGTCACCTTTGTACTTCTGAAGCACTAATGATAATCACTACTGCAAGAGAGAAACATATCTTAAACTCGAGAAATGAGATAATTTCATACTGTCGCCATAAAAGAAAATTTAAATACGCACAACTTATAATCCCAATAGACACCCCCACAACACAACCCATAATTTCGACCCATTATATATTATATATGTATGTGTCTTTTATCTCTTATAGATGGGTATACATGTATATGTGTGTATATATGCGTATGTGTATATGTTTATATGTATATGTGCATGTATGTGTTTGTACATGTGTGTTGTATATCCATGAGGGATGTAGGTGATGTATTTGTGAATATGATATGGGTTTCTATATATATATATATATATATATATATATATATATATATATATATGTGTGTGGGTATGTGTGCACACCTGTATGTGTAGGTATATGTGTATGTGTATGTATTGTATGTGTAAATTCCACACCCATATGATAATAAAAACGAGATTTGTAGAATTTTCTACTCCGAATTACTCTTACCCTGTCTTAAACTATTGCATAATCCCGTAACCCCCCAATTGATTGATTGCCAATCCAGTTCTAACATCCCGTAGTTTGTACTTACATATACGCCCGATGGGGGAGCATTAATACTTTTTGCGCATATATATATATATATAAATGTGTAGACTTTCTCCGTTAACTGTGTATGCGTGCGTGAGTAGGAGTATATATATGTATTTTTATGTAGGCGTATATTTGAATATATATGTGCATGTGAATATATGTATATGTATGTGTGTGTATGTATATATATGTGTATAAATTTGTATATATATGTATATATGTGTATGTATGTGTGTTTATATGTATATGTATGTATGTGTATATGTATGTATGTGCGTACGTATGTGTGTATATGGATGTATATATGTTGTGTATATATGTATATAAATATATATGCGAGTGTGTATATATGTGTACCTGCCATGTGTCAGAGAGTATCCCGCACGACAGCCCAATATGTATGTATTCACATGCATTAGTGTGGGATGTATACATCGATGTTCACATATCTGTCGCCCCAGGAACATGTAGTTGTCTTGTGTATCTGATACGTGAATTCACGGTTAGTGCGACCATAGTCTAATCTGTTGCCCCACAGAGGATATTTTTGGTAAACCTGCCTAAACTAATAAGAACTTACAGACCCCAAATACTATATATCTTTCTAAATTCAAACTTTCTTTGAGTAAACTAGTTTCTGGAAAGGTTGTAAAATAAACTTCTTGAAGAAATAATCTTTTTAAGATGATTCTTTCCCTAAGATAGTTTTCGAATAGATTTTTCAATATAACTTTAAACCAATAACTTTAGCCTTTGACCTTTTAAACGCCAAGACAAGCATTAATTTTCTTCAAATTCCCTTCATATCCTTCCAATCGAACCCCACCCCTAGATAAACTCATTCAACCCGACAAAGTATAAACAAATCCCTTCCCCCAACTATAAATATTATACAGCTTAACGCTAACCGCATCAGCACCCATACCATAACCCTAACTCTGATAGCTAATTAAAAAGAAAATGTAAAAAGATATATTTACACAGTAGTATATACGAGTATATGGTATGTACGTGTGTGTATATATCTATGTGTCTGTGCGTGTGTGGATTTATGTATGTATGCATATATATATATATATATATATATATATAATGTATATGTATTTCTGTCTTGATATGTATACTTACCATCCCCCCAATCCCTGATCCCTTATGCCCCTGCCGCACCCGTTGCTCCCCCCCACCACCAACAGCTAATATTCCTACCCATCCCAGCAGGCGAATGGTTATTTTCGCCACAGCTTACAAGCCACACATCTATTCCGCTGCGGCTTGAAAGCTATCGGATCTAAATAGATGTCTACAATCTATCGATACACTGATCAACCAGGGAGCTAGAGGTTTTCGAAATGCTCACTTTGATATATACCGAACTCTAACTGGCACACTTCAATCTGCACCCTGCGAAACGGATAATTACAGCACCAAACAAATGCACAGACAGGATAAACTGGACGTTACAAATTGCCGTCTGAGTACCAGCCTCTTAACAAAAATATTTGGATTCCTAACCAATTTGAGTATTATTCTTTTTCAAACATTCATTTCCAACATAACAGCTGTTTTTACTTTGACGTGTTTTAGGACATCGTCCACCCTGACTCTACGCTCACATCTCAACATGAGACTTTTTACCTTTTGGCCTTTATTTTGTTTTATTTTATATAAAATATTCAAAGTTAAATGTTGCCGATAATATTTACAATTACATTGTCGGTTTTTTTCCCTATCCTCTGATGAAAAGAGTTTATCTTTGAAAATCCATATATTAAGGATATGAAGCTCCTTGCTATGAACTTTTGATGATTTAATAAATATTGTATCTTTACTATTTTTTATTCTCATCTTTGATCTCTAGAATTGATTGCTCTATTCAATATATTGAGCTTTATATCATCACGATAGATTATTATTAAAAGTTAATTCAATTATCTTTATTTTAATTCAACATTTTAATATATATATATATATATATATGTGTGTGTGTGTGTGTGCAGTTTTTAACTATATCCTAGAGATTTGATAATATATGTTTTTTTTAAAGAAAGTATAGAAATTGATTTCAGCTAGGATAACTCTTAAATTGTTTTAATACAGTAACTTAAATTTTTCTCTATCTTTCTGAATTTTTGATATAACGATTCAAACGGCACACATATCTATGACCAGACGTTACAGTGGCCGAAACGTTGTGATAATAACAGTGTAGATAAGAACAGTAGTCCGAATAATCTAAATTATACAAATTTCTCTCTCTCTCTCTCTCTCTCTCTCTCTCTCTCTCTCTCTCTATATATATATATATATATATATATATATATATATATATTTATAGACATATATATGCTTTGCGTTTTTACACTAGTCAGTATAGAAATTAATTAACGTCATGCCAGATTGTCCTGACCAACCTCTATACAGAGTGACTTTAGACATTCAAGGATAGTGTCTAGTAGGCATTCGAATTCTCTCCATTCTATTTATATATAGTTGTGTGCGTGTATGTGACGAAATATATATATATATATATATATATATATATATATATATATATATATATATATATATATATATATATATATATACGATCCTTGTGGGCTGAGCACTCTGATAGACGAGATGAATGTTTCCGCTTGCGCCAGAAGAATTGAGTTCTCCAGTATCGTAAAATGTATAAACAGATGAATACATTCATTTAAACGGTATAATTTCTTCCACTCTAAATAGTGGGTTCGTTATCTCATATGGTAAAACATCCACCACCAGTAGTCACGGTTAAAATAAACGATAGTGTCCGAGTTTCGCATCTCGAGGTTAATTCGTTAAGAACTTCATGTAACACTCATAAATCGTGAAACGACGAAACAGCCGTATGTGTATGACTAGATATATATGTTTAAAGACAAGCCGAGTTCAAAGATAACTTAATTTATATCACAAGGGGACAAAAACACCACATTTATTATACAAATAAAAGTAAATGTAACGCTTTATATATATATATATATATATATATATATATATATATATATATATATATATATATATATATAAAGACATTATTAAAAATTTGAACTATTCTTTGTTATATTTATATTTGTTTTATTCATATTTACTTAATTATTTGATTAGTTCTGTCTTTATTTATTTAATTTTAATGTTTTAATTTTTGGATTTTATTTACACCGTTTTAAAAAAATTGGAGTATTGTATGTTATTCTATAATTATCTAAATTTATATTTATTTTGAAATTTACTTAAAAAAGATTTTACTTGAGGGGGAGTTATTAGTAATGCCTTTTTTGTGTGTTTTTTGTTTGTAGTTTGCTCACTTCTTTCGTTTCTCTATCTCTCTATGTATATCTCGATTGTATTTGTATTATTATTATTATTTACTCACTAGGAGTTCTCACACAGGTCATCAGTGATTGCTCACCGACAACTGGTGGTATTCGCTGGAGTCTGAGATACAACAAGTCTCCCCAGATTTCCATTTCAATTATCATCATCATCATCATCATCATCATCATCATCATCATCATCATCATCATCATCATCATCATCATCATCATCATCATCATCATCATCATCATCATCATCATCATCATCATCATCATTATTTTTATTATTATTATTATTACTACTACTACTACTACTACTACTACTATTATTATTATTATTTTATTTTACTTTTTTTACTAAGAATCTCCACAAAAGCTATCGTCAGTGATTGCTCACTGATAATAACCTTTGGTGTTCCCTGGAGTCTGAGTGACTACAAGTCTGCTCAGATTCCCAGTACTCTCTATCTCTTTCGATAACCATTGCAACTGACTTTGCGGTATCGAAACAGCCGCTAACCATTGATTTCTCGTTGGTAACGACCATTGGTCTCTCCTGGAATTTGCGTGGCAATAAGCCTCACAAAGATCCCAGTACTCCTGCACTCTACCAGTGGAGGTCTGGTTAGTGCTCTCCCTCCTCGGTCTTCCCATTCTCCCTGACCCTGCACGACTTGTTTGTGTGGTATCAGCCGAAACTAGTGCCATCACTTGCATTTTCTGTTCCTTGGCTTCGCGTGATGGTGTTCTTTTTGTGTTTTTTTCTTCCTACTGCAACTTCCATGTTATTGGTTACCATTCGTTGCTTTCCATATTCAAGTATTTTCCTAAAGATTTCAACTGTTTTCATCATTGCCGTTCGTTCTATAGTCTCATTCTTTCCTTTGATTTCAATTTCACCCAGTGTTTGTTCCAGTTTTTTTAGGGATTGTTCCTAGTGCTTCTACGATTATGTGGATTATATTGACTTTATTCTTACTCCATATCCCTTTCAATTCTCTGTCGAGTTTCAGGTATTTGCTTCGTTTTTCTGTCTCCTTGATTGTCACCCTGTGGTCTGCTGGTACAGTAAAACTTACGATCTGGCAGGTTTTTTTCTTTCCTGTCGATTATTATTACATCCGGTCTCCTTTCTTTGTATGAGTTTATCTGTTTGCACCTCCACATCCCAGAGGATTTTGTGTTTTTCATTTTCCAGTACTGTCTCTGGTTTATGTTTGTACCATTTGTCCGCGTGTTTGAAATACAGTCGTTTAGATAGTTCCCAGTGTACTGCTTTCTCCACACAGTTTTTCTTGTATTCTTTTGGGGCTAGTTTGCTATATTCACTTATGTGATTTACTGTTTCGTCTCTTTGTCCACACCGTCTGAATTTACTGTTTTCCTGGGTTTTATATTGTTATTATTATTATTATTATTATTATTATTATTATTATTATTATTATTGTTGTTGTTGTTGTTGTTGTTGTTGTTGTTGTTGTTGTTGTTGTTGTTGTTGTTGTTGTTGTCGTCGTCGTCGTCGTTTTTATTGTTATTATTCTCATTAGTATTATCACCATCAAGATACTACTGGAAATGCCAAGAAATAATCGATATATTAAGAGACAGAATTTAGATTGACACAGACACCCAGGCAAGTGATAGTCACAGACGATTCAACTCCGTTTATATATTTTACGCCTGTGCCCATTTTATTAGAGGACAAATTTAATATTTAGCAAGCCAGAAGTAACAGTGAATTCTAGAAGGTCTCCCTCATGACTTGCTAATGCGTCCTATCCTATTGCGCATTCAACTGCGCAGGCAACATCGCCATTGCCACGGACTACGGTAAATGTTAGTCACTAAAATTATTTCCCCTCCCCCGGGGTAAATTTTGTTGGGTCTCACCGATATTACCAGCTCCATACTTTTTCTAATTGATCATATAGACATCGGCATTTTTCAACGTGTCCACACACCCTACCTGAAGGCTTGGTCTGTCGTTTAGTAGATCGGTCACGCTTCAAATTAAAATAAGATTTTCAACGCTAAACACATAGATTTAATGGACGTATTTATTTTAGATGAGTGCAAGGATGTCTATAAGAAATTATGTCCGTCGGTTGGTCTATAAGAAACTATGTTCGTCGTTTAAGTATGAAATAGAATTTTCATAGGTCTATCACGTTTAAGTATGAAATATAATTTTTATCTCTCTGTCACGCTGAAATTTGAAATAGAAAGTTCGCTGGTCTGTAACACTTCAGTTTGAAATAGTTTTCATTGGTCTGTAACGCTCAAGTTTCAAGTAGAATTTTCTGCCTCTTTGTAATGCTTAAGTTTAGAATATCATTTTCATCTGTCTGTCACGATGAAGTTTTAAATACACTTTGCATATGTTTGTCTTGCTTACATTCGAAATAGAAAATTGCCTCGGTCTGTTACACATAAGTTTTAAATACGATTTTCATCTGTCTGTCACGCTGAAATTTGACATAGAAATTTCGTCAGTCTGTAACGCTTGACTTTAAAATATACTCTTCATCTGTCGGTCATGCCGATGTTTGAAATACAAATTTCGTCGGTCTGTCACGTTCAAATTGAATCGACGCATCTTAGGAATATCCGTTCTTGTAATTTATCGATATTCTTTCGTTTATTATTTTAGTTTATTTGTTGCTTTTAATGGGGTCCGGGGACTTGTCAGTAGAAGTTTATGTCCATGTAGGTAAATTACGAATTGAATGGCCCTCGCAGGGACGATCAATAAATAGCGTTAGTCATAGCCATAAAAAAAGAAAGAAGCAGGGCGTTGTTTCCCCACGACCGAATGAAATCGATTTTGTCGTCCCGCGTGATTTCGAATATGATCGTACACAATTTTCAAAAATACGCAACTATAGTGGAAACTTTCAATAAGAAACTGTAATCCCAATCACGCTTATATACTAACGAGAGTATACAAACACAGACGGGTATAACGTCATAAAAATAGGGCGAAATAAATCGCTCGTTCTGATTTACTATTGAACTTGTCGTCTGCTTTTCTCGCCTTCTGAGTGGATAAGGGCGTCGACATTTTTCGGCTATTCATGGAAACAGTCAGAAAAAGCCGAACGAAAGGTCGGGTTTGACTGGTTCAGAATCATACTTTGCGCTGTATTCTCCTTGCATAACGCGCTTTTTTTTCTATCAACACCTATATTCGGCTGCAAATAGGTGAAAATCAAAGTCATCAGACACTTTGCTTTCAGAAAGCAGACAACCCTACTAAAAGTACACCGTCCTTTAACAAGAGATTTATTGAGTCGCACACTGGCTAGTTATATTTTAGCTGGTAAATAGTAACAAGGTAGCTGAACCGTATACTTTGCTGGTTAGTAGAATATGAGCAGTGATCGCATCATGAACATAAAAATAGATAAAAAGAGATGATTATTCAGAGTAAAACTTTCCAATTTACAAATTCGTTATTCAATATTAATACATGCGCCCTTCACGATCGCTTCTTTCGAAACTGAAAGATACTTTTCGACCAGAATCTTTTTGTTTTCCCATGACGTCACTTCGTATTTGGTGTATCACTATTTAACTTCCGTTCTCACACTTTTGATTACCACACTCTGTTGACCTGTTTATCTCTTGTGTTTACTATGCCCTGCCCTCAAGTCTCTGATCTTACCTGCTGATATACGTACAATGTAGCATATGTATTAGCTTATTCACTTAATGGAATATTTAACAAAAGTATCCTGAATTTAATTTGGTGTTCAGGTATTAGGTATAATGTATTAATCGAATGCCAACATATATTTTATATATTTGTTTACATAAATAGAATTTTAAATATGTAAGCTACGGTTCTTAAAATACCGACCAACTTGCGGCTCAAGTGAAATCACTTTTGTCACGAATAAATTCCTCAAATTAAAAAGAGCTGCTACATTTTCCCTTCACTTCTTTTTCATTAGCATTATTTAACTCAAACTACCCACCAAGTGCAAACAACAGGCAGTTTACGGATTTTAAGGTCAGCAGAGTCGGGTGTTACATATTGAACGGGTAGATCAACTAATACATATGTTAGCTGGTTGAGGGAACAACTCGATGACAGGTGAAAATTAGCTAGGCTGCAGGAATGTATTAGAAACAGGTATGACGTCACATGACTAAAAGATAAATCGTGATGAAAAGAAGTCAATCCGTTTGGAAATATGCAATGGCGGGGACACATCACGAGATGAGCTGTGTGTTGTCATCTTCATCATAGAACTATTATCTGCTAGCAAAACCATCTGACATGCCTTCTTAATATAATTATCCAATTACTTAAAACAACTTGTTATTAGAAGATTGAATGATTTATTAGCAGACGTTTATCTCGTGGCTGAAACGTGAACAAGTGAGTAAAGAGATACAGAGTGTGAGAGAATTGCTTATAGATTAAGGGCATATCTTAATTATTAACCGTTTTTATAGACCATCTTAAACACGTGTCTTGTCTCATTTAAGCCCATACCAAGACCCAGTATCTTCACCAAAAAATCCAGTCAGGTTTACAACGGGTGACGTCATACCAGTTCGCCTCATCGGTTTATATTTTTAGGATGCAACAAGGTCAATCTCTTGACGCTTTTGTGACTCCTGATTGACAGATTTCCTGTTTTACAACATTATCTGACATATATATCAGCAATATATACCAGCGCATATGACACAACAATAAGTACTAGCTAATAGCTACTACCATATGAACGCCATAAATATCTAAACGAGATGGGGGCCTGAGTAACCCCTAGTAGAGTTACCTCTAGTTACCATTACTCTGAGCGCCATTCTGACCAGGAGTGTGAGTTACTGTAAAGGTTCAATCTATGACTTAAATTAAACCATCTCGTTTGCAGATGACTTACAAAATATACAACTACGAACAAATTCATCTATAAATATTCCAAAATATTAAGAACTGAAAACATAAGAACTTTTTAAAAGAGTACCTACTTTTGAATATTTAATTCAAAATTATGTCATTTCAACATAAATGTTGAACAAAGAATTAAACGAAACTGAACTGAAAGGGAAACTTAAACGTGACACACCGACGAAAATTGTACTTTAATTTCAAGCGTGTCAGACTACTGAAAATGGTAATTAACGAAAAAGCACGACAGACCGACGAAACTTATATTTAAATAAAATGAGTGATAGACGGACGTAAATTGTATTTTAATTAAAGCGTGACACGCTGACTTAAATGGCATTTCAAATTAAAACATGACAGACCTACGAAAATTATTCCTCGTGAGAGACCGACGAAAATGGTATTTCACTTGAAAGCTTGACAGACCAACGGAACTGAGATTCAAATTAAAAAGCGACATATCAACAAAAATAGTATTTCAAATTAAAGCGTGACCGACCGACGAAAATCGTATTTCAAAGTTAAGTGTAACAAACAGTCCGACGGACAGAATCTTTTTTAGAGATGCTTCTATTCAATCTACGCGTTTAGTGATTCTAATTGTTTTTCAAACTCAAACTTGACAAACCAACGAAACTATATTTCAAATTAAAGCGTAGCAGAAAGACGAAAATGGTATTGCAAAGTTAAGTGTCAAAGGCCGACCTATGGAAGAAAGCATCTCATGGATATCGCGGTGCTTTATTTACAAGTCTATCGCCCCCCCCACCCCCTTATTTGAAGCATGAGCATTAAGTCACCTTCTCTAGAACAAGCAGTCACTTTTCAAACTGGTTGATGTTTTGCTGTTGGTCTCAAACGCCTCCAGAATAAAACTTTTAAACATTCTTTCCCTCACTAAATCGACACACAAAACATAAAAGATCTGGCCGAGCCAACACTTCAGATAAATTTAACCGTAATTCTATGTGCCAGTAATTGACACTAAGGTCGTTGATATTATTTGGAAGCATCGTTGAGAGCAGATTCATCAGTCTTTCTTGCACAGTCTTACTGTGAAAGTCACAGACGCCATTCTTACCGTATCATGGATTCGTTCTCGACAATCAGTCCGACGGAGGTGGGCTATTATGACTGATAGTGGCCTTTCTCTGTCGTTCTGAGGTATGGTTCTCGGTAGTCATAGGAGGTTCACCATTCCCAGAATTTGTCTGCCCTCGTTTATTGCTACTGCCTGACGTTCCCAAACCGGGGAATGCTGATGAGGCTGCCCAGGCCAATTTTTGCGAGGGCTAAAGTTCGCTATATTTTGTGGGATAACCCACGAACTCCCCTTTCTGACCTTGTATCACATCTTCCTCCGGTAAGAGAGAGGCAATTACTAAGCAGAGGGGGGCGCAACCACTCTCCAACATTCTACTGTGACTAGTCATTGATCCCAGCAGCAGCAACAACAATGTCCGACCCCTGCAACAGATATAGGAAGACGCTTCTAAACAACTTTTTTTTTCATTGATTGCTTTCCGAAATCGAACCCGAAACCATAACTCTGTTCTAATACGAACGTCGTTCGGTCGCCCAAGCTTTACCCGCAAGTAGTAGCCTAACGTCATTAGTGGAACTAAATGACGAAAACATTTCATCTGTAGATCGAATTCGTTATCCGATCCACCTCCTTCGTTTTTACCCAGTAATTATACGTGGCCGACTTTCTCGTCTCGTCCCGCGAAAGTGCTCGACCACATTCCCGCCATCTTCTCTCTCACGCCCTCTCCCCTTCCGCCTTCTCCCCTCCCTTTTATTACTGATTAATTCCTCAAAGATAATTGAGAAACAAGTCTCATATCGAACACCTAATTGATAAGCATTGATTTTTAGCACGGCCCAACCAATCGTTATTAAATATCAAAAAGATGACAAAAAATATTTGACAAAACAAAACAGCAATACAAAAGAGGAAATAAAAATGACAACAGAAGAAAGCAGCCGTTTTCTTTTTTGGTCAAAATGGCTGATGAAAGGGAGTTAATTGTAAAGCAGTGGCCAGTGACTTCGTATCGCATGCTATGAATAGTTTCTATATGAAGGTTGACCTCTTGTGTCCAGATTTAGAGCAGACGGGGTGACTATTAGGTTGGCCAAAAAGTTCGTTCGTTCGTTTTTTTGCTTCTGTCAGTTTATGGGGAACACACACATCAAGTTTAGAAACATAACACGGTCGATTTAGAAATCTTGAGAATGTTTGAGATTTGTCTCGTTGTTAAACGGCAATCTTGTTCAACTAGGGCTTTCGGTTGATAACTGTCGATTATATTTGGCCGGCCAGAGCGACAAACATTTCTCACTGAAAAAAAATCCTTTTTGGAATCGAGAAAACCATTTCTGACACACCCGTTCTGTAGCAGTATTCCCCCATACAGATATCTTCATTCACGTTTCTGTAGCTGTTTTTCCTTTTTAGTAGTAAAACAGCACCAGATGTCGGTAGTGTCTTACTTGCTCTTCAATTTCAAGGCCTAAAATACAAGCAAAATATAAGAACTTCTCTGTTCGGAGGCTTATAACACACCGACGTTAACATACTCGCTATACTAACTACTGGATTTGAAGAATAAGAATATAAAACGATCTTTAGTAGGCCGGAAAGATGACATGGCAAAATCGAAACAAATTTTTGTCCAACAAAATAGAAACATAAGGGAAACGTCTGTTTGTCCGCAGGTGTCTGTGTCCACCGGAACTTGCGATTGTAAACACCGGAACTTGAGACTGTGTAAGAATATTCACCTAGCCATGCAGATTTTTGTAAGGAAACCAGCTTTGCAAAAATGTCCCACATTTAAACAATCGAATTGGCCCCCAAACTAATTCTTCCTTGTAAGACATTCACTTCAACTTCTTGGAATTTTACTCCGAGTAAAGTGCAGTACAGTGATTCTCAACCTTTTTTTTACATATCAACCTTTTTTTTTCGTATCATCTTTTGGCTAACCACATAGCTTATTGTATTTTTCATTAATAAAAAAAATAAAGGTATTTTATCAATGATTTATTTAAAAAGAACACGGTCGACCCATAGGGTCCATGCAGAGTCCCATTTAGAATAACTGCTGTAGTATCTGTTCCGATACTACACTTTACTTTTCTGTCCTCGGTCAGTGAACGAGAAATTCTCCTAGACTGAGGCAATTTGCATTTTCGTCCTAATCTAAAGAGCCACGTGTTGTCTCCAAAACGTGGCTCTCCTACATAAAAAAAAGTTGACCGTGTGTCTAACTCAGCACACGTTTTCTTCCTCCGGGAGCCTAGAGTTAGGCGGAATCTCCACAGACACAGCTTCTTTGCAATAGATTTTCGTCCGTGGAACACATCACTACGGGACAGCATCTCTATAGATTACAACATTAGTCTTTTTCAAATCCAATGTCAATAGATTGCTGCCATGAAGCGTTTCTACAAGTATTTGAATTTACTCCACTTATCAGTCATATTCGATCCTGTCATAAAGTTTTTCATCTCTCAACTGACAATAATTCCTTCTTAGTTACCCTCATCCTAGAGTAACTTGATAACTGGGGAACCACAAAAAACATCATTCGTATACAAGTCTGCAATACTCAATATCCAAGACTAACAATCAGTCCACCATTTTATATACACGGGTGGGCCAAAAATGAAAATAAAGTAGGATCTGTTGCCATAATTATATTACATGGCATGTATGACTAAATGCGTTTGTCCGTTGCTGTCTCACAGTTATGTCTCTTCAAGGGGCAGGGACGTTGTCTTAAAACGCACGTGCGTGAACTCGCACAAAATCTCACACTAATAACACAATGGAGTGCTTAAATATATCTACTGAACTATCTGTAAAAAAATGAATATCCAGTGTAACAGCAATCCCTGGAAACATATACCAGTAGTAACTTTTGGAAACAAGTCACACACCATCTACAATAACTACGCAATTTTCACAGTTAGATACGCAGAAAACGGAGCTGTTAAACCTTACACAGTGATATGGGGCTTACTTTACTGGAGCTGAGAGGGAGAAGATAAATAAATACCAAGGTATTATGTAATACATGAAAATGAACTGAAATCTTAAGAAGATCTCTATCATTCCAGTAATCATAAGACTTATCGGACTTATGAAAAAAAAAATCAAAACTACCTTGCGAATATACCAGGGGAACCAAGTGCAAGAAATATCCAAACAATTGGGCTTTTGGAAAACGATCCCAAAAAAACATCTGTCCCAAAGGCTCGACGGTGGGGAAAATAGCGAGTATTACATCATCAAATATGTCTGTGACGTCACCGACGACATCTCGTACCCCCTCTCAAGGTATGCACCAATACAAAAAAAAACAACGGAAAAGAACGACAAATTAAATTGGGAATAATACAACTTAAAAATATGGTAACTATAACTATACTCTTTAAAATGTATTGTTTTCTAATTCCATCCACTAGGCGAGATAAAGTATAGATTGAAACTTCTTTCAAAATCTGCATGCATGCGCTGAAATAGAACCGGTTGTTTTTAATGGGTCACTGCTTTCATCATAACACAAATTAAAAAAATAATAAACTAAATTAATATCTAACGTAGCAATGAAGACAACACTAAATAGAAAATAAGTTATTCCAATCACGTTCGTGCGAAAATAATACCAACTGGTAACTCGACACACTCACAAAAGGGATGCGCCACACCCTAACAAAGAAAAGAAAAAGATGTCACTCAAATGTCAGCTAGGGATATGACTGAGAGAAGCTAAGCCATTGGCTAACGAACGCATTAACCTGCGGGAGAGAAACACGAACGAATCTGATTGGTAAGTTAGCTAGATTAAAGATTAAACACCACGTGGATATATAAAACACACAGTAACAACATAACTGTTCATATATATATTAACATATATATATATATACATATACATATATATATATATATATATATATATATATATATATATATATATATATAGTAAAGTATGAAAATATATTCATGGTAAGTAAGCTACACAGAGGTGTCACTATTTAATTTATGCTAGTATATATATAAATATATATATATATATATATATATATATATATATATATATATTTATATATACTAGCAGTTTTACCCGGCGTTGTCCGGATTAGAGTGAGGGATAGCATCATATGCAACATCATGTTAAAGAGAATTTACTTTAACAGCAACCTTGATATGTTACCCACCTAGCTATTTAAATATATTTTAATACTCTTATATCTAATGCTTATACAGATATTCATTTCATTGTGTAATATGGTAGACAAGTGTCACAAGCTGTTTTAGGTGCAGCTAGAGACGCATAACATCTTCCATTATGTTCACATGCAAATTGTACATGTGAATACGCTTATATTTAAAGTAAACTATTTAGTATGTCCTTGTTTTATTTGACGGACGTGTATATTGACAAAGAGGTGTTCTCTTTTATTATATATATATATATATATATATATATATATATATATATATATATATATATAGCATTAGATGAAATGAAAGAATAAAATAAGGTGCGAATCAAATTTTATTACAATTCAAAGTTCAAGCAAAGTAATTGAAAGTCCTTAACCCATGGGTTTTCAAAAATAATTCTACTAGTCAGATGATCACCACCGCAGTGTAATTACAGCGAGTAAATAAAACGTTACTTTGAAAACATAAAGATAAAAATATAGAATATAATAATAATAAACAAAATTAATTATAAAATTAATAATAAAAAATATATATAAAAATAAATATATGCAACACAAATTGTATCGGCCAAAAACATATATTTAAGTTGAAATACCCCATCAAGGTACGGCTAGAATTAATATTGATTAAAGTAGTTTTAAAAAAATAAGGCAGTCCAAATGGTGGAAATTAAATCCCAAAGTAAGCCGAAATGTTACAATTCCATGTGTGATGTTCAAGACATGTATTACATGTAAGCGAAACAATGATTAAGGGATCAGGTTATATATATATATATATATATATATATATATATATATATATATATATATATATATATAATGAGAGATAGATCTAGGTATATAGAGAGCGATAAATAAAGAAAGAGAAAAAGCGAAAACTAAAGACAGACAGACGCAGAGACAAAGAGGCGTTACGTACTAAATGTACACAAATTATTGACTTACATTTTATTATATTTAAAAAAGTGAAAATATTTTCTTGGATTTCATACAATTTTGTTTAAACACATTGATGGATAGAATCGAAACCCCCACTCGATGTTATCAGTCTGACACTTTCATAACTAAACAATTCATACATCTGTGAACTGATTTTGAAATAAGCTTCAAACGAAAAATCGTATATGCGTATTTGAATTTTTAAAGAGGTTCTGCCCCCATGGATTATTTAAAAATGGTGGCACGTAAATATTCGGCACATAGAGGGTAATGTAGATATTCAGGACTATTTCGATAGTCTTTCTCAGAATAGTTTATACATATAATTTACATTTCATGAAAACAAGATTGATTTACAGTTTTAAAGGGTTACGCTCTCATAGACCATTAGAGATTCGGGAACATTTGCATTGTCTTTCCGGGTAAGTTTTACATAGGAATACACTTTTAGATTTTATGCAGATTCTCTACCCTTTTTCATAGGGAACACACACACATCACACACACACATTGAAGAAGAAGAGAAAGATGCAGACAGACAGACAAACAGACAGAGGCAGATTCATTACGTACTAAATATACCAAGATTCTTCACTTATATTTTATTGTATTCAAAACGGAACAAATATATTCTTTAATTTTATGTCAGAAAAGTCGGAAGTGGGTCGAATCGAAACCTCACACTCGATGTTTTCAGTCCGATACTAATCCAACTGAGCAATCCAGGTAAGTCGCCTGTTAAAATAACACTCATAAGTATATACCTATTTTATTTGCAGACTGTTGGAAAAGAGTCGTACCTTTTTTAATAAGGCACCTAGATAGTAAGGACTACTTCCATTATATTTCTAGGAAATTCTACATGTGTATAAACATTCGCAGTTTATGTACACTCTCTAGTCTGTATTTCTATAAACAGACAGTCATACGCACATACGACTTTTAATATATTAAAAATATAGAATATATAGATAGATCTATATATAGAGGCATATGGGGTCTCTGGGTAGAAGTATTACCTTTCAAGGTCGGCAAGCTTTATCCTACCTGGTAGTCACTCATCTCCTAAATCTCTCACATGTCGGCTCCAAGCATCATACCCAAAGACACCGCTTAAGCTAGCGAGCTAAACCAGGTGAGTATGTGGTGTGTTTTACATGGTACTACTGAGCGTATCAATTTTCTTGGCACAGATCACCGGCCATGGCAGAAGATTTTCAAGAAGAACTTCAATGACAATCAGCTATTGGAATATGGCACCACTGTCTTATGGGTATCTCTGGGAGGAGAAAAGGCTACGGGAGTAAACCCGGAAACTAAATCCGAGGTGAAGCCTTTAAGACGGGTAGATATCACAATTACCTCTTCCAGCAGCTACTGCAGCAATACGGATGCCAAATGTGTTGCTCAGCTTTCATTTGGGCCACATTAGCAGGGCCGAGAGGATAATTCTAATCTGAACAGTACAAGATCTTCATACAAATTGCCCAGGCTTGCGGCCTGGAGAGGCCATTTAAGTGCCGCTGTCTACAGCGTCAGAAATAACACGAAAGACAGCAGTTACAAGTAATAAGCTAGACACGATTTGTGTAGCTATGGGTTCTCTCCAACGGTGGGATGGACTATCGCAGTATCACTCGTCAGCTACCGCCCGCCTCAAGCTGGGCATCGCCAGCCAAAAAGATGCAAACACGCGTTAGTCTGCCTGCTTCAATGGGTGATGTGAGCAGTCGAGACCGAATACCAATTCTATGAAGATCTTGCCACCACGATAAAAGACACCCCTGTCACGCATAAATTGTATTTACCCGGTGACTTCAATGCACGACTGGGTTCAAACCATGAATATTGGCCCAACTGCATCGGTCATTTTGGTCTCGGCAGGTTGAACGAGGATGGGCAGAGGCTCCTTGAGATGTGCTCTTGCCACAACCTCTTAATGACCAACACATTATTCGCCACCAAGCATCATAATCGAACATCCTTGCGATATCCAAGATTTCATCACTAGCACAAGATGGACCATGTCATCATACGAATACCCTCACTGAACTGCGTTCTCACCACACGTAGCTACAACAGTTCTCAGTGTGACACCCACCACTCCATAGTTGGCAGTAAAGTGGATCCATAGAACCAAGCAGAATAGCCCCCACCCTTCGCATTAACACCAGCAGGACAGCAATACTAAACCTACGCGAGTGCTTCACCAAGACCATCGAAGGCGCTGTCAAAGACTGTCTTACTGGTAATGCTGTTAAGAGGTGACTTCGCATCCATGATGCCATTTACACTTCCGCAGTGACCACCTTTGGCAAGAAAGATGAGAAAACCCCAGACTGTTTCGAAGCCAGCATTACTTAATTAGAGTCAGCAATCCATGCCAAAAGAGAAACCCTTTTTAACTACACATACCTCGGCTCTACCAGCCCCAGCAATATCTTCCTGGATGCAGAACTCCACAAACGTATCGGCAAGTCGGCAACAGCCATGGCTCGCTTGACAAACAGAGTCTGGAATAACAAGATGCTGACTACCAATAACAAGATGGAGGTGTACCCGGCATGCGTGCTTAGCAAGCTCCTCTACGGCAGTGAATCTTGGGCTCTTTGCATCCGCCAAGAGAACAGATTCAACACCTTTCACCTGCGCAACCTAAGGAGAATCCTAGGCATATCCTGGCAGGACCACATCTGAAATAAGCCCCTCTGTGATTAGGCGGACATCCCGAGTACGTTCGCTCTGCTCACCCAATGACGACATCGGTGGCTTAGCCAGGCGGATGGACGATCGGAGGATTCAAAAGGATATTCTTTATAGCTCGCTCGCAACCAGCTCTAGACCTGCAAAAGACCTGCCCATACGCTATAAGGATCGCTGCAAGCAAGACACGAGGACAGGTTGCATCGACACAACAGGCTAAGTGCCCGTCGCTGAAGATCGCAGCCGCTGGAGAAGAGCTGTAAAGGCATGCTAAAAGAAGAGTTAGGAGTTGAGGGATAGGAGAGAGTACAGACGACACAGTGCTGCGACGCAGTTCTTGCAACCAGACACTACTAACATCTGTGCAACTGCAACAAAGCCCGTCGATCAAAGATAGGCTTGCACAGTCACAGCAGACGCTGCAATTTGGCAATGGACAAATCTGAGGCGCAGAACTTCATTGTCTCCTGAGACAGACGAATGCCGACAACAACAACACATAAAGAGAGAGAGAGATAGAGAGATAGAGAGAGGGAGAGAGAGGGAGAGAGATAAATAGTGATAGAGAGAGATAAACAGATAAGCAGATAGACGAAGAGGCGTTACGTGCTAAATATTCCAAAATTCTTGGCTTTCATTTTATTAGCTTATATTGAATAGAGATTTTATCTGTCTATCGGTCTGTCAGTCACAATTTTACCGTCATTCAGTTTTTAAATACGTTGCGAGTTTGTCTCATTTCGAAATATCAGAGATCTTAACTAATTCTAGAAATGGAAAATATTGCATTAATGGTAAATACTAAATTCCAACAAATAAAGTGGTTGCTATGACCGAGAATCGAAACCGAAAACTTTGAGATCTTAATCTCGGGTTTTATCAACAGAGCTATTTTGACTTTCTTCTAAATAGAAATAAAACCATTAGCATTACAAAATAATTATAGCGTAGGTGTGACGTTATAGATTTATTATTTACGTCATGTTTCAAAACATGAATTCAAACTTAAGCTATGATAAAAATAGAATGGGCACACATTATCAATAGTCCAGAACAATGTATTTTGCTTTAATTACGTATTGGCGTTAAAAAAAACAATGTAATATATAATATATACTAACATTTCTAATATTAAAAAAGGGAAAATATATTCTTTAATTTCATATAATTTTATTTAAATATATCGGGAGTAGAATCGAAACAGAACACTCAATATTTTCAGTCGGATACTTTTCCAACTAATCAAGCCGGACATTTGTTATTCAGACATTTGTTATGGCGATGTTTAAAATAACAACCATAAGGAAAATCAAATATACATGCAAGTATAAGTTTTAAAGAAAGTGGCCCCCATACTCTTTTTAGGTTAGGAGGGCACTTAGAGATTTGGGATCACTCCCATTGTCTTCATTAGAACACTTTATATATACGATTTCAATTTTATTAAAATAGAATATATTTGAAGTTTTAAAGGGGTATTCCCTAAAAGACCCTATAGAGTGCACTTAGATATACGCAGACACTTCCATCGTCTTCGACGACAAATTTTACATGAGAATACGCTTTTAGATGTACATTCTCTAACATATCTTTCTCTAGGGAGCACGCAAACATCACAAACACGCACCCTCCTTTTGCGATGCCTTCCTTCATGACGTTATTAATTCTTTTCCTGTTTTGTTCCAACTCTGTTTAAGTGGATGACATCATCTTTTTGTGATGTTATCCTTTTGTGACGTCATCCAGTCTTGACAGAATTAAACAAACTAGATTAAAAGATAACTAACAAGACCTACATAGTTTTAGTTTATATATATATATATATATATATATATATATATATATATATATATATATATAGATAGATAGAGAGAGAGAGAGAGAGAGAGAGAGAGAGAGAGAGAGAGAAGGACAGAGACAGACAGACAGACAGACAGATAGATAGATAAATAGAGAAACAGGGATGAGTAGATAGAAAGAGAGATAGACAGCTATAATCCCTAAACAACTTAGATTATTTCAATTGGTTAAACCGTATTCTAAAATCCTCACCCAGGCTCACATTGAACCTTGATTTTTCAAGGCCGAGGTCATCGGCGGTATCATCAAGCTGACACGCCAAGGCCACATTCGCACGCGGACCATTACTTAAATTATTGTAGTAATCGGTATCAATTGAACCCTGTCCTGATCGACTACCCCTTTCTTTAGATAGCAAGCACAATCAAGTCAGAAAGAAAGAAGAGTCACAAATAAATATATAAAAAAGATAGAAAAAGAGAAAGAATAATATAACACACACGAAAACAAACAAACACACACACACACACACACGCACACACACACACATATATATATATATATATATATATATATATATATATATAAAGAAACAATTAAAAAGAGACAGAGACAGAGACTAAGAGTAACGAGTTGTCACGCCAAAGCCACACCCACACGAGCCATTACTTACATTACTAGAATCCCACCTTCATGTATACCCCGCCCAAACACCCTTTTTCCGTAACGTTGTCCACTTGAGTAAATCAGTATTTGGACCTGAGAATCCCCCCCGCCCTTACAGTGGCATTTTATTTTCTTATCACTCTCTACAAACTTCTTTCACTTGACATGGCACAGGAAATTTATCAGGTTCCTTGCCAGGACTCGGATTTCGCGCTGCCTTAGCAATGGCTTTGTCTCCTTCGTCATTTGTAAAGACAGGGCCGACTGGTGGGAATGCCGCCAAGAGGAAGCCAACTTCGCGAAAAGCCGACCCACACCGCCATTGATTTAGACTAATTTTCCGTGGCCTCCCGTTGGCCTTTCGCCGGGCTCGGGACTTGAAAACTAATAACCAAATCTCATAAATCTATTGGTACGGGAATAGCGATATCATGTACGCTATATTATATATCTCAATATCTCTTTTATTTTTATATTCTCAATATATATATATATATATATATATATATATATATATATATATATATATATATATATATATATATATATTTAATCGGGACCGCTCGCCTCTGAAATATACTTCCTGCTCCTTGTTTCCCCGACCGTATCAATATGCAGACATCTACAGGTAATGTTTATAAGCATTTTGCTGTCCAACCAAAGCTTGATTTTTCGCCAAAGCCTTTGTAGAAATCAACTATCTAGAAATAGACACCATCCCCCACACAAATAGACACCTTCCCCCATTTTCTTCGACAATAAAGCATGGGCTAACAAATCCAACCCTGCGGACCCATTTGATGTACCCATGGGAGCCTATGCCAATGCGATATATGCGATCTAATTGGACTCTTCATTCTACACTCTCTACAAACCAAATTCCCTAACCAAGTGTTCGACCTCTAACGAGACGACGGTCTATGCCTATCACGCAGCAATAACGAGCAAAAACACCACAGTTTAGAAAGCAATTGATAGCATTCTGTAAAGAGCTAGGATTTAATATCACCATTGACACCAATCTAACTAGCGTGGATTTCTCAGACGCCCCGCTGGACCTAGCTAACAAATCCACTAGACCATACCACAACCCCACCGAACATCTCAGATATGTCAACACCAAATCCTGCCACCCCTCTTATATTTAAGAACATAAGCAATAGAATCTCTCACTTTATCCAGCCCCGAGATTTTCCACAAGCCGCCCCATATTACAACAAAGCCGGTTATAGCGAAGAAATTTATTATATACCAACCCAATCTACCAGACAACACATACGCAATAAGCAAAGAAACATTAGTTGCCCATCCCGTATTTCCCCAGTGTCAAATATAGCACTGGAAAGCAGTGTCTTCAATTAATAGACAAACACTTATCACCATCAAATAACCTCCATGCACTCTAAATAGAAATACGTTCAAAACTAGTTATTCTTGCTTTCCATCCGTAGAATCTATCCTAGCCTCAAAACCAACAGCATCAATCAATCCCCCAATCCCTCTGCTCATTCAATACAGGGAGGTTTTCCCCGTAGGAGAGGGATGCACAGTCAGTTCCATAGTATACGAAGCAAAAGTCATATCCGGTGTAAATATCAGGAAGGAAGAAATTTACATCGGAATGACTTAAGAAACATTCAGAGAAAACTCTACACTCACAATAACACCTTCAGAAATAGCATAATAAGACCACGTCACAACCCTAGCAACAACTATATGGAAACTCAAAAGGTCGAACACTCCCTATAAAATAGAATAGAGGAACATCGATAAACCAAAGTCCTGTAGCCCTACCTGCAGGAACTGCCCCTATGTACCACTGAAAAATTCAGGATTCTAGAGGCAAACAATAACCCTTCCATAAACTGCATGAACATTAAAACCGAGGTCTTCAAAAATGTCCCCACAAAAGAAAATCCCTGCTAGCCAAATGGGCTAGCAACGAAAATACATAATTCACACTATAGAAAATATATGACATAGCCACCCATCCTAAGACCTTTCCAAAATTTATTTATTTTTATATACAACATAACACCCCCATACATATTGTACATGCCACAACAATAAACACATCCCCTACCAACCCCAATACAACCTACACGCACATCCATCTTTTAACTCCATCCACCACAAATATAACAAAAATCAGTAGATACTCCATCACATTTTAAAATATCTAACATAATATATACATGAATCTTTCTAATTAAACGCCTAGAAATATAACTATCGAACCCCATTCAATTAAAGCTATTATATATGACTAAGATTTAACCATCCTCCATCTCACACAGACTCAATAACATTATTAGATAAAGCCAACAGAATGAAGTAAATACAAACACCACAAAACGAATGCATTATTTATGATAGTTAGCACATTGGATATCCCTTAGATAAACCCTTTCACTGATAAATATATACCCGCCTTCAATATACACCAATTACATACAAATTAATCCAATCAAATATAGACCTCCCATAAATAGACATTTAAAAACTGTAAATAAATAAACAAATAAAAAATAAATAAAATAAAATAAACTTAATAAATCTCACCCAGAGGTTTATTAATGAACTACGCCACGCAGTTACCCATAAGAATCAACACACCTTTGAAGCATTAAAACAGGTAATATGCATCACTAATAATTAAATTATTTTAAATAAAACTTAATTACGATTAAGACCCATATATTAATATATAAACCTGACCCAGTGCTTCCTTCAACTACATCTTTTTAAAATACAACCTTAAAAATTCAAAACTATAAATAAATAAATAATAAAATAAAACACATAAGAAAATAAAATATAGCTTTAAAAAATACAAAACAATAAATAAATAGAAAATAAATAAAATAAAACACTTCATGGATCCCACCTAATATATAACTTTGACACCGGTACCTTCTTCAAATGTGACGCTTCGGCAATGCAGCGTTTAATGGTGAACCTAAACGCTATTTTCCCGTGTTGTTTTTATTTGGAGACACTCATAATTCCTGTATGGGCTATATACGATTTAAAAAAAATTAAAAAGTCTTATATATATATATATCATTTTGTTTATTCTTACGAGATAACTATCTATTCTCTCTGATGTGGACCGAATTCTTACCTGTGTATCTCAGAGGATTTACGTAAAAGTAATAGCCCATATTTTCACGATATAAGTAATCAGATTACCTACATATTGATTTAACCTCAGCGTTGATAAACCGTATTATCCAACAAGAATCGCCATGTTGAATTCACTTATCATTGCGAAAACAAAGTAGACTTATTTCAAATTCACAAATCTATCAATTTTCTTCACTACACATATAAAGTTGTGCATCTGATGTCTGACGAGAGAGTCGCATGGTTTTTACAATGCTTGGTTCAAAGTTATTTGGTACAAATAAACTTCAATCTATGCTTAGCATGCCCGCCAAGTTTCAATCATGAATATCCAACAGCCTTTGTTTTGTAGGCGCTCAATTTGGCGATCTTATTGCCAATAGGAGGTGTGAGCCATAATGGTTTACACACTCACCATACCAAAAGGAACTCAGATGTTAAACCGTGGAGGCTATATCAACATTTTACTGGACTAATAAGGGCCATTAAAAACGCAATTAGGGCAATGCCAAAAGCAAAGCATCAGCGTTATTGACAATCAGAGTTTGCTTACATTAAGCATTGATAAAACAAATACTGTTTGACATTAATCACTAAAACTTCGTGGACAGCTCATGTATTGACTGAAGTAGATTTGTACCAAAAATGGTCGAGAAAGGATTGTGAATT
The DNA here is from genome assembly GCA_963556195.1 of Sepiola atlantica. Classification (NCBI taxonomy): domain Eukaryota; kingdom Metazoa; phylum Mollusca; class Cephalopoda; order Sepiida; family Sepiolidae; genus Sepiola; species Sepiola atlantica. Next base: position 119,187,618 of record OY744522.1, read on the forward strand.
TGATTACCGATCCCATGGGTGGTATCTTTTTAGGGCCACACTGTATGTTTCAAAGTTTACCCGTGTCTTCCAAAATGACCGCTTGTTTTTTAATTACTTCCCAACTTACATACACATTTTATAACTAAAGTCATCTTGTTGTCTCCATTTTTAAAAACAATGCTAATACTTCAACTTAGCTACTGCTGCTGTTTAGTACAAATATATAGGCTATCACAGCAACCAGAATATTTTGCCATCACACATTACACATACATATTAAATAGTGAAATTAACTCGACGTTCATATTGCACAGTTGAGTAAGTTTTATTCATACCAACCGGGGATTCGTCCTCGGCAATCAGTCCGGCAGAGGGTGGGCCAGTGTGGTTTATTATGGCCCTACTCTGTTAGGCTGACCTATGGTTCTGTTCATTCCCAGGAGGTCCAATTCCCAGGCTTTACCTCTTCTTTGAGAAGAGAGTTATTTTATAGCTAATCGCCTGAATACTGACGGGGCTGCCCATGTTTATTTTTGTAGGCCAGGGTGTGCTCATCATAGTGTGCTGACTTTTCAAAATCACACTTTACCTTCTGTCTAACCTCTCTAAGAGGGGGCAAATTAATACTCTACTTCCATAAACATATATTTTGGAAACATTACGAAACGAAACCAACCTCCCTTTTCCTCAACAAATGTTGGTTCCAAAGTTACCTGCAACATATATAATTAAATTCACCTAAGAAACTGTTGCTGTCCTGTTTACATTACAAAATTACTAATACTTCAGTCAGCTGCTGATCATGTTTATGTTTGATCGACTATATACTGGCTCACCGTTCTTAGTGTGTAACACTAAGAAATGACCATTTATACATATAGGTATTGAAACAGAGAGTCATAGCGAGTAGTATTATATCTGCTATATAAATATCAATAAGCGTATAGCAGAATTGCCTGTGTATTTATATCGTGGAGGTACCAGTTATAGAGCTTATATAGATTTAAGATTAGGGATATCTGGTCAACAGTGCATGGTGACTAGTAGTTTTAGAGTTTTGCATTTTTCAGACTATGTGATTACCTCTTTCGTGCAAAACATGCTTAAGAATCTTGTTATGAGAAAATATATCCGGTTTTGTTTACGTTCGCGTAAATTATTTTAACATGATATAGTTTAAATATTTTCAGGAGTTCGTAATCTATTCGCTAGTTCTTAATTTCACTGTTTTAGAAAATCCGTTAATGAGAGACACAGTAAAGTAAAACTATTCAACAAAAGAGGAGAACTCATATCTTAATATGAAAATAAATACATACTCTTCTACCTGAAAATCAACGATAAAAATGATTTACAAAATGTCAATAAAAATAAATAAAACAAATTGAAAATAAATAAAAAAACAGTAAATATATGATAAATAAAATAAACAAATACATACTATTTTAAAAAGTCTAAAAACTGCTAGTATATATATATATATATATATATATATATATATATATATATATATATATATATATATAATTTTTAGAGGTAAAAAATGTAAATAAAGAATTGTAAAGATACAATATTTATTAAAAACATCAAAAGTTCAGAGCAACGAGCCTCATATTCTTAATCCATGGATTTTCAAAGAAAACATTTCTTCTCATCAGAGGATGGGGAAGCCGATAATGTGATTATACATATTATTGGCAACATTTAACTTTGAATATTTTATATAAAGTAAAATAAAATAGAATAAAGAACAAAATAAGGGCCAAAGGTGAATAGTCTTATGTTGAGGTGGGAGCGTAAAATCAGGGTGGATGTTATCTAAAAACACGTCAGGACAAAATAAAACAAAATAAAAATATAAAAATAAAAGCATCCGTTATTTAGAAATGAATGCTTGAAAGAGAAAGCGATACTCAAATTGTTCAGGAGTCCAAATGTTTTTGCAAAATGTTGTTGGTCCTTGGTAATTGGTAACTTCCTGAACTTTTGATGTTTTTAATAAATATTGTATCTTTACAATTCTTTATTCTCATCTTTTACCTCTAAAATAAATTCCTCTATGAAATATATTGAGCTTTACACTATCACGATAGATAATTATTATTAAACGATAATTCAATTATCGTTATAATTCAACACTTAAATATAATTATATATATATATATATATATATATATATATATATATGTATATACTAGAAGTTTTTTGACTTTTTAAAATAGTATGTGTTTGTTTATTTTATTTATTATATATTTACTGTTTCTTTATTTATTTTCAATTTGTTTATATATATATACTATACTATATTATATATATATATATATATATATATATATATATATATATATATATATATATATATATATATATATATATATATATATATATATATATATATATATACAGGGTGACCCAAAGTAGGTTTACAGTTATTAAACTAAATATTTAACTTATTTAAAGTTTTTCGAATAACCTAGTTAAAAAACTTCAAATATTAAATGATAACTGTAAACCTACTTTTGGGCCACCCTGTATATATATATATATATATACATAATATCCTATACTATACTTTACTATATCTATATGATTTCGACGTGTTTTTGACGATGACTACCCTAACTCTAAGTTTTCTTCTCAACAAAAAGTTATTTACCATCTTTTTTTTTTGTGTATTGATTTCTCAAAGTTACATATTGCCGATAATATATACAATTACATTATCGGTTTTCTTTTATCCTCTGATGAAAAGAGTTTTTCTTTGAAAATCCATAGAGTAAAGATATGAAACTCCTTGCTTTGAACTTCTGATGTTTTAATAAATATTTTATCTTTACAATTTTTTATTCTCATCTTTCATCTCTTGAATTGATTTCCCTATTCAATATATTGAGCTTTATATCATCACGATATTAAATGATAAATCGCTTATCTTTAATTTAATTTAATATTCTAATATATATATATATATATATATATATATATATATATATATATATATATATATATATGTGTGTATATATATATGTGTATATATATATATATATATATATATATATATATATATATATATATACAGATAAATAATAAATGAAGGAAGAGACATAAAGATGTGCGGATGACAAATCTATTTAATCTTCGATTGTTCAATGCAAGGTGTACTCGATAAAAAAAACAAGTTTATTTTTCTTTCCTTAAGCCAGGCTTTTCAAAGATTAAACGCTTATCACCAGAGGAATTACATAGATGGATAAGTCTGCAATGGGGAATTGCCAAAATTTTAAATTTTTAAAATTTAAGAAACAATATAAAGTAATGGAAAGTAAGAGTGTGTGTATAAAAAAGTTATCAAAATATAGAGTTTGTCTAGTTGGTGAATGTTTGTTGACAAAGTGTCCAGTGACAGAAGATCTAAAGATGGAAAGGGGTATTTCGAGGAGACTGCGTTAAAAATGTTCAAAATATAGTAAATCTAATAGAATGGTGTTCAGTTCAACCGTAGATAAAAAAAAACATGGTTAAACTTAACATCATTCTATGTGATTTACTACATTTTGAACTTGGCTTAAGGAAAGAAAAATAAACATGTTTATATCGAGTACACCTTGCATTGAACAATCGAAGATGAAATAGATTTGACATCCGCACATCTTTATCTCTCTTCCTTCATTTATCTTTATAATTGCTCTATCTCGTATATTGAGCTAAAACCATTTCACTATAGGTTCAATTCTTTAAAAGTATACTGTTAGTATCATATTTTATAATATATATATATATATATATATATATATATATATGTATATACAAATATTTTTTTAATATTAAAGTGTTTTATAAATGCTTACATATTTCTACGAACAACATTGATTCCTAGACTAATTCATCCCCCATTATGAATTTTGCGACACAGGTGCTAGTCGTATAGTGTCCAAATGTGGACTATATTTAGTTTTATTTAGTTTTATACAACGTAAATAAAGAGGGGTGGATGTCCTTCGTGAAAATTCAGATAGCTCGAATTTTTGTTAAATTTTAAACAATAGGTACCAGACATCAATTAATGAAGATTCTCTTTATTTCAGTTTCTTTGGAATCTTTACTTATGCGGCATAGTATGGTCACACCATCCCATTAAAAAATTCAAATATTTCAGATTTGCATTGAATTTATTCATAGTCATGCGACCTCCATGTAAGCTAGATTCCCTGAGTTTCAATTTCTTTCTAAAACCGTTAAAGCTGAAACCTTCAATTTCAGACATTTTCTAGAATCAAAATGATGTAATTAGATTTTAATCAAAATTAAAATAAGAATTATACACATAAGGTTCATTATAATTACTAGCAAATATATGCTCCCTACGGTCGCATATTTTTGGTAGGCTGCCGCATCAGAAATGAATGCTCACGCGTAAACCGATGGAGCCACAGTCATATTTCTGTGGTGGTTAGACATTGATTTTCTGTGTTTATGACCAAGAATATTTTTAGTTGAAAATAAAGAAGAAAAAAAATTCGACCCTACCCCGATTTTTGTTGTACCCTCGCCCATAAATAGAAAGACCTTTAGTTTAAAAAGAAAGTAAGAAATGTTTTGTACCCCCTCAATTTTTTTATATTACCATTCATAGAAATATCTTTTAGTTAAAAAAGAAAAAAAGAAATTTTTTTGACCGCTTTCCCCATATTTTTTTTATCCCCCCATACATATAAATAGTTAGCGTGGGTCCTAAAATGTGGAAGCACCAAAAAATCAAATACAGTGAACACAGTGTGTGTGTGTTTGTTTAATGACATTTTTTTAATTAAACAATTTGATTCTACAATCAGTTGTATAGTTTTCCAGTACAATGTGTTAGTTTATTTTGTTGACATTAAAGTAAAAAAATCATATCTTTTTTTTAATAAATAAAACATGGAATCATAAATTCAGTTGAGGTCGTGTAAAAATGATAATATTGGATATGAAAGTATTAAGAAATCAAATACAGTAAACACGAATAGGTTTTTAATTCTCGGAAAGAAAAAGGTTACCTGAACTGAATTCATTATAGTGTGTGTGTGTGTGTGTATGTGTGGGTTTGTGTGTGTGTGCGTGTGTGCACGCGTGTTTTTATATAGTAATTTTCAAGTCAATTACTATTTTAAATAAACAATTTGATTTAATAAATTTGTGTTTTAAAACAATAAGATTAAGAAAATAAACAAAGTTAGGACGGTTTTTAAAATGGGAAACAGACACGGTGAATGACAGTGTTGTTGTTTACATATTTAACGTGCCACATTAACAGCAGCTGTTTAATCAGATCGCTATTTTACCGGAGGGAGGGAGGGAGGACATCACTTATTAAACAGCCAATGACTTTGCAATTTTAACGGAACTTGCCATTGAAAAGGTTCAGAAAACACGCCGGTTATGAAGAAAATGGCTTTAATTAATTGTATGAATAATTTTTAATAATATACCCTTATCGGAAAATATTGTAAATACATATGTAAATTTGATAATAGCAGTTATAAGTGTATATTTGTAAATATTAATTTAATTGAAGGTTTAAAGGAATGACTTATGTAAATAGGAACATCCATCTGGTGTCTGTACAACTTTTAATGACAGTATATAAAGAATTTCAAAAAGATTAGTTTCAGTAAAATAGTCATACTTGAGTTTCGGCTTCAGACAGACAGACAGACAGACAGACAGACAGATACATAAACTCCATTATTAATAGATATATTGATTTTAATATTCGGAACGGAACATAATACTGATGCAATACGGTTCTGTTCGGGAGATCAATTTTACCGGTTTTGTGAAGGATATTCTTTTAGTGTCCTTGTAACTCTTATCCTCGAGTGGCTCTCAGGCCCTGATAAGCGGTTACCCATAAGCACCCAAAAGATTGAGTATTATTTTGTGACGTCATCAACTGTTCACGGAGACAAACAAAAAGATAACAAAAAAAGGCCAAATGCACAGAGTTTCAGAAGTATATAGATAAATACGCGTGCGTGGAAGTGTGTTCATGTTTAATACTTTTGAACGTAATACAATTCCGTTTGTATCGACACCAGTGGAAATGATGGAGTAATCAGACTTCACCCTTGAAGTTCCTGTGCGTATAATCGTGAGATTATTTTAATCCTATTAAGATTTGGTCCTTGCTGAACCTTCAATGGATCAAGGCGAAAGAAGCCATACAACAACAAAAAAAAATTATCAACTGTTCCGGTGAGTGAGATCGAGTTTGACATGTGTCTTCCGTGCGCAGATTCTCTACGTTAAGAAGAGACAATAGAAAATAAAAACATATTTCGATTTTACAGACAGCAGCGTTTGAGCTGACGTCAAATAACTGATTAGAAAATAACATAATTAAAAAATATATAAATACATAAATAACAAATAAATAATTAAAAAATATTGTTACCCGATCAAAAGGGAAAATAAAGGAGAAGAAGGTGTATTGACTGTCGGGAAGAGAATGCTATAGCTACTACGTCAAATACGATATTCGTCTCTCTATCTTTCTAGTAACCCTGGTATTTGGGTTAAATATTCGGTTACCATTAATCAAGGATAAGAGTTACATAGTTCATGTGACGGAATCATTGCCAGCTGAAAGATGAGGTACATTATGGGAGTATTAACATCGATCAATAGTATGAACTGCGTTTGATTATTCATCGGGCAGTTTATGATAATACTTTGTTGACATTCAATGTTAAGACAACCAAGTTGTAATGGAAGCAGTTCCGCGGTAATGTGTTCCACAGATGCTAAACTCTTCACTCTCTCTCTCTGACATTTTCTCTTTCTTCACCTACCTACCCACTAATTTGCGTCAATCGAATTATTTTTATTTCCCTATCCTTGTTAGTATTTCATATCTATCTATCTATCTATCTATCTATCTATCTATCTATCTATCTATCTATCTATCTATCTATCTATCTATCTATCTTTTCCCCGGAGCCAGGTCGTGTTCTCCGCGGAACACAGCGGATGATGTGCTATGATTGCTTTTGTCTCATTGGAGGAGGGGTAGCATTCTCTGTCCATGTTTATGCTTCGTGAGGCAGCCTACCTACCAGAGGTTGTAGTTGTGTCTATTATATCCAGGATTGAGGTCGTTTTGGACCAAACATTCAGATGCTGTTTATATATATATACATATATATCTTCTAACTGTCCATTTACATGTCTTGTTGCACTTTGCTATTTTTGCAAATAAGTTTGATTGGATTATCTATCTATCTATCTATCTATCTATCTATCTATCTATCTATCTATCTATCTATCTAGCTAGCTAGCTAGCTATCTAGCTATCTAGCTATCTACTTATCTATCTAGGTAAGTGTGTAGTCATCCCTTAGTTTCTATTAATCCCAGGTACAGCGGGGTGGTAGTACACGTCAGAGTCTCATTTATACGTTTTGTAACTTCGTAATTTAGGTTAATTATGAATAATAACTTGTAAATAAATGGATGAACTATCAAGAGAAACGTTTAACAGATTTATTAAAACTGAACACAGAATAAATTAATGAGTCAATAAGCCGCTGGACGCGATTGATATATTCACAGTCTGACGCCGTGGTCTTTGTTTTTTCTCTCTCCAGGAAGACGACCCTTTTCCAAGAGCGATAACTCTTAACCCCCGAAATGGTTCAAGGGAGGTAATTTCGTTTTCGTTAGGTGTCCTAACAATAAGTTAAATAGAATCTGTTATCGTAAGAGATAAACGTCATTCAGATGCATTTTATATGATCTTATAGCACGTACATCATTTGATGAGATCACAATATGAAAGATGTCCAGATTATGAGTAAGGCTTTTGTCGGATTACATATTTACATTCTCAGATGGTTTTGTAGTCAAGTATTCTCCGTTCTATCCTCCAACCAAATTAAGTTCATGATTTTTTTCCTCCACCCCCATTTCTACCACTCTATACTCATTCATTTTTTGTGCTTAAAAAGATTGTGTTAAAAGTACAAAAGCTCACCCTTGTCATAATGTACTTAGCCGTAATAATTGCTCAGCGCAACGACGTACTAACTATAGCCTTGTCGTCCCTACTTTACACACTAATTTATGAGGTTTAACATTCATCTAATTACCACTATAACAGCATTATTTTTTTTCTTTATTTTTTTTCAATCTACATCTTATTAATTATTTAGTAAAAGTTTTGATTAGCTTTATTTATATTTATTTATTTAAAAGTGTGTTCATTTTGTTATTCTTTCTTTTTGTAATTATCATAAAATAAATTTTATTCTATATCTACAGTTGTGGATCTTTCAATTCTACGATTTAATAATTTTTACATCCTTAAACTTTAAGGTTTCGAATTTCTCGCTGAGATAATCTATACGGATCGTCTAAAAATGTATACATCCTAACCCACCTAAATACTTTTCATTCAACTATGATCAAATCCGCGAAACAGTCAGATAGTTATGTACAATATATGTTCTTTAGTGATCCTGATAGCTTTAAAAATATAATGCGGTCTAACCTATGTAATATATTTTATAATTCTATTTTTCCGTAGAATATATTGGGGCTTTGTAGATTGTGCGTCTTGTAAAACAATTATTTTGGAGAAAGCGATTCATCCTTATTTTCCACTAGTGACTTTCCTCAACAAAATAGAATGCTTAAAAAGTGTAAGGCCTTTCTTTTAAAAAATCTCTCTCTACCTCTCTCTAGCCCCCTCTCTATCCTCCTCTCCCATCCACTCTCTCTTCATCTTTACACTAAAGTAACGATGATAAAGAATATATCAGTTTGGTGGGTGTTACTTTTATGTAAACACACATAAACAACTGCCCCTTTACATAGTTGATGATATTTTCCTCGTTGTTAACTTTATTTTCCAATCAAACTCATCATTATTTCTTTTATTATTATTATTATTATTATTATTATTATTATTATTATTATTATTATTATTATTATTATTTGTTTGTCGCTTTTTCATCTGAATTTATTTATTATTTTTATCTATTATTTATCATTTTTATTAGCTATGATAATAATTCTAAATATTCACAGCAACTGTAATTCAGTTTCTAATAATTTTATTAAATGCTTTATGCCAATGGCTAGTTAAGTGAAATGTTTTATTGATAAATTTGTGAAATTTATTACATAATTTGGTCTTCAGCATCCGATTATATGGGGGAGGGTTAAACACATGATTTTCTATTTCTTCTATTTTTTTTTAATTTTTGGTATAATTTTTTGATATTTAATTTCAAGGTTGGCGGTTCCACTATTTTTAGAGGATGGCACGATAGCTAAATGATTAATGACTCGAACTGAGGACCTTCGTGTGCTGTTTTCGAATCCAGTTCGTTCCACATAGAATGCTTTCATCAAACCCCACCGCTGACCTTGTGTCTGCTCTCCTGTAGAAGAGTTAAACAAAATACTAACTATTTTTATAGCTGGGGTAGAGAAGTTGATTTGGAATAGAACCATCTTTTATCATGTTTTGGGTGAATGTATCGGTTTTCGGTGTATGTATATTCGGTCGGCATTATCTGTTAAATATGCCTCATACGTATTTTCTCTTAATAACTAAAACGTCTGTTGTTCTTACGTCTGCTAATACTTTGATACTTCGACTTAAATTTTACTTTTTCTTATAGTTTGAAACTTTCAGCTTTGACTTTATTTGAATCCTTTATTATAGCTAATGCACCTCCATATATACCGATATCACTATTTAAAAGATCTATGCTACATATAACAAGCGAAAAGAAAATATTACGCAAGATATGCAACACACGATTGAACTCAAATTAATGAACGTAACTGAAAAGGAATTGCCAAAAATATTTCTTTTCATTTAACAAAAGATTAATTTACGGGACTTAAATCGTAATAAAAATGTTATTTATTGTCATAAAGCAAACAATTAGGAATCTATATTATATTTCATATTTAAAATATGCTTCTTTCGAAATAAACATATGATTTGTTAAGTAAAAGTTTAAATATTCCGTTATTGTGTTTAAACGGATGGTGATTTTATGTTATTGTTCCTTTCATTAAGTTTTGCACAGTGGCT
>OY744522.1:119202686-119240186 GCA_963556195.1 Sepiola atlantica
GTGTGTGTGTGTGTGCATTATTAAACACGTTTATAAGCTACTAGAATGAAACCTAGTGAGCTCAGAAGTTGGGTGCATTGCTATCAATTCTCTTTCTTTAGCTCTCTCTTTCTTTTTGTATTTTCTTCCTAAATGTAGCTGAAACGACGACGTTCTATCGCAAAGCACTTAGTTAGAAATGGAAAGCGTTTTAAAGGTGCCACTTTGACCAACGTTGCCAAGAAGATAGGAAATGTCTTGAAAGGGAGCACGGCCGGTTTAATCCGTTCTTGAGTCGTTTTACAACGAAAATATTAGTAAGTACAGAGTTATCTCCCCGTGTCTATGTTTCGACGCCATTGTCACTTAAAATATATTTTTCTATATTGTTTTGTGTTATTTAAAATTTTCATTATTTTAAACATTTTGATTGTCATAAGCATTTCTCATTTCTTTATTTCCTTTTCTTTTCATGTACATAATACACATAAAGGCACACAAGCATATGCAGGGGACAGTCATATGTGCATACACGGACACACTTACATGCAGTCATGCACACGTGTATTAACACAAACAGGAGTGTACACATACACACAAAGACACGCCTATACAAATACATATCCCCATACACACAGTTACACATCAAAAGACATCGCGGTAGATGAAAAGAAACTGCAACCTCAAAGAGATCTCAATCATTCCACTTATCATAGGAGCCACTGGAATCATGAAAAAGAATTTGAAAAAAAATTTAACAAGTATACCTAGTGAACCAAGTGCAAGAGAAATCCAAACAACTGCACTCAAGGGAACAGCCAGAATTCTGAAAAGAGCTCTCGATTGGAGTCTGTAAATAGCGGGTGATGGCATTTGGAAGAATGTCCCGTCCACAGCCAATGAATGAAAATAAAAATAAAAAAGAGAGAAACAAATATAAGCACACACAGATACACAGAGAAGAACACATACATACATATATATATATATATATATATATTACTTCCCCCTCGCTCTTTAACTTCCCCTCCCCCCTAACCCACAATTTAGCTTTTTTGTTTCATTTGGATTTAGATTTTCTTTGGACTAGATGTCATTTGCCTTTTTTATGGTCCAGAAAGTTATCAATAATGGCCAGCTTTTCTCTTTTCCATTCCTTTTAAGTGCGTTTGGATTTACTTATATTTGAACACTTTCTCCACACTGCTCCTACACAATAGTTTTTTTCGCATTCTACAATTCATTGGACATCTTTTCAACGGAAATTTACCACCCGGACAAACCCCATATTTTTTTTACGGAACTTTTCTTTCACTGCGTTTTTTTAATAATATTTTTCATATATTTTTCAAATATTTGAACTTTGTTTTGTTCGAAAGCCAACTTATCTATCTGTACTTCAACTCTGATGATGATTATATATATATATATATATATATATATATATATATATATATATATATATAGGTATACGTGGTTATAATTGTGTGTGGGTGGTGATGTGTGCATGTATGTGCATAGAAAGTTACGTATTTATGCTTTCCTATGTTTGCGTGTGAGTGGGATTGTGTCAGAATTTAATTTAGGCGCGTTCCTTCCACTAGCAAATACATTCATCGCTAGTCAGTAGGTGTCATAAAACAATGATGAAAATTAATTTTTGACACGACCCGATTCATTTGAAAAACAGGATCCCCCACCGCCCTCCCCTTCGGTATCTGTAGTAAAGTATGTAATTCCCCCTCCCAAGTTAGTATTAAGGTACAGATATGCTTCAATTTCCCCCTCTCTCTAAATATGTATTGGATGGGTTGTTACCACCTTTTCTCTACAATTATATTTAAATTGTCGAATGTGAATTTAATTCTTTTCTTTCAGTTTCAAAAATGTAATCGTCTGGATCGGATGCTTGAAAAAACCACAAGGTTGAAATAAATTATTGCATCGATGATTATGTAATTTCGTGTTACTGTACTTGCTCTGTTTATCACATTGTGCTCTCATACCCGGATTTCCTCCTGGAATTATTCCATTATAACACAAATATATATATATATATATATATATATATATATATATATATATATATATATATATATATATATATATATATATATATATTGTGTGTGTGTATTTAGGCAGCATATATTCATTTCGACAAACATTATTAAATAACACAGAATGTTTTTGCTTGATTAGACTTTTTTTTTTAAATTTTCCGAATGGTTCATTTAGTGTTTCGGTCAAATTGCTGTATGTAAGTTCCCTGTGTTTCTTGTTCCATTGGCTTTCCTTTTTTGCGAGTACTTTCGATTTGATTCGTCAAATTATCTTCAGACGGCGTTAATTTTGGTTTATTTAAAAATATGTTTTTACTGTACAAGTGTTCAGCCTTCTTAGTACTGACTAGATGCAACGCCGCTTAACTTCGGTGACCTTACGGGAAAAGATATGTGAACGTGACTATCGCCGTATCCTTTTGGCTGGGAGCTAAATGTTGTATCTGTTATGATACTACACTTACTATTTTCTGTCCAGTGCTCTTCCAATATGGGTATTTACTGAACGGTGTGATTCCCCGAGTACTTTACATTCCAATATGGGATCTAACCAGTAACCCCAACCGTAACAACGCGTTAGGGGTAGAATTAGTTAAGGTTAGGGTTAAGATTAACAAGTATATCAAATATTGGAATGTAAACAACCTGGTCGATCACATACTGAATTAGAAATTATTTGGTAGATCACATATTGGAAGATCACCTCTGTACTATGTCAGTGGAGGAGACATCATTCCAGACTGAGGCAATTTTTATTTTCTTCCAAAACCAGAGTGTCTCTTTTTTAAATATTTGATTTTCTATACATAAACACCAAGCTTGTGTCTATATCTGGCCTCGTGGGGAGGCAAGTAAAAGGGACTGATACATTACAAATATAGTATATTTATTTCGTGTCCTTACGATGTAAACTTCATATTCATTTTTTATTTTATTTATGTCCAATTTTCTTTTTACTAATATCTATTAATAATGGAGTTTTTGTATCTGACTGTCTGTCTGAAGCCAAAACTATACTATTTAAGACTATTGTACTTATCATGAAATCGTATAGTATATACTATTTCAGACTAATGTACTATCTTTAAATGCTCAATTCAGGGGCATAGTGTAGTGTAGTATATGTTCTGTTGTCATGATACCATTTTCCCAGGCATTTTCTCCTCCTTTTTTGAGGGGTGTGGAGGTAGTGTAGTATCTCTTCTATTTTCATGATACCATCCTCCCAGGCATTTCCACCTCCTTTTTGAGAGGTGTGGAGTTAGTGTAGTATATATTTTGTTATCCTGATACCATCCTCCCAGGCATTACCTCCACCTTTATTGAAAGGTGTGGAGGTAGTGTAGTATCTGTTCTGTTTTCATGATACCATCCTTCCAGACATTACCTCCTTCTTTTTTGAGAGGTGTAGAGTTAGTGTTCTATCTGTTCTGTTGTCATGATACCATCCTCCCAGACATACCCTCCTTCTTTTTTTGAGCGGTGTGGAGGTAGTGTAGTATCTGTTCTGTTGTTTCACATTATCATTCTTTAGTTTCATTACGTTGTTAAGACAAGGTATACTGTAGTAAATCAAAGTTAAGCAATACATATCCCGACCATTACTAAATGGGTGACCATTTTGGAAGAATTAATTCTGACTCATCCTTCCGGAAGTGACGTCATTGTGAGAAGATTTTTTCACATTATAATACTTTATTTTCATTACGTTGTTAAGACAAGGTGTTTTGTTGTAAATTGAAGTTAAGCAACAAATATCTCGGCTATTACTAAATAGGTAACTTTTTTGGAAGAATAACAACACTGGTTCTTTGATATGACGTAGGCGCCTTCAATAGCATATTTAAACATGAGTTATTTGAAAACCCGAGACGCCTCCTCAATTTTTTCTTTTCTTAACTATGTTTGGGGGAGGGTAAAAAAAAATTTTAGGAGGGGGGGAGTCAATTTTTTTTTGTTTTTTTAACTGAAAATATTAATATGTATGATGGAGGGTAAACAAAAATTGGGGTGGGGTCAACATTTTAAAAAAATTATTTTTAACTAAAAAACAAAGAAAATCAATGTCTAACCACCCAATAAATATGACTGGTGCTCCATCGGTTTACGGGTGAGCGTTCATTTCTGACGCGGCCGCTAGCAAAAGTAGGCGACCGGAGGGAGCATATATTTGCTAGTGTTAATAATGCACTGTCTATTTTAATTGTTTCCTTAAGCTTCGTTTTTACCTCTACCATCTTTTAGGATTTTAGATTTTTGTCTCGTTTTTAAATGAGTTTTTTCACTTACTCATGTTTTCATTTTCGCCTTAAATACTTCCTATAAAAGAATACTTATGTTCTCCTATTTTATATTTGGTTATTTTACGTTCAATTTTAGTTGTATTTCTTTCTATCCATTTTATCATGTTTTCATTTTCGCATTAAATACTTCCTATCAAATAATACTTATATCCTCCTATTTTATATTTCGTTATTCTACGTTCAATTTTAGTTGTATTTCTTTTTTTCCTTTAATCATGTTTTCATTTTCACCTTTAATACTTTCTATAAAAGAATATTTATATTATGGTATTTTATACTTTGTTATTCTACGTTCAATTTTAGTTTTTTTCCTTTAATCATGTTTTCATGTTCTACCTTAAATATATCATATAAAAGAATACTTATATTTTTGTTTTTTTGCTATTTCGTTATTCCACATTCAATTTTAGTTGTATTTCTTTTTTTATTTAATCATGTTTTTATTTTCGCCTTAAATACTTCCTATCAAAGAATACTTATATTCTATTTAATATTTCGTTATTCCGCGTTCAATTTTAGTTGTATTTTAAAAAAAATTCACTTGTACATAAACTTTCGCGGGTATTTTTTGTGCTATGTACATACAGAACAGACGCAGATTTAAACAAAGGAATTAAACTTACTAGCGTTTCCTTTTCCGGTTTATACTTTGCCTTTACCGCTTTTTATTTTCTAACTAAACTTATTTTTACTTGACAGTCTTACGCTGTTCTGACTTTTTCCCCGAATGTTGCCTTGCGCAGCCATTACTACATGAACAGCGATCACAATACTTCAAACTACAGTAATGAAATTGCTAAGCGATGGCTACGCTTACCATCTGTTCTTTTCACGCTTACTCGCACAGGATAGACGCCATTTATTTCGGGACGTGTGCAAGAAGCCAGGACAACTCAGAAAAAGACGAACGGGGAAATAATAATAAAAGTTAGAATACAAAAACAAAAACAAAAAACAAAGTATATCGCCATTTTGTAGATGTAGCGTTTGTTGATAAATCACTTTCTTTTTCGTTACGTCAGAGAATTTCTCCGTGTTTAATGTTTCACTGCTTGCGTCTTAGACACGAGTGATTTATTTATTTATCTATTTACTATCTTGTTTTGCTATTGTTAAATCTTTTTATGCCTGAAAGTTAGCAAAGAGAAACGAAATATACTGTTAAGATGTATTCTGAAAAGCATTGTCAATGAAAAATATATAAAAACTAAAATAAACTGTATACAAATTTAATATTAAATATTAAATAAAAAAAATAATGTGGATTATAAATATCAATTTGACTACAACGATATATAACTTTTTTTTTTACTATGAACTCGGAGCAAGAGGACTTAATTAGAGTATATATTACTGGGGCTATATACTATACATTGTTGGAATATGTTCCGAATTTGTTTATAAACATTTTAATTCACACAATTGTTTCTGCCCATTTCAAAACATACATTCGTTTGATAATCAAATTCAAGGTATTTTAAAACAGTTTCATCGGTGAATATTTTAACCACCGTAAAATGACAAGGATAAAAACAAACAAAACCGCTAACATTTCTAAATGTCCATTTAGCTTATTTGTCATTTTTGACTTTTTTCCAGAGACCAATGAGAATTTTTTAAATTATATTATTCTGTAGGCAACAGTCAAAACCGGTACAAGTAAAAAATCTTATTTTCGTTCAAAATACCCGCCATTAATTCTATTAATTAAAATAATACATACATAAATATATGAAAGAAAAATAATTAAGGAACATCTACATCCTCTTTAAATTTCATTTAAAGAGAATGTATGCTTTAAAATGAGGAGAATATTTGTTTCGAATTAAATGTTGTTTTTTCATGAAATAATTCGGAACATTTAATAAATGATTATTGTACTAATAAGAACTACCCGTCCTCCAGGCAGCAGTTAATGAAGCCGTAGTTTTCTTTACAGAAAATACATGAATAATTTTCATTTAATATTTTAGTAATTTGAAGAAAAACAACAAAATGATATTTGTAATGGTGCTATTTGATATATTCCAATGTTGAGAAAATTTATTGTGTAAACTCTTATTTATTTGAAGAGAAACAACAAAAAGGTTATTTTATATGGTCTTTTTGATATTCAAAGTCAAGAAATTTGATTTTGTATTGGAATGGAAATAAATTCCGTATTAAAAACTGGTTATAAAATGAAATGAAATAAACGAAAAAAGATAATAAAATAATTTCATATTACAAAGTAATTTTAAATGGTTACTGTGTGCTTCTCGCCGTTATTATAAAAAAACAGAAAAAAACTTAACAAAAGTTTAAAAATAAAAATCTATTTTTCATAATTTAGAAAGATTAGAAGAAGGAAGCTGTTCATTTTTCTTTCTCATGGCAAATGTAATAGTCGTCATCATCATCATCATCATCATCATCATCATCATCATCATCATCATCATCATCATCATCATCATCATCATCAGCAACAACAACAACATAAAAAATGATAAACGTATGTATTAAATTGTGTTTTTGGTGTGTAAGTTTTTCGACCACTTCTTTCACATTCTTACCCATCCCCCTCCCACTTCCTATCACCTTCATTTTTTCAAATCTTTTCTAAAAACCTACACACCAAAAACACAGAGCCTCCCCTTCCATCCCTTTTTCCCCACCTCTCCACTTTTTCACTCACAGCTATCCACATTAATTTCATTCAACCCCCACCCCTCCACTTTTTCACTCACAGCCATCCACATTATTTTCATTCCATGCCACCGACTTCCTTCAACCCGGACCGAGGTCCTGTGCTCCCAGGAAGTCTTACAAATAAAGACGAAACGTTGATGAATACATAAACAAAACATCTTTTTGGTTTCCTTTTTCATTTCCCATTACGTCGGATAACCTTCATCCTTCCTTTCTCATATTGTCGAAATGGAAAACCAAACCCTCCAG
Organism: Sepiola atlantica; assembly: GCA_963556195.1. Lineage (NCBI taxonomy): Eukaryota > Metazoa > Mollusca > Cephalopoda > Sepiida > Sepiolidae > Sepiola > Sepiola atlantica. The sequence continues at coordinate 119,209,966 of OY744522.1, forward strand.
CAGAAGCTGCGAAAATATAAAAACACACTATTCGCAGCAAACTCCCACAACAACAGGAGAACTTTTCTGCTGAGATGCACCAAAGAAAAGGTCATACCCGCAAGGATGATAATTTTAAGAAAAATGTCATGCAAGTACATATAAATATTGGGTTGACATGATGGGTTGATGAGAAGAAATAGTAGCCACTACTGGGAGCGCAGGACCAAGGTCCGGGTTGAGATAAATCGATGACAGAGAGTGAAATTAATGTGGGTGGCTGTGAGTGAAAAAGGGGTAGGGGGAGTTTTAGTGAATTTGTCTTAAGGTGGGAGAGATAGGAGAGGGGGTGCTGCGGTTTTTGTCGTGGTGAGGTGTAGCATGAATTTTGAGGTCCTGCGCTCCCAGCTGTGGCTACTACTTCTTCTCATCAACCCATCATGTCAACCCAATATTTCTATGTACTTACATGACATTTTTCTTAAAATTATCATACTGAGGAAGTCTTACAAATAAAGACAAAACGTTGATGAATACATAAAAAACATATTTTAGTTTTTCCTTTCCCATTTCCCATATATATATATATATATATATATATATATATATATATATATATATATATGTTCCGCATTTCCTATGTTTAATATTGGTGAAACGACCAAAAATATAAAATCCCGTATTAATTTGGAGGGTTTGGTGGAAGTTTTTAGTGTGTAATATTTTGTCAGCCTGCCTGCAAAAACCTTTTCATACACTTTAAGTCTGCCCTGCCCACAAAAGCCAAATTAAATTATGCCCATAATGAAATCACCCGAATACAAAATAAATGCTCTTCTGCTGCTGACAAAATATTACACACTAAAAACTTCCACCAAACCCTCCAAACTAATGGCTACCCCGCCCCCACCATAACCCCCCTAAATAAGCCCAAAACACTGAGACACAGCACCCTCTCTAACACATGCTTCTTAAAACTCCCTTTCTTCAGCGATAAGATCACCACCTCCATCCGCAAGGCAATACATAAGGAAAACCTTAACATACAACTAACACATACTGGCACCTCCTTACGCCAACATCTATCTAATAAACATACTAACCACACACCCGAACCCTGCTCCCTGGCCAATTGCCCTATCCCAACACAGGTCTGTGCCATCGCACTAACTGTGTCTAAAACTACAGTGCAATAAATGCAAAAAGTTTTACATCGGCAACACTACAAGACCGCTACACTTGCGCATAAAGGAGCACTTGAATACCCGTATATCCTATTTCCAAAAACACACAGAGATGTGCTCAAACACTCAGCGTGATATTCATGTCTCCATCTTAGCGTCTGTCAGAAACATTGGTGACCTTAGAATCACAGAATCAATTCTCATCTCCAGATTAAACCCCTCACTCAATCAGCGTCACGAGCTCCACTCACCATTCATTCTATAATATCTACCCCCATCCACCGACCAACCCCCATATCTAACACTCAACAGACTCCGTTTCCACTACTTCACCTATTACTTACCGGGTATAATAAATCACCACACACCCAAACAATCAAATAGGCCCCTCCCCATATGAACTTCCACCCTAACACACTTTCAACCACAAACCAAAAACCATATTCAACATACTCTTCTAACCCACCAAAATAAGTCACCCCATAACCTAGCATTATTAATTAATTAATCCAAACACATATAAAATGTATACAAATAACATGCAAATATTAAATAAATAATTTATAAAATAAATTAAAAAAGTAAATAATAATAATAAAAAAATATGTAAAGAAAATGAAGAATATATATAAATAAACAATTAAACAAACAATAATACATAAATATGTATATATATATATGTATATATCCATGTATGTGTATATATGTTTTATATATATATACTAATATTGTTATACAGATTTCCACCTAAAAAAAATCCAGAGTTACTCCCCTTTATCTTATAGTAAATATATCAAGTTAATTCGATAAACTAATTTGACGAAACTCACAATTAGTAACACTTCTTAAATAGATGATAATTGATAAGTTTGATAGATCTAGAATACTTAAAATGTGAGATTAATTACTTTACTTTATATTAAAATTCTTAAAATACGAAAGAAAGATAAACAAAATAAAAATATGAAGATAAAACACACTGAAATAAAATTAAATAATCAAATATAAGCTTAATAATAAAAAAATTATAAATAAAATATATATATATATATATATATATTATTAAAACTAACAGTTTATCGAACACCATACACTTAACCAACATTACACAAATATTTTTGAAAACCAAATCATATATTTAACATAACCTTAAAATAAAATTTAATTTTATTTACATTCCCTGCGAGACTCCTATAGTTTTCGCTGCGGTCTACATCTGGCAGCCATTTTGTTTTGTAGTATTCTCTACACAGTCGGAGAAGAAAAAAGAATTTTCTTTTGGTTTAATTATTTTTGACAAAGGGATGTCTTTTCCCGAAATATCAAATAGTTATTTTTAATCACCCGGACATCACACGAACAGCTAAAAACACTCTTGCTGTTATGTAAGATTTTAGAAAAAAAAGGAAAAATAAATAGTAAGTAATATTTCGTATTCGATTTATTGTTATTGTTTTTGTTCCTCACAACTTGCATCTTACCCGGAACTTGCATTGCCCACAACCTTTCAAAAACTTACTACTACTATACCCAACAATGCTTCAAGCAAACTACCATTCTCTACTATATATATATATATATATATATATATATATATATATATATATATATATATATATATATATATATATGTATATATAGATATATATATATTTCATTTTTTTGGGGGGGGGGGTGTACAAAACTTTATTAGGCAATAATGAAAGGAAGACGTGTTGAATTTTTCATGATTAAAAGATTTAAGGGATGAAAAAAAACTAGTATGGTGGTGAATGTCCAATTTATATTCGTTTGCCATGGTTAGGTACCGTAAGTGAGAAGTTCGCCAAACAAATCAGCTCAGCGGTAGAAAATTGTTATTTTTCATCTAATCTGCGGGTTGTGTTCCGTACAAAACCTCTGTTACCATTCTCTCGTAAAGACGTCCTGCCCCCCTCCCACACCATAAAAATAACGTGATTTATCATTTTAAATGTAATTGCAGTGCCAATTACGTGGGCCGGACAACGTTGAGATTAAACAACAGAGTACAGCACTACATCCTTAGTAAAATCAGGAATGGAACCTTCCGGTCACGGGACGTTCTAAAAAATACATACGGTTCTTCGATAACTGGCCATCTGATAAATATCCCGTCGTGCGCAACGAACCTCAGCACAGATTCATTTTCCATCTTAACCTGTGCTCACTCATGTTATCATTTGAAAATCTTAGAGACTATCCACGTACGGCTCAAGAGGCCCTCCCTCTGCAAACAGAAGAAGTGTCTCTTGGGGTTGAGTGTGATTAGTCTCTAAGACACAACCTCCATTCCATATAACATCACGCTTATTTTATTCTAAATTCGAACTTTTTTCCCCTTCATAACATAACGCTAATTTCATTCTCACCCATATTTAAAATCCCACGATATCACTCTTGTAAAGTGTGGGCGAAACTAGTCGACTGGCAATTTTTTTTTCATCCCCTAAATCTTTTAATTATGAAAAATTTAACACGTCTTCCCTTCATTATTGCACTAATATATATATATATTTATATATATATATATATATATATATATATATATATATATATATATATATATATATATATATATATATATATAAATGTATATATGTATACACATATATATGCATATATATATATATATATATATATATATATATATATATATATATATTTAGAGAGTGATAGATAGATAGAGAGATATTATATCAAATAATAACTGGATTATGCCAACCTTTTTATAGGGGAAGTGGTACTTTATCAGTTATGCGGTAGGACCATATATTTAATAACTGTTCTCTTTTTAAATCTCCAAAACAGTTACATGGTACACAGCTGATAATCCCCTTTTCTATTTCACGATTTAGCTAATATTCCAGGACTGATACAACATGCGTATTTTGTGAATTTTACAGCCGTGAAATCGGCTTATACAAGCTCTAATCTGCAATCAGCGTATTTAGTATTCAAAAGATTAAAACATCCTGGAGGTCGTATAATAGTGTTAGAATAGTACCACTGTCATTAGTAATACGGGCGAGGGGAATGTTTCTTTATTGTTAGCAGTGATCGTTGTTTTGTGGATGACCTATATATATGTATTGGGATCTCTTAGCTTGCATTATATTATCAATGTTGCATATATATATATATATATATATATATATATATATATATATATATATATATATATATATATATATATATATATTGTTACTTCTCCGCATGTATGAATGGCTAAAAAATTTGAACACACACACACACACACATATATATATATACATATATATATATATATATATATATATATATATATATATATATATATATATATATATATAATTCTGATTAAAATAACTGTTTGAACTGTGTAATAGGAAGATAGTGGTTCTTCCGTGGGTGGTTAAAAATTTCATTTTTTGAGGTAACGAGACTGTCAGAACAGAGCGAGAACCACTCGAGCGTATCCAATCGAACGGACAATTTTGTGCGAGAAAATGTATCGATTAATTTCTAACAGTTCAATATTCATAATGGATGCTGATTGAAGCGTCATTTTCCTGTCGATTGTCGTACGATTTCAAATGTTCAACCCAATATTTAAGATGATTCGGCGCAAATTAAGCGTTCCTCCATTAGCAACCAACCAAGCGGAACTAATAAGGTTCGATAACAAGAATCATTCGCTCCATTTTATTTTAGTCTCTTCTTGTTCTCCGGCCCCTCCCGATCTATCTCAGTGTATGGCACAGCGTATAGATGCGATACTTGCGGGTAAATCATAAAATGAACGATATAATTCGAGTATGCTTAGAGATATTTTAAGTTGGAATAGAAAGTAAATACAATTTATCGAGAAAGGTTATGAATTTTTGCAGATGTGCTGTATTTCCGTTAGTGCAGGTGAATATGTGTTTTATTGTCATTAGTGCAAGTGAATATGTGTTTTATTGTCATTAGTGCAAGTGAAGATGTGTTGTATTTTCATTAGTGCAGGTGAAGATGTGTTGTATTTGCGTTAGTGCAGGTGAAGTTGTGTTGTATTTTCATTAGTGCAGGTGAAGATGTGTTGTATTTTCATTAGTGCAGGTGAAGATGTGTTGTATTTGCGTTAGTGCAGGTGAAGTTGTGTAGTATTTTCATTAGTGCAGGTTAAGATGTGTTGTATTTTACTTAGTGCAGGTGAAGTTGTGTTGTATTCTCGTTAGTGCAGATGAAGTTGTGTTGTATTTTCATTAATGCGGGTGAAGATGTGTTGTATTTTCATTAGTGCAAGTTAAGATGTGTTGTATTTTCATTAATGCAGGTTAAGTTGTGTTGTATTTTCATTAGTGCGGGTGAAGATGTGTTGTATTTGCGTTAGTGCAGGTGAATTTTGTTGTATTTGCATTAGTGCGGATGAAGGTGTGTTTTATTTGTGTAATAACACTGGGTATTCATCCAATCTGTTTACTGTGATAATATTATACTATTTTATACTAATTAAGATTATAATTTTAGTTTAAATTCAAGGCGAGAAAATGTTTTGCATATACGACGTATTTACCTGCGGGTCGAGCTTTAATCCACCTTTTTCGTTTACTATGTAAAAGTTTAACAACTTTTAGCGTATTGGACGCAAGTTAACCGATCTTCTATTCGAACTAGCCCACCGTCCTAATAGGCTAACGAGAACTCACTTTATTTCTGTCCTTTCTCGTTCTCCGCTTTCGTCCATGTATCTGAGAGTGTCTGACACCTGCTCACTGCGATACTTGCGGGTAAATCTTGAAATGGACGAGCGCTGTTATATACGAGTATACTTAGATATGTTTGAAGTTTAATGACACCGTGAAAATATCGTGAATAGTTATTGGATTTATTCAGATGCGTCGAATTTGCGTCAACACAGAGTTTAAAACACTGGGAAGTTATACAATGTGTTTTTTACCATTAAGTCATACTATGTTTGATAGTTGAAATTTGAAATTAGAACTGACATTTTAGCTTGAATTGAAGGTTGAATGCATCTTACAGATGCGTTATATTTGAGTGTATATTGTGTTGAACACTAGATATTTATTCAATGTGTTTGTCGCCATTATATATTATTTTTGACGGTTGAAGTTCGAAATTAGGACTGCGATTTTAAAGTGTTTTCAGTCATACTATCATACTATATTCGACGGTTACGATTTAAGTTTGCAATTGGAATAGCGATCTTAGGTTAAATTAAAAGATTAAACGTTGTATTTGCAAACATACATAGTTTTAAACACTAGAAATGTATTTTACATGTTTTCTTTTATATCATACTATATTTGACGGTCGAAGTTTAACATTAGGATTGTGATTTTAATCTGAATTAATGGATGAAAGGTGGAGAACTTGTATTCTTTCTTTTCGTCTTTGAGAGTTTACCGCACCATTCGAGTAACGAGTCTTTGAACTCTATCCAGATGCTGGATATTACGTATTAGATATGGATCAGAGGTGTGGACACCATTCTTAAACAGTGGTCTGATGAGAGAGATATACAGTGGGAGAAATATTTCAGAGGTGAGTTTGCAGAAAAAGCGTCGAATGAGAAATAGGGAGGTCCTTGATTTATTTACAGCCTGAAATGCAATGTTTAGATTGCTTGAAGAACGAATCGACCAGAAGACCAAGATCTTTTGTCATGTTCGCCTCCTTTATCAGAGCCGTATCACCACCGACACTAATAATATCATATTGTGTATGATGGTTTAAATTTGAAATTAGGATTGCGATTTTTGTTAGAATCTAACAGTGAAAGGACTTTTGCAGACACGTTGTATTTGCATGCGCATAGAGCTTCAATTCTTTCTTTTCGTTTGGCCTTTAAGATTTTACCAATTTCAAGAGGATTCGATGCAAGTTACCCGCTCTTCCATTAGGAACCAACCAAGCGCAACTAATAAGGTTCGATAACAACGTAGAATTATTAACTCCATTTTATTGAAGTCTCTTCTCGTTCTCTTCTGCCGCCCATTCATCTGAAAGTATGGCATAGCTTATAGTAGTGATACGTATGCGTAAATCATAAAATAGATAAGAATCGCAGTATTGTTGGAGATGTTTGAAGTTTTAATGGATGAACATATTAACGCTGGTATATATCTTTTGTAGATATATTTACGAGAATCTTTTAATTAATCTTTTTTTGTCATAATATAATATCATGTATGACGATGAGAGTTCTAACATAAGACTGCGATTTTCATTTGATGAACTAATTATAATGATTACGAAAGGTGAACACTTAAGTAGAGTAAGCTTAAACAATTACCATAACCCAATTAAATATTAGTTTCATTTTGTATAACATTCGTATGCCTATAGAAATATGTAACCGTAGGAGTTTCACATGTTGGCCGGTCATGATTCAGGATGGGGACATTTTGTATTCAGTACCGTCCTCTTCTGGAAGACATGCGTACGGGGTAACTGTCGTGCCTCTACACCGCCTGCTTGCCCAAAGGCGGTTTTTTCGAATCAGTCAACATGGGAGTCGGACGTTTGTTCCGCTTGTGATGGACGTTGGCTCTGGGGCAAGTAGCTTAACAAAAATAGAGGTAAGCAACGCATAGTTCTCTAAACCTATTTGAATTTTTACTCTTTTATAATTTGCTTTGTTTTATCTTAGAACATGTTTGTAAGATAAAATAAGGGGGTCAGTTCGAAATTCCGTACAGATTCCCGAGTTCGACACAAAGGTTCAAGAGTTCGACAAGACATACCAAAAGAAGCTCGGACGTTACATTGGCCGACACTTTATGTGAGAATATTATTAATGTAGTTTCAGAATATATATAATTTATGGAGGGGTCTATCTTTAAAACCCTTGTAGAAGTTTATGACATATTTTTATTCTATGATCGTCCGGCGCAAACGAAGACCCAGCGATATAATTTTACTATCTTTGACCAGAACAGATATTACACTGTTAATTATTCATTTGCAAAAATATCAAATACAGTTTAAATTATAAGTAAATTAAGCACATATCTATCAAAAGTGTATGGATTAAGGTTGTCATTGATCACCCTCTCCTTATCCTACTCTTTATCCCAACCCTAGAGGCCAAGAAAGTGTATTTTGTTTGAGTTCACGTTCCTGCAACAATGTCAACAGATGAAATTTAAAAAAAAGATTTCATAGCATCTTCGGCAATCCTACCTTTTTAAAGGGTGGTTGATGGTGATAACGTACTTACTAGCTAGTCTTTGTTGGAGCCTTAGTCGAGAGAAAACGTACTGATTGGTTTGACAAACCGATGATTATAAACCAATGTGCTTAAACTTATGTGGCTCTCTATCTCTCTAACGTTTGACATTTCAGTTACAAGACGATCATGTGGCTTAATAAATCCTTTATTATGTTTGAATTAATTGAATAGTTTTATTAAGACATCATGTCAGATGGCTTTGTTTCAGCTTCCTAAGCAAGCAAAATGGAAAGACGAACATATAATCAGTCAGTAGGATGACAAAACACACACATGGATGACGACGTGGCCAGCAACGAAGTTATAGAGTTTGAAGTTGATTAAGATATTAATGATTACAACAAAGACTAAATGATTGTTTAGGACTATATTGATGACACCTGAATATCTATGGAACAATTATTTCAGTCATTTTTCAGATTGACGTGCGCATATTAAATATGCTTGTAAACTCTACGGATGCTCAAATATGCAATAATCTTTCACTTTTTACATCATTGTTAGATTTTAAGCAAACACTGAACATTTATTAGTTGTGATTACTAAATTCATACATCAAATACAAGCTACATAACATATATTCATAAAAACAACAAGGCATTTTTTGCTTACGGGCTCCCGTAAATTTCGTTGCGCTTTCAATGATTCAAGCTTGACATTTTCTGAGTTTGTGAAAATCTACAAACTATACTTTAACTTTTATAACATTTTGTCATTAAAATATTGATAGTTTATAATTTTACAAAATACAACACTGGGTTATGCTAGATAATTTCGCTGACAATATTATATAACTACGATTTCTAGATCTACGATTTCTTAAAATAAAAATTCTCTCTCGCTCTCTCAAATATATATTTAAGGAATATTATAACTGAAAAAAAAACTGTTCTTATTTTGAAGTTTGAATTAAAAAAAACACACAAATACTTAATTACGAGAGTTATAGTCGCTTAACTTAAATACTAAATTCACACATTAAATACACGCTACATATAGTCAATTACAATAACAACACTAGACCAATACATAAGGTTCGATAACTTATCAATATAAATATGTTCTTTTTGTTGATTTTTTTCGGTTTATTTTGTAGGGATAATATATTGAGAGGTTATTATTAAGGATTTTTATCTTGATTTTCTTTCATTTTATTATTATTTAAAGACTAAGGCCGGCGTAACATTAACACTCATGGTTTATCTAGCGGATGCTTAACCTTACTACTGATGTTTATGTGACCTTTAAAGAAGATGTAGCGCAATATGGGTTCAGGGCTTGGAGCAGGAATTACATGAATTTATTAATTTTCCCGAAGCAACGTAATAATACGTGTCCCGCTAGTATATCTCTCGCCCTCTCTTTCCTTTTCTCTCTCTCTCTCTCTCTCTCTCTCTGTTCATATATATATATATATATATATATATATATATATATATATATATATATAGTAAGCTATGAAAATATATTTATGGTAATTAAGCTAAACAGAGGCTCCCACATTTTAGTCTGAAGATTCCCCGGGGATGAAACGCGGGGGCCTCTGTGTAGTTTAATTGCCATAAATATATTTTCATAGCTTACTACTTAGCTCTACTTACGCATCGAGCAGTGTTGAAGTAAATACTGAAAATTGATACATAAAGTTATAAAATTGTATGTGGATACATGAAATACTAATATATATATATATATATTTATATATATATATATATATATATATATATATATATATATATATATATATAACTTATATATCGATCTTTCAATTTTCCGTCCCTCTAATCAAAAGCCATGTGAATATTGACCATACGCATGCGCAAAATATAACTTCTAGAACTCTTTTTCCACCGCTTATATATTATGTAAGTAATTGCGCGATTCTACGATTGCCTTATTACCTATATTACGTTGACTTATGGTCACGCCCATTCTCAAATTAGCTCTCATTTCCATTATCCGTATTCTTTTACGATGTTTTCTTTATTTTATTTATCTATCTATATTTTTGTTTCATCGTAGCTTCGTCGTCAGTAATATATATATATATATATGAATACACATATATTTATAGATATGAATATATATATATATATATATATACGTACATACATAAATATAAGTATATATATATACACATACATGTGCTTCTCGATATTAAAAAGGATATATAATTATAAATTATATATATTATAGAAAATATATGTAATAAATACTTATATATGATATACTTACATATAGAGACAGATTTATAGATATGAATATGTACATATATATATATATATATATATATATATATATATATATATATATATATATAAATACATGCATATATGCTTTTATATATGAATATACTAGTAAAACAACCTGCACTCCGGGTAGAAATTAATGTAGCTGTAACCTTATCTACAGGAAAACAAAGAAACAAAATAACTTTTATTGTCTTTAGTAACACTTATTTGTTTACTACTTGTGTTTTGCGCACCCTGTCGTTCTATTGCTTATTCTTGACACTCGCCAAATGCGGAAGTCCTTGATAAAATGAAACAATTATATATTCCTTAGTAATTTAAGATAGTTATTTTGTGTTGTTCGCCCTTATTATCAAAGACAAATAGAAAACCAAATTTAATGAGAATTAAAAAAAAATATGATTCTATTTTTTGGTAATTTAAAAACATGAGATGAGGTGCGTTGTTTTCTTTATTGTTTTTCATGACTAATGTAATAGTTATTTTAATAATAATAATGATAATAATCATCGTCAGTAGTAGCATCATCATCGTTGTCGTTTTCGTAACCAACAACAATAACCGGAAGTTATCTATCGAGTTTCGAAATAATCATTTTGAATGTTATAAGTTTTTCATTCAATTGTTTTTATTAATATTTTTTACTTAGAATAGTAATATTTATAAGAAGAAACGTATTACATTTATGTAAGGGAAGTGGAGTACAAAAAGAGAAATGAATTGTGCACAATATTAATTTATTATTGAGCGTTTTTAAAATTATTATTCAAATGAAGCATCTTGGTCAATGTGCTTTGGCAGTGTTCTGTTGTGCATATATAATGTGTTTGACAATATTTCAATGTTAATTGAATTACATAATCTTAACGTGTTTTCGCGATAAATAAAAAGAAATTCGCATTTATTCATTTATATATATATATATATATATATACATACACAATCCTTAAATAAATATATTGCTCTACACACACACACACATATATATATATATATATATATGGATATATAAACTTACATATATGAATATATATACACGAAAATATACATATTACTAATGATAACATATATAAATATATATATATATATATAAATAAATATGTGAATACAATATTTTACTAAAAAAATAAATAAATACATACATAAACTAATCTCTTAATCGACTCACAATGGAATTACGACAACATATCTTGTGAAAAATGCTTGCTATCCATTCGCATAGAGCTGTTTATATAGTAAATTACAATACAATATATTTAACTCATTGATTCATTTTAGTCAGATACACTTCTGACGATCATTAGTGTTTTGAAATTGCAGTGTTAACTTATGTACATCGTTTGACGATTATTTACCATTGATGTTATTTATGATGGACACACACACACACGCACACACACACACACACACACATATATATATATATATATATATATATATATATATATATATATATATATATATATATATATATATATATATATACACCGCGACCATCGATAATAGCTTTATTTCAAAAATTGTTATTTCTGAAATTCCCATAACTCAATTTTGGAAATTCTTACACTAGTAAACTAACGCACTGTTATAAAAGTGTTGCTAAAATAATAAAAAACATCTGTTGCTAGTATTTGCAAAATAACATATTTGTTTAACTCACTGAAATAAACGTTCTTTAATGAAAATCAGGAATAAATAAATAAAATAGAGATGGATGATTGTTATATCTGATAATTAATGAATATAATTAAGTATATAATAATATATTGTTCTATACATATAATAAACACATACGTTATTTACCCACATAACAACCATTGACCTTTATAACTTCAACATCTCTTGTATTGACTGAATCAGTCAATGTTTTAATAATGTCTACTGACACTTTCCTTGCTGCAGTATTAATGACTTCCCATAAGTCTGTTTTAGACAAAAATTAACGTACATTGACATACACATCTCGTTTGATGATAGACTTAAAGGTTTTCTATTGGGTTTGTTCACTGATGTAAACCCAATAGAAAACGTTCATCCACTTTTTACCTTTGGTACCTAAAAAGGTTACAGGTGCTTGAGTGGCATGAGCCAATAAATAAATAGCATTATCGTATATAAAATAAGTTCTTTAGTAGAGCAAGATTCATGTCATCTTACCAAATTATCAGAGATTCTCCCAAGAGATTGCAATAGGCAGCAGACATAATTTTTACTCCTTCCGGTACTTTTATTGTACCAACAAGCCCATCTCCAATGATACCCGAAAATAAAATGTCTCCTCCACCCTTTTGTTGTCGTTTAAAACGATGGTAACTCTCATCCCCTAAATAAACCCGATCATTTCGCTTAGCAATCAGGTCTATCAAGGTGTACCAAGTCTCATCAGTAAAATGAACCTTACTCATATCCATCTCCATATATATCTTTGCCTATTCCATTCTCAAATTGTTGTGTCTTTGTGTAAAGGGAGACTTTGTAAGTGGAACTTTCACAGCAGCCATTGTTTGAAGAATTGCATTCTTTGTTGATTTTGTTACGTCAGGACACCCAGCTGCTCTGAATATTGATTTTCTTCATTGTCCAGACATTCTACGGAGATAACGACCAATATTCCTTTAATCTTAGTTGGTGAAAGTTTTATATTTTCCAGCATCTGATCAGTCTTTCTTTAGGAAATGATCTTTCGGGACGGTTCTTTTAGCCTCCAGTCAGTGATTTTAAACGCCTCTATTACCTCTAGCCACGCTTAAATATAAAAATGACGTTGATAGCTATACCAATTATTCACAACAATAAATAGATCAATCAAATAATGTTATCATAATATACCAGAATTTCAGTAAAACTATTGCTGAAATTAGTTAACAGAATGATGAATATATTAAATTTCTATTCGAAAGTTATTATCGCTGATCGCAGTATATATATATATATATATATATATATATATATATATATATAGAGAGAGAGAGAGAGAGAGAGAGAGAAAGAGAGAGAGCTTTCAGTTTGGAGACCAATACTCAACAAGTTACTAGCCTTTCGTTACTCTCCTCTGAAATAAGATAAATGATGCATATAAAATAATGTATTCATACCGAAATATATATATATATATATATATATATATATATATATATATATATATATATATATATATATATATATGTATATAACTTTCGATATCAATACCTTATTTTATATATATATATATAATTAATCGTATGTATACATATAAATATACACCTATATATGTATGTTCGTTTTAATGTAATTACTTTGTATGATCGAATCTTGATGTTAGTGTCCCTTAACGACGAAATTACATTAATGGATTTGATATGATATACTTTGTTTTAATACACGCATAAATGAGATAACGGCACAAAGACCTGTAATTAGAGGTGTATGTAATTTGCAAAGTACATATTATCAAGTTGTACGTGTATATATATATATATATATATATATATATATATATATATATATATATATAATTGTATGGTTGTATGTATGTCGATACTTATCCAATGAAGGTTCAATGTTTATAAGATAATGCTCAATCACAAGTAGATCTGTATTTTAGTATACATTTTTATTAATACAAGCAGTTTTGTGTTACATTTGTTCAGGCTGCGACATTATCCAATTCCCCGCTTCCTCGCGCCACAACAAATCATGGCGAACAATTAAACACATTTTTTTATGGAAATATATCTAAACAAGGCATAAAGCCACTTGATATAAGGAGCTTAAAAAGTACTACTTCAAGGTCAAACACTTGCTCACGATTAGTGTTATACGGATAGATTTCGGCCCAGAAAACAGCAATTCCTCTCACTTTGTCAGAAACATCGCTCATTGAATGTGAGGACTAAAGGACAAAATAAAGTAAGCCAGAGTTACGAGGCTGCGGAAAGTAAACACAACATTAACGAAACCCGAAAGTAATATTGGTAGGATGGAAGGAGAAGGGGGAACTTTCTACAGAGACAAAGGAGCAAATCATGCTGACACAGTCATAAGATATGAAGGCTGTAGGATGACCTCGATTTTTTCGCTTTATTTATTTACGTATATCTTTATTTGTTCCTATAACTAGTCCGAAACTGTTTACATACTTACCTCTTTTCTTTGTCAGATCTTGTCTTTCTCTCTCTCTCTATATATATATATGAATGCGTATACGTATGCATATTTATAAAATGATATTGAATATCTTTTACTAAGTTTCCCCGTTCTTCCTTCCATCCAACACAAATTTGGTGTAGCCTGAGGAAGCTGAACTTTGAATAAGTTGGAGCTGAAACATGTATGCACATATGTAGCAAAATGTTATTATAAATAACATTATTGCTATATATATATATCAGAAAAAGTACGTCAGCAGGACTTTAGAAGTTAGGACTATCTAGCATTTGAGCTGACAATTAAAAGTTTTATTTTGACGAGCCTATTTTCATTTGTTTTGTGTCCTACCATGTGCTTTTCAATAAAATAAACTTCTTCGCTTTAGCTCTTACACGAAATACTTATTTCGACTTGGTTAATTGATAACATCGAGAAATATTGGCTTACTTTCTTTTACTAATGAGTCACCAGTTACTATTTCGCTGTATCACAGCTTTTCAGTGCGGCTAGACCAGTTATTGCCTCAAGTCGGGATTGAAAATAAACTGTCGAGCTGACAGTCGGTACTCCTACCCCTGCGCTATGATATGACAATGAGTGAATGTAATGATGCCTCAATGTAAACATTGTCAAGTGCCGGAGATCAAATTATATATATATATATATATATATATATATATATATATATATATATATATATATATATATATACATTTGAAGTGAAACGTATTTCAACTTTTTCGGAGGTTCTGCTCTAATGGGTCACAGATGTGAAGCACGTAGAGATTCGGAACAACTCCCATTGTCCTTTTATTGGAATTTTATAAATATTATATAAATTTATATATTTCATTAAACTATGATGTAATTGAAGTTTTAAAGGAGGTTCGGTCTGCATAACTCTCTTAGTTAAGGGGGTCACGTAAAGATTCCAAACAACTTACATTGTCTTCTCAAGAAAAAAATATACATGCGATTTAACTTTAATAAAAATAGTATATATTTTGAGTTTTAAGGGTCTTGTGCACTTAGAGATTCCGGAACCCTTCCAGTATCTGTCCATCAAATGTTACAATAGGATATACATTTAGATTCGATGTAACTTCTCTAACCTTTCTTTTTATAGAGTCACATGAAATACACAAACATGTATATATATATATATATATATATATATATATATATATATATATATATATATATAAAGTGAAAACGTTTTTCCCCTGTACTTTTGGCGAGAGTAAGAAAATAAGCACATGCATCATAGGCTACAAAACTCACCACTCTATTCAGCTTATTCACTCGAGCGTGTTTGAAAATATTCATGATTATTTTCTCCATCTAATAATCAATACTACTTTTAGACCACCAACAATCCCCACCCCCCAAAAATTTAGACCACCAACACTCTCTCCAAAACATACTATATAGTGTAGAAAAAACTTTTTCTTTCTAATATCTTCCTACTAACATTCTCTCTTTCATCACTGTGAAATAATAAACAACGGATAGTTTAGAAAAACGTAACCGTTATTATTTTCTATTCAACTTCCATTAATTTAATACATAATACAATATATTCCGCATACATTTAATAAACGATCGCACTACGATATTCCACTAATTTTCGAGAATATCGGATTACGTTATTTCTAACTATTACGTATAGACTTTATCTCATTCCGGAATTTACGGAATACATTAAACAAACTGAATAACTTATATTGTACATTGATTCAAAATGGCAGTTACAATCTCCTAATCGAATCGACTTTAGACTTTTCTTTACTTCAAGTATAATTTCATTTTTTAACTTAAAAAATTTAACACATAATACCTTTAAGGCTGAGAAATCCTTTAAAAAACAGCGTGAAACTAACTGTAGTGTTCATTTAGATAACATTTAATTGTTGATATTAATTCCATGGAAGCACGCAATTACAGTTTCTCTACGAACATTCTACTGATACTTAACAAACAGCACACGTTCATTGTTTCACTTTTGACCATCCATAAATATCTAACATTAATCCAAAATTCGTGCTCTTATTTTCACGCTATGTATTCTTTTTTATTTAGGGGAAGTATTTTACGTTAGACGTAATCTGTTCTTCTTTAGATTTTTCTATTATATTTTTATTATCATGATTATCTGTTAAATACGAATAACGTTCCTTTGTTTAATTCACGACAGTTAAAAGGCTTCGAAATCAATTTTGAACACAAACCGTCATAACATTTAAAATCAGTATTTTCATTTACATATTCCTATTCATGAAACATTATTCGATATTAATTCATACCGAACATTATTTAACTTTATTTCATAACTTTTTTACATACTTTCTTCGACACTAAAACTGCTACTTATATTTTAAAAAATATTAATTTTTACTTTTCTAAATATACTTCAACTTAAAGTGCAGTATCTGTTACTTTTTTTTTTGTTCTTCTAGGTCAGTGAAGGAGAAAACATTCTAGACTGCGGCAATTGTTTTTTATTACTTTCCCTCTATTTAACTATTTGTCAATTTTAGAAAATATCCTTCTAAACTACGGCTATTTTTCCCAAAAGATGGATTTTTAACCATTAAACATCATCATTGTATAACTGTCCACTTGTGAAAAGGCAGCGAATTAGCAACAACATAGTCAATGGTTAAAGGGCAGCTTAGTTAACAGTCGATAAATCGAAAACAAAATAACCATAACACATTTCGTAATTAAATCGCCATATATTTAAATCAAGACCAGAGTTAGCGGAAAGGTCGATTTTCAATGTTGGTATATTCAATCTCCACACAAAATAGGAACTACGAATTGAGATAAAAATTGCCTCAATCTAGAACTATTTTTCCTTCACTGACCTTGGAAAGCTTCACGCATATTCTTGGATCATATTTACTTTGAGGGGCAGTAGTCTTTATTTGGTCGAATAAACCACTACTTTCAATCGTAGATGGAGGGAAGTCACCCACAACGTAGAGCGAACTATTTTGTTTGATTCAAAACATCGATAAATCCTACTATAATCAACTAAATTACAAGGTTGTTTTCAACTGCTTTTTGACGAATGAATTCTTTAATACTTATATTTTTTTAATTTGATTTATATCTTTCCCGGACAACGCCAGGATACGGGTCCTGTTATTATATATATATATATATATATATATATATATATATATATATATATATATATATATATATATATATACATATATATATATATATATATATATATATATATATATATATATATATATATATATATAACATATACCTTTAAAGGGCGTATTTTAACACATTATTGCAGTAGTTCCGATCGTATTAGTGTATTTTGTTCAAACGTACATTAAAATTCTTTATTTCCGAATATTTTTATACTTGTGATATTTATTTCTAAATTGATATAACATATATTATTTTTGCTTCTGAATTTTTTAGATGAAGATTGGAAATTTGTATAATTTAGATTATTCTGACTACTGTTCTCATCTTGAGTGTTATTATAACAAACCTTCGTCGATATAACCTCACACCTTATTCAGGTGTATCTTGTCAAACTAGGCAATAATTCTGTCGAACTCGGGAATCTGCACAGTATTTCGAACGGAACCCTTTATTACATTCAAGGGGTAGCATGTTGTCTTCCGTCAGCCATGACCGGGTAGAAGTCTTCAGTAATTCGCAATTCATAGTATCGCCCGCCTGAGGATTGAACCTTCGACCTTCATAAAACTGCAACTAGAACTGAATTTAGATAGTACTTTATCCGTTACGCCACGCGTCTTCTCGGACTGAAATTCCGTGCAGATTCTCGAGTTCGACAGAAAAATTCCTGAGTTTGACAAAATACACCTGTAGAAGGTCGGAGGTTACATCGGTCGCAACGTTGTAGGAGAAATACTAAAGATGAGCACAATGGTGTGGATAGTCCAAATTAAACATATATTCTTGTTTTAATTTTGACACGCTAAAGAGTAAATACAACTATTTTTATTAATAGAATGATAGTAGAAAAAATCGCTCTTTAATAAATCTTATTATTACAGATCTATTTGTGTTTCTATATAAATTATAATTAATATATAAAATGTATTTACCTTTAACTAATTTATAATGTACATATATATATATGTACATATATATATACATGTATATATATACAGTTCATCCAAGTCATAAAGTTTAAAACAGCTTCAAAGAAGGTGTCAAAGAGGTTGATTAAAAAACAATCCAGGTGGTGAATGATAGTCCAAAAACGAAAAAGTTTTCCAGGCGGGAAATGTGTTTACTATCGATGCAGTAAATGACAGTTAGAAATGTATTCAAGGTCTATGCAAATTAATAAAACGATAGAAAAAAACAAATCATATGAAAAGTTCAGAAAACTCACTTGGTGTTGAATATTATTATGTCCAATTAAGGGTTCTTATGAGCTGATAGGAGTTGTGCAAACCATAACTTCCTAGTTAGATGCCAGCGCTGCTAAGGCCAATTCGAATAAAGTTAAGCTGACCTGATTATTTCGGTCATTATTTTCTTCCAGGTCCGATAAAGTTACTCCAGTGAAAAATAACATTCATAGGTAATCCTCTACGACACTAGCTCCCGCAAGCCTGGTAGACAGCGCGACAAATAAAAAAACACGGCTCCTCGGTAAGCTAGCCGCGCAAAAGTGGTTGAATGTCTACTAATTTAAACAGCGTTTACAACGGATGTTAAATGTCTGGGTTAACAAGAAAACGTCATCATATAGTGACGGATTTGAAGAATCAGTAATGTGTACACCGGATGTTAAATGTCTGCGTCAAATCAGTTATGTGTACAACGGATATTAAAAGTCTGGGTCACAGAGACGGATGTGTAAATTCAGGTCAAATCTCCAGACACCCTCTCCTCCAAACTTACTATTTGATCGTCTGCTTTAAGTATATAAACGTAAAAATACGATCATCTATCAAATTGACATATCTAGCATTATCAAGTAATTTAGAAAATTTATGAAATTAATAATTAAAAAATTCTCAAAACATTTAGAATTTAATCATTTAAAAAAATTTAGAATTTTGCAACTTAAAAAAAATTAAAAAGATATTTAGTCATTTTCAATGTTTAATCATTTTAAGCAGGGAAGATTAAACACACACACCGTCCAAAACTAGATCCTCCGAAGCTTGTCCCTATACTCACTCAATCAGCTACAGTGGGTTCAATGGTGAGCTGAATTGTGCATACTTGCATTTCCTCTTATGGCGACATTTGGAAACTAATTCATTTCTAGAGTTGATCAAATTTAAACGTTCAGGTGCTGTGGCAATAGACCGCAAGATCTAGATCCTGGGTTATAAGAGTTTGATTTTTTCAGGATGGACCATTTTATACTGTGTGTAATATTTTTGGATCTTAGATTTTTAACTAAAGTAGTCATTGAGTTCTTGTTGTTGCTGACATCGTTATTTAAGGAGTAATTATGCGTTGATATGCGGGTTTTAATTAGATTTGCTTTGGCCCCAATATAAGTGTGTATCTTAGGGTTTGCTATTATTCCTGAACCACTTGTATTCCTATTCACGGGTCTACTTTGGTTTACTGTATTATCATGATATCGATAAGGTTGGTCAATTAATTGTATATTATAGTAAGCGTTATTGTTAACTACCATTGGGGGATAGATTTCGGCTTGCTGAGGTGGAGGACCCCGATAGTAGAATAATTAGATGTAGCATTATGGTGCAAATTAGTCATAAGGCTCAGTTGTGGAGTTTGATTAGGGGCTGCATTTATGTGATCTCTAAGGTTAATTGTAGAATTATTTAGTTCAGTTACAGTACAAGCATACACAATGTGAGTGTATGTGCATCTGTTATCCAATGAGAATTCACTGGTACGCCTACAGTTGCATGCATTTATGGGGTTGGAACCACTAGCATTGGATTGGATAGATTTTATTTTTTTGCTATTTGCTGAAATTATTGTCTGGGCTATATTAGGCATAGTAGTGTAGGAAATTTTGATTGAGTGTATATTAAGTATGGAGCTATATTTATGTGGGTATTTAAAGGACTTTTCTAATATTTTAAAGAATTGCTTGGGGATATTGGTTGTAACGTTGTTATTAAAAGGTGGGTTACACCAGCTGTTGTTTTTACTTCTAAGGCGTTTACGTGAAGTAGTTATGGAACAATCTATATGTTGCTCATTTACATCAGGTTTGAGTGAGTGCCTCTGCTGTCTATGGTCATTTGTATTTCTTTTGATCTTCCTCCCATTGCTCATTGTCATATACTGTGTAAAAATATTTACACTTGTATCTTCCTGTTGATTCTGGTTATAAGTTATTTTTTAGAATATCCTGAGTTAAGTAAGGCATTATTATTAAGTTGTGCGTTTTGGTTAAAATGTTTTTATTAGCGGGAAGCCTAGAAATTCTATTGGAAACCGAAGGGACTATTGATTTGATTATAGCTTTCGGGTGGTTAGAAAGTTTGTGTACATAAAAAAGAGTTAGATTAGGTATATCGAAGGGGCTGTATAATCCGTCATTGAGGTTAAGAGTGATATCTAGGAAGTTAGAGGTGTTCCTCTCAGGATCAACAGTAATGGATAGGCCGAAATTTCTGAACAACTCAGGCAAGGCTTCAATTGTTTTGCCATACCTTCTAGGCCTCTCATCATAGACAAATAAGGCATCGTCTCTATATAGGCCCCATTTTATATTTTTAAAATTATGTTTGATTTCATTTAAGAGGAAAATACCCACTAGGACAGTTACTTGAGCAGATCCGACGCTCCCATAGTAATATCGAAATCATTGGAGGGTGTCCTTTCTAGTCTATATATATATATATATATATATATATATATATATATATATATATATATATAATGAGAAGCAGACTTTTTTGCGGTATCACAGTTTATCAACGTGATTAGACAAGCAAGTGCCATTAGCCGGGATCGAACTTCGACCGTCTAAATTGCAGTCGGAGCTTCTAACAACTTAAGTAAGCGACATCTCATTGATAAACATTGCTATTTGCTCAATAACTCAATTTGTTTACACGAATATTAATCCGTTATTAGCTGGTGTCGATGTCACTTACACATATAGTTCAACTCAAGAAGGGGGTTATATTTTAGTAATCAACTTCTTTGTGGCAAGATAAGCTAATGCCTCAAGCCGACATCGTAACTCGGTGGTTTGTGTGTGGTCAAAGAAATATCGAATAGACATAAAATAAATTTGGCCCTAAATGACATGAATTGATGTCAGAATTATCCGGGGAAATAAATGTCAGAGAATAAAAATTTAAAAAAACCAAACAAACAATCATAAAAGTAGAATAAAAAGTAATTAAAGAAATGAAAATAAAAAGAAACTCTATAAGAACGTTTTCGTTTATAAAAATACACATAGGAACTAAGTAACTAACTAACTATATAAATATATATATATATATTAATTTGGAAAAGTTCATTTTTAAGCATCAATGAATTTAAAACGTAAAGAAAGAGGCAAAGTGACTTCAGAAACCATTTGTTAGGTGCCTATATATTTTATTAAAATCAAAACAAATATTTTCATATTGACTCCTTTTTTACTAATATTTCACTTGATGTTACGAGCATCATCAGAGCTTTAAACAAATATAATACATATTCATCACCACCAAGAAGGATTCTTACAAATAAATAAACAAAAAAAGGGTGAATACCTCATATTTGTTTAAAGCTCTGATGATACTCACCAGATCTCGACGCGTCAGGCAATTATTTGTCGAAGTGTAGAGGTAGTGTAGCATCTGTTCTATTGTCATGATACTATCCTTCCAGGCATTTACCCATCCTCATTTATAGGTGTGGAGTTTGTGTGGTATCTATTGTGTTGTCATGATACCATCCCCACGGCATTTCATCCTTCTTTTTTTGAGAGTTGTGGAGTTAGTGTAGTATATGTCGTGTTGTCATGATACCATCTTCCCAGGCATTACTTCTTCCATTTTGAGAGGTGTCGAGGTGATGTAGTATCTGTTTTGCTTCCAACTAGCACAAATATGCAACCAAGGGCTTCTGCAGTATACGGCCCGTATGAATTACGTTTTAGGGGGCTTGTACAGTATTGCGCCTCTATGGAATACGTTTACTTCTTCTTCTTCTTCTTCTTCTTCTTCTTCTTCTTCTTCTTCTTCTTCATGAACAGGGGCACAAAGGCACCATATGGGTTCTTTGATATGACATGGGGGCATTATTATGAGTTATTTTTTATGATAGTGACGCTACATGAACGAACTTGATTTTTGTCCTTTGATACGACAGGGGCGCGTTAATATGAGTTCTTTTTTATGATAGTGACGCAACATAAACGAACATCATTTTGGCTCTTTTATACGACAGGGGCGCATTAATATGAGTTCATATGTATGCGCACAGGGCAAAGATCTGCACGTATATAGTATGCGCACCGGGGTAGAGATAGGTACGTATATAGTATGTGCACCATGGCGGAGATAAGTACATATATAGAACGCGCACCTGGGCAGAGATAGGTACGTATATAGTATGCGCATAGTCGCGGAGATAGGTACATATATAGTATGCGCACCGGAGTTGATTTTTGTACGTAAATAGTATGCGCACCGAGTCGAGGATAGGTACATAAATAGTATGCGCACTGGGGGAAAGATCGGTACATATATAGTATGCGCACCGGGGCGGGAAAAGGTACGTAGATAGTATGCGCACCAGGGCGGTGATAGGTACGTATATAATATGCGCACTGGGCAGAAATAGGTACGTATATAGTATGCGTACTTGAGCGGTAATATGTGAGTATATAATATGCGCACCAGAGCGAAGATAGGTACGTATATAGTATGTGCACTGGGGCGGAGATAGGTATGTATATCCTATGCGCACCGGTGCGGAGATAGGTATGTATATAGTAGGCTTACCAGAGTAGAGATACGTACGTATATAGACGGCGCAGACAGATGCGGTACGTTTAATAGAAATATGTCATACTTTTTCACTTTGGCAAAGGAAGAGGAAAGGTGGGGAAAATACAGCTTTAGCCGAAGACAACAGGAAGAAGGTGGCAACGGGGAGAGGGAGGCCACCAGAGAATAGAGAGCCTCGGGCACAGCCTGGTAGCCTTGCTAGTATTATATACTTATGATATAAAATCCTATAATTTGTATGACATTTTTAACTATGTAACGTCTCTTTTATATATAATTTTTTATATACATCCTCAAACTGACTTGCAGCAAAAAGCCACCTTTTCACTGTATAGGTTCCAAGATAGCGGAAAACTTACTTGGCTTTAAAATGGCCTTCCATGCTCACCAACTTCACAAACATACAGAGATTTAAATGTAATGTGAACAAGCATCTTGCTGCATAACTCTCCACTAAAGATGCACCTAACAAGCTTGGCCTATAATTATAGTAGTCCCTTATGTCTCAGTGGCAAATCGCTTTGCTTTTTCTGTATTAACGAGTCACCACTAATCAAAGCCCAAAAGCCACTCGAAGATAAGAGGTGAATAACAGAAAAGGGACATGTTTCAGTATTTACATCAAGAGTGCTAAATATATCAGTAGAGAGTGGTTGTAGTACGAATATACTCATGGCAAGCAAGCTTATTGTGTAGCTTGCTTGCAATAAATAAATTGTATACTTTATCAGCGGACCTATATACCGGTGTTGCCCGGAAAAGTCGAGTAACTCAAAACATTCCTGGCCACGACCTCGAATTATTGAATTATTTGCTGCTCATTGTTGACGGCCTGCAATAATAATGTAAACCAGCAATCGGAAAAGTAAAAACACACTTTAAGTTTAAGTTAAGAAAAGGTATACAGAGATGACCAGAACACAGATTCAGTCACAGAGACTAGGTACTCGTAATTTCTGGAAACAATGGGCGATCAAAAATTCCACCGCTATCTAACCAAAATGATGTCGTTTGAACCGCAACTTATGAAGCTTACCTACTTGCGGAGCGTTTCGCCTTAAACTCTACTTTGGACTCCGCAAACCACCCCGTCGTTAATTTCCAATTGCGGACTGAAGCCACAATTGATGTAAACACGCAGAGAGATTCTCCTAAATGGCTACAGTAAAAAGTTTTGCATAGAGAGCTTTTCTTTACAAATGTATTGTAGTCGATGAAATAGGGGAACGTTCACTTTATTTTATATTAGAAATAAAGGGGCTTAGAAGATATACGCAGGGCACGGAGACCAACAGACCGAGCATATTATGTAGAAGCTTTGACACGTCTAAAAATAAGAAGAGTTTAATCAATGTGCGAAGATAACAATGACAACGATATTTCCTAATGAATTGTGACAGACCGAGTGATCTATGTCATTTTAACTTTGAGGTGCTAATTGCTAATTGTGGTTTAAGCTTTCTACAGATGGTCGAACGAGCGTGAAGCCGTGGTGATGGCCCATTAAACACACATAATTCTTTTAAACACTATACAGCTCTCTCAGAGAGAGATGGCATCCAATATTGTACACAAGTACAAATCAAAATTATCAGCCGGCAAAAATGCTGATACTTACAGCCATCAATATATATATATATATATATATATATATATATATATATATATATATATATATATATATATATATATATATATATATATATAAGTACAGATATATTGACATAATGTAATTAAAACCAACATTTATTTTCTCAAATGTGCTTAATACAAAGTACAGCTTTATAAATGAAATCATATATAAACATTGAAACAGCCTACACAAATTAATTTGCGTTTCTATGCAAAGCGCACTGTACGGGCACGCCGAAACACTAAAGAGTAAATTGTCCGAAATAAATTAGAAAAAAGATGTTGAATCCAGCAAAGTTAACGAAGATCTTATTCCCAATGTTATTACAACTGGAGTGAGGGGTGAATACTTTTTAAGCGTAACATTTATTATGTTGGTAATAAATGACACGCTTAAAAATCTTCATACTTCACCCCAGTAGTTATAAACTTGGGAAGAAGAGCATCTTTTGTATTTTTTGTTTTTCATTTCCTAACTGATAAACATTAATGCAGATGATTGCATTTGTCGTCGCCCTTAA
Source organism: Sepiola atlantica (assembly GCA_963556195.1). Taxonomy (NCBI): domain Eukaryota; kingdom Metazoa; phylum Mollusca; class Cephalopoda; order Sepiida; family Sepiolidae; genus Sepiola; species Sepiola atlantica. The sequence continues at coordinate 119,235,862 of OY744522.1, forward strand.
CTTTATTTGACACATTTTTAGTTTTTTAATACATTTTTTATTAATTTTATACGTACATAAAAGTAATCCATGGACACGTGTTTCTGACTATCAACGGTCATAAGCATAGTTTACTGACAGTTACCATCACAAATTAAAACAATAACAAAAATACATAACTAAAAATATTTAGGTGATTAAAATCGTACATATTTTAGAGCAAGTGGTAAAACTCTAGACAATCTTATCGTAGCCTTATCCAACTTAGCCACGCTGATCACGGTTGATAGCCAAAAACACGTGTCCATAGATTACTTCGGTTACATAATGGATGTATGTATGTGAAGAACGATTGCATCAGCTAGTATCGATTTGGTAACGAGGTTGACCAGTGCAAATCTTGACACGAAAATCTGGGGAACAAGTTCTACTCTCGGACTAAAAATTAACATACCTGAACTCTGACCCCTCATTGATCGTTAATCTAACAGGTGCGTGGTGACAGGTTCAATGTCCCCATTTGAGGCGATTACGTCACAATCGTGGTAACGAGAAAAGAAACAAGATTTTTTAGTCAGTCCGTATTCCGGTAACGCGGTGCACGGGTGCAAACTCGAGATGTAATTCTGAAAATAGAAAATGAGAATTTAATTCCTCAAAGATTGATAGCGGGTTGATAGACCCTTCCTTCATATCCCCGTAACTAAGTAGGTATAATTAAGTTAAAAAGAACGTATTGGCCGGCCTCCCTCTCAAATTTGATGTTAATGTGTGCCTTTCATTCATATGACGAGAAACTCTCTGCAAAATAAACAACCATTAACTCTCTGTCGCTTTGCGCCTTTCTCTTTTCTGTGCATGAAAAGCTTTAATTACAGATCTATACGATCACGATGACGGCGATGGTAGCTACGGAAGTGCAGAACACTACGACGGCGACGACATCGAAATGTAACACACTGCAATGATGATAGCGACGGCGACGATAGCGAGAAAGTATGTCGGCGAGTCAGTATACAAAAAGAGTTAAGTCCACAGAGAACATTTGAAATAAAGAACTTGTGTTTTACGAAACAACAACGTTACACATTTATGTACATATAAAATTCATATATATATATATATATATATATATATATATATATATATATATATATATATATATATATATATATATATATATATATATAATGTATAGTTGTTCTCATTAACTGTTTTCGTCTCCCCGAAACAAACACCCACACACAATGTGATGGCACTACAAAATATTCGTGAAGTTTGAAAGACTGATGAGAGAGAACACTAACCTGACATCGACTGGAAAGTTGTGGATAGTTTTAGGACATTAGGGAGGCTTATTGCAACCTCAATTCTAGATAAGGCTAATCGTCGTTGCTAGCTAGAAATCAATGGTATGCGGCTGTTGTGATAACGCAAACTCATTTACAATGGTTATGGATACAGGTGGAGAGTACTGGAAATCTGGGGAGAGGTGGTGGTCACATATACTCCAGGGAACACCACCGGTTATTGTCAGTGAGTAATCACTTATGACGACTTGTGTTAAAACTCAGAGTGTGTAAATAATAATAATAATAATAGTAGTAGTAATAATAATAATAATAATAATAATAATAGTAGTAGTAGTAGTAGTAGTAGTAGTAGTAGTAGTAGGCCTTCGCCTATCGTGTCCGATCATAAATGAGACTTGCAGATCTAGCCGGCTTGTTTAAGTATTTACAAAGTCAACCGAAGGCTGTCCAGCTTGAGGAATAGGCGGTCGCTTTTCAATTGCGTGCGATACCTCTTCCACCTTCAAAAAGATGTCCCTGGCTTTCCTCATTACGACCGTTAGTCAGAGCTTATAGCCGGTAAACTGCCTCTCACCCGTGTTGTTCTCCACCGAAATGAATTCGATGGCCTGGTGTGTCTTCTCCAGTGGAATAGCTGCTATGGCAAGAAAAAAATAAAACAATAAATAAGAATGCTAATGCTGCCCAGTTATCAGCATTCAACTCTATTTCCCAGTGATTACACAAGCGAGGGATACGGAATGACATCAACTCGTCGCAAAAGGACGCATATCTTTTATAAGGCTGATCTCTCTAGGCATTGTCTTTGTAAGGCGGGTAACCCCGGCAATTGCCCATCAAAGTGAATCATCTGCCCGGCATTGTGGGTTGGGAACATAGCTAAACAAAACTGCATCAGCTGCTCCACAACCCAAAAAGTCACATGCTCCCATGACTATACCCTTAGTCCTTAGACGACCATGGACCTACCTCTGACGGCATCATGTTTTTTGAACATACTACGCGAGGCACTCATGTAGTTTGTCAGGTCACTCGAGACCTGCTACCGGGGTGTGATCGTCGCGTGCATTGCGACTTCTTGGAGCCATATATGAGCAAGATATTGTTTGGATCAGAGGCTGCTGACCAGATAAAGTAATCCATGGACACGTGTTTCTGGCTCACAGCCGTCATCAGAAATATATGTCCATAGATTACTTTTATGTACGTATAAAATAAGTAAAAATATATATTAACGAAAACTACGTCCTATGAAGTTAAGGGCGACTAATAATGCAATTCTCTGCATCTTAATCACTTAGGAAGTGAGACAATCGAAATAATAGTAAGCAAAATAAAAACGAACGCTACAATCCCCAATAAAATAATTACATAAAAATACATTAAATATTTAGGTGATAAAAATCGTACATATTTCTAGACAGAGCGTCTTGGTCTAGTGGTATAACGCTGGACTATAAACATCAATATCGAAGGTTCGATCTCTGTCTAAGTTAGCCATGCTGATGACGGCTGTGAGCCAGAAACACGTGTCCATGGATTACCTTTATGTACGTATAAAATTAATAAATAAATAAATATTTATATATATATATATATATATATATATATATATATATAGTGTGCGAAACAAATTTGATACTTTTTAGAATTGAAGTTTGATCGTGACACACCTCTCGTCCTTAGTGGTACGGTTGATCTCTTTTTCTCAACTGTGCCCCACACATAATAATCCATGGGATTACAATCAGGTAGGTTGGGGCTAGATGATGGAACTGATTTAGTTGTAACAGTTCTCATTGACACTTCTAGTTTTTTTTGGAAGTGTGACACGAAGCTAAGTCATGTTGTCACGTGTATGACCTTCCTGCAGCCCTGTTCTCAACCCAGTAAATCAAAATATATAATTATCGAATTCAGTATGAGTCAATTCTGGAGCGACGTGACGTGTTAATCGCTGGAAACACACCTAACGGCAACCACAGTATGAGAAAACGTAATCTACATTATACGCACAACTTTGTGCGAACTGTAGACTAGATAACTATTGTTCTCCCTGTTGTGTAACTTGTCAATTAAGACTTAAACATCCCGGGCTCGAATGGTTGTAAATCCTTGGTAAAGAGTTTCTTGTCTGTCTTAAGGCTGTTCTCTTCGGTTCGACGGTGAGTAGTTGGTCTGTGTGACTTTTATATGACGAGTTGCGAATATCTCCGGTCAGCGCATTCTTCACAGATGCCATTACGACTCCCATCTATGTCGCTACGATCCGCATTGCCCTGCTTGAATGTTTCCGAACTATTTTCTGCAGCTTTCCCAAAATTTGCCTCATGAAAACATAGTTAGAAAGTCTGCTATGATCAAAACTGCTAGCCACTACAGCCACATCTGCGTCACAATTCTCAAGCTGACATCTAATGGCCCTCAAGATATTCAATGAGAACTGAGCTGCATCTTAGATTTCAATATGTTTAATTAAGCGCGAATCATTGTGATGCAGGTTACTCAGTGCTAATATTTTAGTGCTTTTCAGTCTTCTATTATCAAAAACATTAATAGTACAGAGACACTTCACCTGTTGAACTTGACGGTGTTAAATACGTTAAATAGTACTTAAATGAGAAATATGAAACAATGATCAAATTTGTCTTGAACAACTTACCTGGGTTATATATATATATATATATATATATATATATATATATATATATATATATATATATATATATATAAGTAATTCAACAAAAGATATGAGTCAACTAATATCTTAAATTAGTGAAACATCCGGAGTGGCACCTTATTTTATTATTTCATTTAATATTATGATATATATATATATATATATATATATATATATATGTGTGTGTGTGTGTGTGTGTGTGTGTGTCGTAATGTTCTATTGATGCATCAAGTGTGGTGCACTGTGTGTTGTGTGTTCGTCACCTTCCTATTACAGTCTCCACCGTTGGCTAGTCTAGGCGAAAAGAGAGCAGAGTGCGTAAGTCTTCCCTGTCAGTACATAACCTCTCTATA
>OY744522.1:119245186-119272686 GCA_963556195.1 Sepiola atlantica
AAACGATTTTTTATGCATATAATCAATGACATGAATGGATTCCAATGTTGTCGAATTAATAATAACACGTTTTTTTACGACAAACAACTTTTTTTTCTGCTGGGATGTAGGGGTTGTTTCTACAAAAGATCCTCGAATTGCATTAGGAATTTTGAATAAGGGTTTTATAATAATATCGCGAGGTCTTTGATTACGTCTGATAACGTGAAAGAAAAAATACGATTATTTTAGAAATTAAAATATCTGAATCACTTTTTTATATATATTTTTTCATATCAGCCACATGAAATACTTACTGTGTATGAAACACAATGAGCCGGACCAGCATTCGAACTCGGCACAACTTGTTCACAGTCAGCGCTCATATATACGTCACTACCGCCACATCTACTTTATTCAAATATCTGTTTTGATTTCATGTAGACGTATTAGCAGCATTACAGTATAACTAATTCAAGAAGAATCTAGCACACTCAAATATATATATATATATATTAGCATTTAGCCTGACGATTCCCCCCGGGGATGAAACACGGGTGCCTCTGTGTAGCTTGATTGCCATATATATTTTCATTGCTTACTATATATATATATATATATATATATATATATATATATATATATATATATATATATATACATATATATGTATACATATACATACGCACACACACACACATACATATATATATAGAAGTGGGCAATAAAATAAGAAAAGGAAAAGGTGATGGAGACGTCATAAAAGGTAATAAAAAGGACAACCACTAACAAAAAAGGTCAGCAAGTGGAATAGGTAATCCGATACTAATTCATAAGAATAGAAAATGACTAAACCCCCAAAAGATTTATTTAGGAGAGAACATTCTTCAAATCCATCCATTTCTCTGAAATTCTTGGTCTGATGAGGTTGACTTTCTGGGAAAAGTGCAACCGAAACATGTATGCACATATGTAACCAATAACGTTTGTATAAATAAAAATTTATACTTATAAACAACTCTACTTGTTATTGAGAACTTTTTATAAACACTTGAGTCTCTACGGATTTACATTTACAGAAACTAATACAATACATGTACGATATATATATATATATATATATATATATATATATATATATATATATACATATTTAGCTCGCTCGCTAGCAAGCTAGCTAGATAGATAGATATGCCCTACATACATATAAACAAAATCTTATTTTGTTGGAACTTTAACCACTCGAGTACAAAGCCGATTTTTCGTGAAAAATATGAATTAGTTTTCTACGTTTATGGTCATTAAATTCCTTAAAATCTTTGAGAAAATCTAATGGGGGGGATGAACCTCATTTAAAATTATATCACATTTTGATGAAATTGATATTAACGGGGAAAACAGTATAAGTGTTCCGGAATCTCTACGTTTTCTTCCATGTTCCGAATATCTTCGTGCACCCACGTCTACTTTATTCAAATGTCTGTTTTGATTTCATGTAGACGTATTAGAAGCATTACAGTATAACTAATTCAAACGACACGGCGAATACTTTCGCTTTATGACTTCATTTTATAAATAAGCACAAAATATAATTATTTCAGAACGAATTTAAAGATATAAAATCCGACTATGAAACTACTATATCTACAATAATAGCGTCACAGCCGACTTTCGTTGGGCTAACATTTACTTCCGTATGTAAAATAAATACTTATTGTCTTAATAGAATTTCATATTTTAGGCGTTCACATATTTCATATATTTTTTAAAAATTTGAAAACATTGCGTTGAAAAAAAATCGAAATTGCTTAATTTATTTGATATTTTGTGATAAAAATGTTATTTTTCTTAGACTAGTGGCGCCCTCCAGTAATACTGTTTTTTTGTGATTTTAAAAATAATAAACGAAACTATAATAGTTGATTTTGGTAAACGTCTATATTACCGCTGCAATACCGAATGACAATGTGGACTTATCTATAAACTTTTATTCTCGCCAGAAATTATTTTAACGGCTTCAAAATCACTTTTAAATATGGGAAAATGACAGAAACCCTTTAAAACTCCAAATGCGTAAATCCAATTTTTCTAATGAATTTTATTTTAAAAAATCGACTTAAGAAAGCTATGAATTGCTTAGTTAGGAAATGAATCAGACGGAAAACATTGAGAGTTCGATTTCAATTCTACTCCCCTCAAAGAATATATATTTTCCTTTTTTTAATATAATAGAATGTAAGTGAAGAATGTTGGTATATTTAGTACGAAACGCATCTCCGCCTGACTGTCTGCTTCTCTCTTTCGTTTGTTTCGTTCTCTTTATCGCTCCCTATATATCAATATCTATCTATCTCTATATAATTATAATATAATAAAGGAGCACACCTCTCCGTCTGTGTGCATGTTTGCCCTTAAAAAGACGAAGACATATATCAAATATAAGTGTATTCACATGTACAATTTGTATGTGAAAATAATGGAAATAGTTCTGCGTGTTTAGCTGCCCCTTAAAGAAACTAATGCCCTTTTCTATCATGTTACACAATGAAATTAATCGATTTATAAGCGTTAGGTTTAGATTATTAACATATATCTTAATAGCTCAGTGGGTAAGATATCTAGCTGACAGCTTACAGGTAGCTGTTAAAGTAAATATGATGCTATCGCACGCTAAAACCGGGCAACGCCCATAACTCTGCTAGTTTTTATATATAAATGTCACTGCGCCTATAGAAAATAAGGGTAGGGACTCTATATAAAAACTAAAAGTGTATTTATATAGAATTTTTTTTTCAGGGGAGATAAGGGATGTGTTCCTAGATCTCTAAGTGCTCTTTTAAAGGAGCTATGAACGCATAATCTTAATTATAACTTAAAATATATCATGTTTTGATAAAATTTAAAATATATATTAAAAATATTCAGGAGAAGACAATGGAAGTGTTCCCAAATGTCTAAGCCCCCCCCCTTTTAATGAAGCTATACGTTCTATTTTGACAGAATTTAAACACTACATATAAATGTTTCCAGGGAAAACGTTAGAAGCGGTCCGGAATATATAAACACAACTCTATGTGCCGAATCTCTATGTGCCTACTCAAAGGAAGCTATTGCGGTCAGAAGTCTCTTCAAACTTCAAATACGTATATCTGATTTTAATGAAAGTTAACCAATAATGTATAAGACAATAATTCAGAAAGTTTCCCAAAATTTAAGTTTCTTCTGACAAAATTAGGTGGCAGAACAGGAGGGGAACAGTAAAAAGAAATATATATGGTGCTATGAGCAAAGTAAAGAAGGACAGTTATTTATCAACTCCCGAAAAGGTAGTATTGTTTTGGCTAGTATATATATATATATATATATATATATATATATATATCATAATAAGCCCCCTTCAGAAATTAAAGTCGCGCACTCTCGAGGATGTTAAAAATAGACTGTCATCAGCTCTAAAGCAAAGTTTCAAATACGTTCTTCGAACACTCTCGACTAGTATTCTGTCTGCGTAAAGATCTTAAAAATTAAACACGTGACAGTTTCCGTTAGCCGAGGGGATTTGGTTGCTTGTAGATTCTAGGCTGACTGAACCAGGTTCGCGCCTCCCGACCATCTCTAATTGTTTCTTTTCTTGAAATGATGAGAGCAATAAGCTTGAAACGCTAGCATCTGTAGGTATAAATAATTTACTATTAATTTTTACATATATATATATATATATATATATATATATATATATATATATATATATATAAATATAAATAAATAAAATCTAATAATATTGGACGAACTGCTGTTAGTATCGTTCGTTGAGAGAATTTTTTTTATTATATATTATTTTAATATTATAAACGAGGAAACAGAATCACGAGACGGGGAACCAAAAAAAATCACTTCGAATTTTTATTCTACTCAAAGAAATGTTTAAAATCAATTAGTAATTAGCGAGTATAAATTCTCGCTTTCTTGGGTTGAGCTTTCTGGCCAGTGCAATCGCTATCTGCCACTAGTGTATAACGTAACGCTTTTTGTGTAAACGAAACTTTCGTCATTTGACAATGTGTATCAATGTGATTCCGTTAACTTAAAGCAGCAACCAGATACAGGCCAAGTAGTTAGAGGCGCCAACGGTCGAGTTTCGATGCCGACTTGAGACAATTACTTGTTTATCCGCACTGAAGTGCTGTTATATACGAAACAGTCTGTCTGTGAACGACTACATATTTTTGTTTCATTTTACATCAGTCGATGTTCTCAGTAATCAAGGGGACCTTTTTAGGCCAATCAATTGATCTCTATATGAGATAGATGTTCTAATATCCCATTAAAGTTCTCCTTTATGTCTTAAACATTGAGTTAGTAAAGAAGGTGTTATCGTATAACTTTCTTGTAGTCTCTTGGTCTTACCAGATTCCAGGACAATAATTTAAGTCTGGTGGAGTATCCAGCTAAGTGCTGTTACTATAGGCAAAATCATTTTGAGATGGCGCACCGTTCGTCGTATAATCCAATGCGGGGTGGCTGTACCGAGGGGATCTTTATTGTGCTGCGAATACTATGATATTTTGAATATTTATTCTGGGTTTACTTGTTGGGAGAATTATGCTCATGATTATCCTGACAAATTCAGTACAGAGATACCGTACACACTTGATGGCAGTATCTCGTAGGCATTGAAGTTCTATTAAATAGGCATTCAAGTTCTCTCCTGTAAGCTTTCAAGTTATCCTCTGTAGGCATTCAAGTTCTCTCCAGTAGGCATTCAAGTTCTTTGCTGTAGGAATTTAAATTCTCTCCAGTAGGCATTCAATTTATCTCCAATAGGCATTCAAGTTCTCTCTAGTATGTGTGTGCGTGTGTGTGTAGAATCTCCTCTGAAAAAGGGGAAGTTTTTAATCCTTATCTCCGATAACTCTATCGGGTTAAAATTTATTTGAGAAATATAAGTTATATCGTAAAGTACTATTCAAGAAGTGTAAAAATGTCGCAAAACGAAGGAAATAAGTTTTCTTTCATTTTCGAGCATATTTAGGAAATAAAAGCATAATAAAAAGTAGGATTAAAAGGTGTTCAAAAATGTTTGTATCAAACAGAAAAATAAAGTTTTATACAATTTTAAAACACATTCTCAAAATTCTTCTCTTTGACACTCAGAATCAAATCAACACGCAGCGAATACGGAGCAACGGCGTTGTTCAGCTTCTCACGCATGGAACGTGTGCATTCTTTTTCAATCTGACTTTGAAATTCGGCAAGGCATTTCGATTAGTTGTAGTTAAACACTTTACCCTACAATGTGCCTCAAAATCAAAAGTAACCCAGTGTGAGGTCGTGGCACCTCCTCGTGAACACAGTCTCTTCTCCGAATGATGCTTCCCAAAACAGAATAAAACAACTTTATATAAACTTTATATACCTCAGTTGTCTTCTTTAAATAACAACGCACGATTTTAAACCGATTAAAAGTAACTTTTAATTTTGAGGCATGCCGTATATATATATATATATATATATATATATATATATATATATATATATATATATATATATATATATATACACATCTTCCTGATGAGATCCCAGTTCTAACAGCTGTTAATTGATTACATCGACATGAGTCGCGGATTATGTCTGTAAAAATAAAAAATAATAATTATAAATATATACATATATATATATATATATATATATATATATATATATATATATATATAGAGAGAGAGAGAGATGAGGCGGTAAATATGAAACAACAATTTTAGACAAATGTGGAAAAACAAGGAAACACTGTAGTAAAATATGAGGACACAGACGCATCATTGACGTTGGATCAAGTCATTTCGGTCCAAGTATTCGACCATATTAAGGATGCGTTTGTGTTCTTATTCCCACTAGAATGTAACTTTTTTGTTTACATTTCCATAGGCAATTTTACATACATATATATCATCATCATCATCATCATAATCATCATCATCATCATCATCATCATCATCATCATCATCATCATCATCATCATCATTATTACCATTATTATTATTTGGGTTTATTACTTTATAATTATCCGTAAAAAAATAATTTCTACTGAGTGTAATTGTTAAACTGCAAATTATATTTCTATATTTTATTTTTACATGTCTATTAACATATCTTTTTGATAATGTTTTTTGACATTGTTCTATAAAAGAATATCTCTCCAATTTAAATATTGACGAATTTATCTCAGTATTAGTCTTTAACTGTAAATATATTTGTATAATTCTCTTTTGGAATTTATTTTTAATTGTAAACATTGTAAAAACAAGGGGTAAATCAAAATACCTTTTAAAGCATGTTAAGATGCGATAATGTTTTATTAATAAAGAAAAATCGAAACCGATTTTTTTTTTTAATAAACTTTCATTTTTTTTTAGTTTATATTACCGATATATTTCGCCGAGTAAAATCGGCTTCTTCAGTGTAGTTAGTAGATCCGATGTTAATGGTCTGCCGGTTTCAGATGGTGTAACCGGCCCATGAGGTGTTTTTTATTCACTTTCGGTACGGAATCACGCCAGCACGTGGATATGTATATATATTAGAAGTTCATACCTTTTTTAAAGCATCCAGATTAATTTAAAAAACAAGGGGTAATGTAAAACAAAATACCTTTTAAAGAATGTTTTACCTTACCCCTTGTTTTTTAAATTTATTTGGATGCTTTAAAAAAGGTATGAACTTCTAATGTAACAAATGTATTTGTGCTATTGATGTATGTTTTTTCTATACCTGTCCTTTTGACAGTTTTTCCTTCCCTTACTGTGTCACTTTATATTTTCGATTTCATTGATTTGTATACAATTAAAAGCGGATTGTAATTATCATATCCCAACCTTCCCATCTATTGTCGAATTGCTGTATCACTGAGAGTAAACTATACTCTAGTATTGATGCTATGTTTTGATTCTAAAGTGTCTGTATGCGCCTTGATATCAATAACAATCCGTATCGTCTCAGAAAAAAAACTGTACATAAAACTGTTGTTTATGTTAAATTCTGGAACGTATGTAAATGAACATATTGCATACATTTCCTAGGATCTCTAATATATATATATATATATATATATATATATATATATATATTGCCTAATGAAGCGTTGAAAAATATGCAGAGTACTGCATACAGTCGCCCTTAATCGGACGTGCCATATATTTTAATTTTTTTATATATATCTATTAATTAATTTTTATAAATATATATATATATATATATATATATATATATATATATAAAGTATATCTTATTTTTACTACATATAGATACTAGTTAGATAACTATTACAAGACGAGTCTAAGCAATAAATACATCATTAGTTTTAAATTTCATTATTTTTATTTTCTATCGAGCATTGCAGTTTTGTTTGTAACCCTATAAATCGTAAAGTTTACAAAAAATAAATAATAATAATAATCCATCTATGTTACTACTATTGTTCCGTAGAATGCATATTCCATAATTCATGATAATTTCAACAGTTTATTATTTTTCCAAGCGTTTACATATCATTGATATTCATGCGCGCGCACCGATCCGTTTAAAACTGTATTTCTTAGTATAACTCAATATTTGATGTAGAGAAATTCTATTCTCTATTAATGTTTTTGTATCTAACTTATTTTAAAAGTTTTTTGAAGGCGAGTGCTAGTTTGGGTAAGCGTACCCGAGAAATGTTAAAGTTTACAAAAAATGTGCTCATGTTACTCACTGGGTTGCCGAGAATATATATTGCAAAATTCATAATGATCGTTTCATAAAAAATAAAAGAAAATGATATAAAAATGAATATATGTATTCCCTATATGTTAACATTTACAAGAAAATAATGTGTATATGTTACCCATCGTATTTTGTAGAATAGATATTTCAAAAATTCATAATAATATGTTCATTAGTTGATTACTATATATATATATATATATATATATATATATATATATATATACGACATTATTTTCTTTGTTAATGAAAATTTACTGAACAATAATGTCTATGTTACTCACCGTAATTTTTAGCATATATATTCAAAAATTATTGATCATATATATATATATATATATATATATATATATATATATATAGCTTCACCACACGATTGAGAACAAACATTCCATCCAGGACAGCCCAGGGGCGCGATAGTTCCGTTGTGCAAAAACATGCGTGGATTAGCATGTTATATTGAATTATTTGCTAAAGACATCTTGAAGGCTCAATTTTCTTTGTCATCCCATATGTCGCGCTTGGTATTCCAACCTAATCATGCAATTAGTACTGGCCAGAATCAACGTTACTTAACTTAAGTGATCTAACGAAAACCGGTTTACCAACGTGATGATGCCGTATTATACGTATTATTATACTAAATGTTAGTTAATCAACGTTTCTCTCTGTGTGTCTTTTTCCATATACACTTTAATAACGCAAAGTAGTACTAACATAAACCGTAGTTCTGAGATTGAGCATTTTCTTTTATATACATTCTATTTTAATTCTTCTAATTAAATATGATTTGTAATTAGGTGAACAAGTCGTCCATCTCTCTCAGTTATCAATATATTTCTATCGTTCTTTTTCACTCTATGTTGATTCAAATATTCTATAATATTAACTTATGTCTGTGTGAGCGTTTAGAGAAAGAGTGAGTCTATTTTCTCAGCATGCCCATCTAATGTAGATACCGTTGTCAATACACATGACAAACACGCATGTAAATGAGTTGGCAACATAATAGATCACTTTATTTTTAATATCAATCATAAGGATTATATGGAAGTAAAGAGACTTATCCTTTTTAGTTATGCAAGAATAATTTCTTAACAGATACGCCACAATTCATGAATTCTCGAATGAAATCAAAGCCAAACAGATATTGGTAATGGTGACGAGAACATTAAGTTATTTGTAAATGTCTGGGCCATGTTAAAGCTAATGGGTTTGTTTCTGTCGGGATGGGGTATGATTCTGTGTAATTTTAGGCGCCCCACAGACTCAGGCTTTACCTTCTCGAAGGGATTAGTTTATTGGTAATAACCTAAGGCCCCCTACCGCAAAATGCCGACCGGGTTGCTAAACTATTTTTTTGTAGACCACAGTGCACTTCCTCACGTGCGCTGGCTTTTACATACTCACGTTCTGACCTTGTGTAAACCCTCATCCGGTTGGAAGGGTTTAAATAAAAGTTATTTGTTAAATGTTTCCGCTCATGAGATCACCTGATTGTAACTGAAAAATATTTATTTTATATAAATAGACTAAGTATATAATTAAATAAATTTGCCTTGAACAGACCAGCAAGTTGGGCCTCTTTATTTTTATGTCATACATAAGGATAATATAGAAGTAAAGAGATTTATTATTTTTAGTTATGCAAGAAAAATGTCTAAACAGATATGTTGTAGTTTATAAATTTTCGAATGAAATCAAAGTAGAATAAACAAAATAGTTGTAGAAGTTGTGACCCAACGGGGCATTAGTACGTTTAGTTATTTATTTTATGTTTTCGCTAATAAGATCACATGATTTGAAGTAAAAGATATTCAATATATATATATTCCGCTAGCTTAAAAGTTCGTTCGTTTTGTTAATGTCATCTTTCCGGCCTACTAAGGATTGTTTTATATTCTTATTCGTAGAGGATTTCTTACATTTCTGCTTGTATTTCAGGCCTTTAAATGGACGATTAAACAGAGCACTATTGACATCTGATACTTTTTATTACTACAGGGAAGGAGAAAAAATGCTACATAAACCTGTATAAAGACATGTCATGTGTATGGGGAGAATGCTGTTACAGAAGGGTGTGCCATCAATGGTTTGCTCGATTCCGAAAAATACATTTTTTCAGTGAGAGATGCTCCTAGCTCTAGCAGGCCGAAGATGATCGACAGTGACCAAGTGAAAGCCGTAGTTGAACAAGATTGTCGTTTGACAACTAGACAAATCGAAGACATTCTAAAGATTTCGACATCGAACGTGGAAAAAAAATTGCATAAACTCGGTTATGTTTCTAACTTAACAGAAGCTAACAAAATGAACGAACTTTTGTACCAAACCAATATATATATATATATATATATATATATATATATATATATATATATATATACATATATATATATATATATATATATATATATATATATATATATATATATATATATATATATATAAAAGGTAGAAGAAATAAGAGTGATAAACATGTACGAATGTCCATATTTATTTCAAACTTAGATTGTTAAATGCAAGGTATGGTCTTTAATAAACTAATGTTTATTGTTCTTTCCTTAAGCCAAGGCTTTTCAAAGATCTAAATCTTATCATCAGAGGAGATATACAGATAGATAAGTTGGCTGTGGAAAAGCCACAGTTCAAATATTTGAAAAAAATATTATTAAAAATGGAGTGAAAAAGAGTTCGTGTGAAAAAGATATGGGATTTGTCCAGATGGTAATTGTCCGTTACTAAAGTGTCCAATGAAACGGATATTTTGAAGAAGGAGCAAACAATTTTTTTTCGTAGAGGCAGTATGGAAAAGTGTTCAAAATGAAGTTTAAACCATTTCACTATAGGTTCTATCTATTAAAAGTTTACTTTTAGTTTATATTTGATTCTATATATATATATATATATATATAGATATATATATAAATAAAGGTAAATGATTCTAACTGTATCTATCTTTAAATGAATGGCTTCAAAATCAGATTATGCAGCCCCGTTTACTAAATAAGTATACTTTTAAATAAATACATTTCAAAGTGTGAGTTTCGTTTCATTGATTTTCAGAATATTAAACTGGCAATTAATTTTACAGGCAGAGAATATCTATTGTTTTAATAAGAATTAAATTGATACAAATTTAAATAATTAAATATATAAAGAACAGGCATATTCTTTATTGATTTAAATGATATTCTGCTAAAAACGACAATTATTTTTTTGGAAGAAAAAATACTATTTTTTTAAATACAATATTTATTATTTAAAAAAAATATTATTTTTAAGAGTAAATCATATAGGTTATATGTAGAAAGCACCATGGAATTTCCACGGTGTCCCGTTTATCTATAAAATTATACACGAAAGGATTTCATGTTCGTACGTACGTTATCACCTTTTACATATATTAAAAACATATTGGTTGGTGATTAATAAGATGTCTTTCAGGTAAAAAAAAAAACTGGCTTACTCATTTTAAAATGAATTCTTCCAAAATGAAATCATGTTGTCCAGTTAACAAAACTATGTTAAATAAATACATTTACAAAAATGATATTCGTTTTACTGGTGTGAAGTATATTTAGCTAACAATTATTTTTACGGTAAGAAAACAATGAGTATTTATTGTTTAAAAAAAAATTAAATTGCAAGAATTTTAAAAGAACAAAGAAGAAAAAAAAGACATATTCGTTTATTTTATTAAAAAATATAAAGATGCCAATGGCAATTATTTTTACGGAAGAAAAAAGGGTCATTTTACCCTTAATATTATTGACCCTTACAGACATTCTATCATTTAAAAAGGAATGTTATTATGAAAAATAAATGATACATATTGATGTAGAAAGCACCGTTGAATTTCCACGACGTTTCGCTAGTTTATATAAATAGACTTAGTTTGGTATTAGATCGATTCGCTTTTAAGAGACCATTGAGTTGAAACCTTGTCATGTCGATGCCAGCCAAATAAGTTTATATTTACCAAAACATGTGCCGGCACTGGACGCATGTATCTATTGGTTAGTACCGGTGAACAAAGTGTCCCTTCTGAAACTTTATTAGTGGTACAAGATCAGATTTTGATAGCCTCGCGATCACTTGTGTCTTAATTGATTTACTAAGCCGGTCGACGCGAGTTGGAGCAGGTTACAGTAAACACCGGCCGTTTATTGGCTTCGTTGGCGCGCGATCAAATCGTTCGCCTATAACCGAGTTCCGGCCTTACATTGCAGCGACGAAATAATAGTTAAGCGAACAGGGCTTCACCTTCCAGTTTCCAGTACGATTCTAACATAAAAGTTAAACCGAGTCTTGACTCGTAAAGAACAATGGGCGGATACCCCGAAAGGCTAGTCGGTCTGCGTTTTAACCGCTCTACTAAATAACACCAAGACCCGTAATTGGTGACACTTTTAGTGGTTGGTATCGTTTTGAAACAAACAACAAAAAAAGATTATCTAAGGAAAGTAAGTAGGACACCTATTAAGGCTCGAGCTAACCAACTTATTTCCTACATTTAATGTGTACAGTGTTATTATAGAGGCAGGGGAAGTTCATGCAGAAGGTTTGGCTGGAAAAATCGTATATTCTAACAACGAATAACTTAAATATCAGGTAGAAACCCCGAAATTTAAAGTGTCTACTTCTGGCAAACGATACTGAAAAGGATCACAAATACGAAGGCCAAGAAGAAGACAATTAAAAACCTGACTTTGATTCACATCATAATGGTCATGATCATTATTATGAAATCATCAACATCATCATAATCATTGTCATCAACGTCATGATTAAAATCATCATAATCAACATCATAATCATCCACATCATCATCCACATCATCATCATCATCATTAAAATCATCATCATCATCATCATCATCATCAACATCATCATCAGCAGCAGCACCATCATCATCAGCAACCAGATGATGATGATGATCATCATCATCATCATTACCATAAACATCATCATCATTACCATGAACATGATGATGATGATAATGATCATCATCATCATCAACACTATTATCAGCATAATCATCCCCTCCCTTCTCGTCGTCCCCGTCCTCCTCATCCTCCTCCTCATCATCATCATCGTCATCAACAACAACTACTAACGGGGCCCGTAGAAATATTACAATTCTATCTTATATATTTTCTATATTGCTTCCGTGCCTAAAAATATTTCCTTTCCATAGAAGTCCAGCACGAAATCTAATTCCAAGATATTATTGCACCATCTTTGTTCAAACTGAAACATATTTATCTAAGTACCCTGATTTATGTAGCTCAATTATATATCTGGTGATAGGTTAGTCTATCTCTAGGAGTTTGTGACATATTACCATTCTATGGACGTGCGGCACCACATAAACAGTCAAGGATGACGAAAAGACCGAGGAGGGAGAGCACCAACCAAACCTCAAATGGAAGAGTGCGGCGAGTACTGGAAACTTAGGGAAGCTTATTTCCGCTCTAGAGAAAATCAACAGTCTTGCAAGGGGAAATGCGATGGTAAAAGACTGTTGCGATAACAGAAAATGATTTGCTGCGTTTATCGAAAGAGACGGAGCGTGCTGTAAATCTGTGGAGGTATTTTGTCACTGAAACTCCAGGGAATACAACTTGTAATTGCCAGTGAGCAATCACTTTTTTAAGAATAATGTGAAAATTAATAGTTAATAAATAATAATAATTTCACATTGTAAATGAATGCAACAAATTAGCCCAAATCGAATACAAAAACAGACATGACTGGTTCACTGGGAACGATGCAATCGAATGCACTTAAACCATAGCCAGTATTTGAAAATGAAATTTATAAACACCATATGAGACATGGACATACAAACGAAAACACTCATCCAAGCAAGAAGACCAGACGTGATAATAGTTAACGAGAAGGAAAACAATGACAAATAGTAGATTTCGCCGTCCAAACACTTAACAGTGATGACCAATGAAGCAGAAAACTAGGCAAATACCCGAAGCTTGCGAAGAAACTGAAAGTAATATTGTACATGAAGAAGATCGCTGTAATACCACAATTAGTAGGAGCACTAAAAGCAGTTACAAAAATAAATTGGGTAAAGACAAAGAAGAATTTGAATTAAAGGGAGGATATACATCATAGAAAACATTAAACTGATGAAAACATCTTTAATATTAAGAAAATCATTGAGTGCAGAACCCCAATGACATAACCAGACGATGCTGACCAATAGCAGATACATTGGGGAAGAGTAGAATTGTATAAGCGCGACTGGAGACATGGAAAGAACGTTGCACGAAACCAAAGAAACAAAAGCTGACGTTGCAAGTGTTGATGTGAAATATAACATAGCTCCCCCACCCCAAAAAAAAAAAATTACGCACACCTGTGGTGTACCTGTCATCTGGTCGTGCTACAAACATTGTTATGAAGCGTCAAGGAGGATGGAAAAACCGAGCAAGAAAGTTACAAGCTAGACCTCCATTTGATGGGCACAAGGGCTACTTGCATCTTCGGGGGGGGGGGAGGAGATTTTGCAGCTTATGTTTCAAAGAATATGGACGGCCTTTATTAACAAGAAATCAATAATAAACAGCTGTTGCGAGAACGTAAAGTGATTTACAACTGTTATCAAAAGAAGCGGGGAGTGCTGGAAATCTGCTGAGACTTGTACTCACAAACACAAGGTAACACTACTTGCATTTACCAGAAAGCGATCACTGGTAAGGATTTGTGTGATAAGTCTTAGTAAATATAAATAATAATAAGGAGTAAACACCGTAAATCATATCATAAGTGAATGCAGCAAGCTAGCTCCAAGAGTATATAACATCAGATATGACTGGGTTGGGAAAGTAGCCACTGGGACCTATGCAATCGAATGCATTTTGAAGACACAGTCAGATACTACAGACTCACACCGAAGCCAATATTGGAAATCAAAAGGCATAACATCATTTAGCAGATCAAAATACAAAAAAGAAACTCATCCAAGCAAGGGAATAGGACAGGATAATAGTAAATAAGTATGAAAACATGCCAAATATTACAGTTTGTCGTCTTAGCAGTTTACGTGGTGAAACAAAAGTGGAAAAAATTTGATACATGGCGCTTGAAAGAGATCTGGAGGGAGAATGCGATCAGAAAATCTACAGCAATACGGATAATAATAGAAGCACATTAAACAGTTCCGAAAAATAAACTGGAAAAATGACAAAGACAAATTAGAATCTAAGGGGTGGAACACCATAAAAAACACATATCTGATGAAAATATACGAAATATTAAGACAGTTTATCGCGTGGTCAACCAGCCCACATAGTCAAGTGATAATGGTTGGCCACAGTTACATTTAAATGCAATAGCACTCCCTCAATACAACTAGAAATATTGAATATACTAAGACGAATACAATGGAATTTAAGATGGGTAGATATATGAGAAAAAATTTACCCCCCCCCCCCCAAAAAAAAAAGGTATGGCGCCAACATAGGTTGGTACCACAGGAAACAGGAGTGAATACTCCGAGAGGATGAACAGACGGAGAAGGGAAAGCACAATTTAGATCTGGACTAGAAAATGTTACCTAGAGTACTGAAATCTCGAGGAGGCTTATTGTCAGTCAATTTCAAGAAGAAGAGAAAGGTTGTTACCAGGGATAATTCAATGGTAAACGGCTGGTGCACAAAGGCAAAGTGGATTTCAACGATGATCGAAAGAATCGAAGGGTAATGAAAATCTTGGGTTACTTATTATCAGTCGAATTCGAGGGAAAACCAGTAAGCGATAACTGGTAATAACTCGTATGAGAAAACAAAGTAAGAAATAATAATATACAGGAAATTTAACACTTCATATACAGCAATTAAGACTACGCATTTAGCAATGAAAATTATATTTCAAAGTTAAGCTTGACAGACCCCAAACATATTTCAAAATTAGGCGTGGTAGACAAACGAAATTGCTACTTCAAACTTAAGCGCGACAAACAAACCGAAAATTTTATTTGAAATTTAAGCATAATAGAAAAATGAAAATAATAATCCAATCTTAAGCGTGGGAAACCCACGAAAATGCTATTTCAAACTTAAGCTTGACGGACAAACGAAAATGCTATTTAAAACGTTAGCATAACAGAAAAATGAAAATACTATTTAAAAGTTCAACGTGAAATTATGTTTCAAAATTCTTTAGATTAGCACTCGTGGCGCAACGGATATACGTGCTTATTAATAATCAGTTCTAAATGACTGTCTGCTTGAGATTGGAAGTTCAATCCTTATGCGGGCGATATTTAGAATACAATAACGAATTAATCATTTTTACTCAGTCATGGCTGACAGAACAAGAGCAAGCTACCCCCTTGGATTAAATAAAGGGTTCCGTTCGAAATTCCGTAAATTCTCGAGTTCGACGGGAGTACCTGAAAAAGGTCGGAAGGTAACATCGGCCGAAACGTTGTGAGAATAAGATCCAAGATCAGAACAGTAGTCAGAATAATCCAAGCAATACAAATTAAGTGTGACAGACCAATGAAAATGTTAGTTAAAATTTATGCGTGATCGTCCAACCGACTGACTCTTATAGAGTTGCTTGAATGCGTCCGTTGAAGCGTGATCGACCGCCCGACCGACAGAACCTCTAATAAAAGTATGAGAATTCAACTAACGGAGTTATTGACTTATTGATCCTATTTTTTCTTGGAATACAGACGTAAATGTACAAAACAAAATGGTCTTCACTTCCGTTTCTGTTAGCGCATGTTGTGTATAAAGCCTAACTTTGTAAACTTTAAAAAATAATTCCCGCATCTCGATGAGTCTGTGGATTTTTGGTTGATTTAGAGAACGACCAAAACTGCCCTGAAAATGCTCTTGGCTTCACATTTGACGAAGAGAACGCAATGAATTTAAGAACAAAAAAACGAATACGTTCTCTCCGATGAAATAGCAGAAAAAATAGGGGAGTTAGGAAAGCAGAGAGAGAGAGAGAGAGAGAGAGAGAGAGAAAGAGAGAGAGAGGGGAGAAAGAGAGAGGGGGAGATAAAGAGAGAGAGAGAGACGAGGGAATAAGGAGATCAAGAGAATAAGTTTGTTTGTGTGTGTGTGAGAGAGAATAAGAGAGAGAAAGAGAGAGAGAGAGAGAGACAGACAGACAGACAAACATACAGAAAGACATACAGAGATGAAGAGGGGAATAGGGAAATTCAGAAAGAGATTGTATGTGGAGAGTAACAGAGAAAACCAGTGGGAGAGAGAGAGAAAGAAAGTGAAAATGGGTATAGAATCATAGAAATGTAGAGAGGAAGAATGATGTGATTAAATAGAGAGTGACTGATACACTGAGAGAAAGATAAAAAGAGACTGGTATAGAATTCTATATGACGACCTGAAAATGGTTTTAGGTTTCGGGTGCAACGCTTTGCTTTAGAGAGGAGGTATTCGAGATATATGCCAACTTTTAAAGTGAATTTTTTTTGCCTATTAATTTGCAATTCTTTTTACCAAGCCTTCTTCTTGGGCTTTTTTCATCTTCCTTTCTTGTGTTTTGGATTGATATGTTTTGGGATGGTTATTAAATGAACAATTCCTCTGATTATCAGCGATGTTAAAATAAAACTATATATTTTCTTGACTAAGCTGTGAAACGCGCGTAAGATATGAAAAAAATAGCAAAAAATAAATATAAGTTTTGCTTATAAGACGAAGGAAAAAATACAGGTATTCGTCGAAATCGGAAAATGGGGAAATTGAGAAAAGAATAAAAATAAAAAAGTTATGGTAATGGATTTATTTTTCCTTTGATCATTGGAATATTACAAATATATATATATATATATATATATATATATATATATTATAAAAAAGGTATTTTTTAAGAAT
Source organism: Sepiola atlantica (assembly GCA_963556195.1). Taxonomy (NCBI): domain Eukaryota; kingdom Metazoa; phylum Mollusca; class Cephalopoda; order Sepiida; family Sepiolidae; genus Sepiola; species Sepiola atlantica. The sequence goes on from OY744522.1 coordinate 119,262,796, forward strand.
CGAAAGACAATAGGTAACCATTGAATCGGTAGTGAATCAAGAGATGCGCAATCTTCAACCGCACTTCGCCTGAACTGCCATTTCTTGAATGCAGTAGCAAGTAGAAGTCCCAGGCGACTGAAAAAATGTCGGATAAGCAGTAAAAGACTGATTTTAATCAATATTTTATTTTTAGACTACTTGCACAACCAATGCTTGATCGTCTAGTCTACGTTACTATTTACTCCATTGTTGAAATGATGATATATAGATTCATACCTTTTCAAAGGATATTAGTGAAAGTGAGAGAGCGCGTGCCCAGCGTGTCGGTTTGTAACCATTACACCACGCGGCTTCTGTATAAGAAGACATAGACAAAGGAAGAGAAATAGATACTCAAAAGGAGAGACAGAGAGTGACAGACACAGATTAAGATAGAGAGAGAGAGAGAATAAGAGAGAGAAAGAGATACAGACAGACGGATTGAGTAGGAGAGATAAACAGTGACAGACACAGGTTAGAGAGAGAGAGAGATATATAGATAGATAGATAGATAGATAGATAGAGAGAGAGAGAGAGAGATAGATAGATAGATAGATAGAGAGAGAGAGAGAGAGAGAGAGTGGGAGAGAGAGACACATAGACTCAATAGGAGAGACAGAGAGTTACAGACACCGGTTAAGACAGCGAGAGAGAGAGAAAGAGCGAGAGAGAGAGAGAGAGAGGAATAGAGAGAGACAGACTCAGTAGAAGCGATAGAGAGTGACAGAGAGTTACAGACACCGGTTAAGACAGCGAGAGAGAGAGAGCGAGAGAGAGAGAGAGAGGAATATAGAGAGACAGACTCAGTAGAAGCGATAGAGAGTGACAGATACAAGTTATGGCAGGAATAAAGAGGGGAGACAGAAAGAGAGAGAGAGAGAGAGAGAGAGACATACAGACTCAAAAGTAGAGACAGAGAGTGACAGACACAGGTTAAAACAGAAAGAGAGAGAGTGATAAAGAGAGAGAATGACTTACTAGGAGAGATAATGAGTGACAAATACAGGTTAGGACAGAGAGAGAGAGAGAGAGGGAGAGAGAGAGAGAGAGAGAGAGAGAGAGACTTAATAGGAGATATAGTGAGTGATAAACACAGGTTAGGACAGGGAAAGAGAGAAAGATAGAGATGAGAGAGAGGGCGATAGATTTGGATAGTTGGGTTTTAGGAAATTTATATAAAAAAATAATATTTGCTCAAAACAAAGCAAAACCGCTGTTGAGTCTAATGTCGCAGATTTCGATCGTTCTCTAATAGGGACGTTAATGGTTTTCCGTAGAAAAGAAGTTCTAACTTTGTTTATGGCGCTCACAGTCATTGTCGTTCCGTTCTTGTTTGTTCGGTAAAAGAACAAATTATAAGGATTCGTGAGATTCGTTTTTTTTCTTACATGACAAAATGGCGTCTACGATCGAATCATTTTGCTCTTTTCGAGGCTTGCAAGTCGCATTTGTTTTTTTGTTTGCCCTTTTGTGTTACGTTTGTTTTTTTTTTTAATTTTGGTTTCATGGTGGTCTTTTGTACATTTCAGATTGCTTACTTTCGTTTTTAAAACATTTTTGTAGCTTCATTTTTCATTATTTTGTCTTTGTTTCTTTTTCTTTCTGTTCTTTATCATTCATTCATGTTCTCTCATTCATTTGCTTTATTTGTTATTCTGTACTTTCTATATTCAGTAGACGAAATAGGAACCTTCCTTTTGGTGTGTTCCTTCTTTCTTTAAATTTTTATTTTTTATTCTTTCTTTATATGTATTTATTTATTTCATTCTTTCATTTTTCTTTCTTTCTTTCAGATTCGTACTTTTTCATTAATTCTCTCTCTTTGTTATTCTGTACCGTCTATATTCAGAATCTGAAACTTTCTTTCTGGTGTTTTCCTTTCTTTATATATTCATTTTTTATTATTTCTCTATATTCATTCATTTATTCCATTGTATTTTATTTCTCGGTTTTCTTTATTTTTCTATCATTTATATTTATTTCCGACTTTCATTTTCATTTTATCTCATTCTTTTTTCTATTTACTTCTTTCATACTTTTCAGTTTTTTAATTCTTGTATAATTTAAATTATACGAACTACTTTTCTCATCTTGGATGTTATTCTTACAACGTTTCGGCCGATGTAACCCCCGACCTTTTTCAGGTTTATCTTATCGAACTCGGGAATATTTCTGTCGAATTCGTAAATATGTACGGAATTTCGAACGGAATACTATTGAATCCACGGGTGTAGCTTGCCCTCGTTCCGGTTTTAGGGTCGAAGTCTTAAGTAATTCGTAATTCTATTCTTAGTATTGGCCGTGGTTAGGATTAAACCTTCAGCCTCCAGAAGACTGTCACTTAGAATCGATTATACTTAGCACGTTGTCCGTTACACCACAGGTCCTTGTTGATGAAGGTTGAAGGTTACATCAACCGAAACGTTTTGAGAATAAGATCTAAGATAAGAACAGTAGTTCGAATAATCCAAGAGAGACAAAGTATACATTTTTCATTCTTGTTCTTATCAAATTAAAATTTTTGTATTCGGCCATTTTTGTGCATTATTTTTCTGTTCCCATTAATTCTTGATTAGATTCCATTCAAATTACATTCTTCTATATTTCTTTCTATTCGCTTTTCTTCATATCTTTTTCACGCTTTCTTTCTATCTTGGATTCTTTCTTTGATTTGTTACTCTTTTTCTCCTTTTCTTTGACTATTTCTCACTTTTCTTTCTTTTCTTCCCCGTTTTACTTCTTCGATTTCATTATCTCAATTTTCTTTTCTTTCGGTTTCACTTACTTGTATTTATATATTCGGTGTCGGTTCGCTGTTTTCATCTCTCTTCTTATTTATTCATTGTGTTTTTCTTTTTCCTTTTTTTTCTTTTTATTTTATTCGAATGGATTTTTTTCTATTATTTTCACTTTCTTCAATTTTGTTGCTTTTTTTACTTTGTGAAACTTTTCACTAGTTTATTTTACTCTTTCGTTTTTTGTTTTCTTAATATTTTACTTAATAACTATAACTCTTTATTTATTGTTTTTCCTTCATTATTCGTTATGTATTTCCTTCTTTTTCATGCTAATGAATTGCTTACTTTTCATACTGTTTTTTCTTACTTTTATCATTGTGTTCGTTCATTTCTTTTTTATTCTGTTGGCCTTCTTTATTTCCTTTTAAATGCTTTCTTTTTTTTGTTTTAATTCTGTGTTTCTTCTTATTTTCTTTTTTTATTCTATGTTCCTTTCTCTTTTGATTCTGAGTTTCTTTTTTCTTTCAGTTTTCATTCAGTGTTAATTCTTTTTACATTTTGTGTTTATTCTTTCATTTTTCTTATTGTTTCGTCTTTCTTTTCTTTTTTATTCTGTGTTTCTTCTTTCTTTCTTTTTTTATTATTTATTCGTCTTTTCTTTCTTTTTTCATTCTGTGTTCTTTATTTCTCAGTCTTTTCTTTCTATTTTTTCCTTCCTATTTTACTCACTTTCTTTTCATTCTTTCTATGTCATGTTTTACTGTTTATCTTTCACCTTTTCCATCATTGTATACTTCTTTTACCAGCATTAATTTTTATTCTAATTATTTTTTCTCTCTATTTATAACTCTTTCTGCAATTTGTTATTGTTCTTTCTTCGCCACCTCTAAGCAGCCCTATGTATGACACAAAACAAGAATTGTTGTTTATTATAGTCGCGTCGTCTGATATGTGTATGATCTCATTATAAACACCCTGGCTGGTACCCCGTCGCAATCGCCACTCAGGAATTATTAGCACAGACACATAAAGCTTCATTTAAATTGAGGATTTATTAGCTCCAAGACACTGTATTAAGAGAAAGAGAGAGAAAAAAAAGAAGGCGAACAAGATAGAGAGATAGAGACGGCTCGCGCTGCGAGTTATCTTTTGCACGTTGTTCATCCGTCCCACACCCATTAGTATTTTGGGGACGAGCAGTTATTTTCGTGACTGATTCACTCGAGGGGTTGGTAGGAAATAGGCATAATTCACATTTTTTCTGAAATGATGTAAGACTATCAACCTCCGCTTATTCGATGAGATCGCGTCTTGAACCTTCCTCCGTCAATCATTCCAACTGTTTTATCGCTTATTCCCTCCACCAGAATAAGCCCCTTCATTATGTAACACATTCAGTAGTGAGGTCCCAATTTGGGAGCTTTTAGAAGTTACCACTTCTCTGATCCGAAGTGATAGTACGTGTCACGATTCTATCTATGGGTTAAAGGAAACTATCTTTAACAAACGATTAATTCATAAAATATACGCACACAAAAAAGTAATCTACAAACAAATCGTATGCAAAACATATGTTCGGTTTCAGCCTAACCGGACGCAATAACGGCTGATATGCCGTAACAACCAAGAACCAACCAACTTCATTCGTTTCTCTTTTTTTTGTTTTCATTTATCTTTATTTATACTTATCTTTTTCTCGTTCTCCCTCTCTTTCTTTCTTTATTTTCTTTTCTCTTTTCCTTATTTTTCTTGGTTTCCTCCTTGTATTCAAAGTAAATAATCCGATCACGAGCTCATTTTAAACATGGCTTCTAATTCGATTGTTCTTATTTTTTTTCAAACGCCATTTTATATCTTTGATCGAAACACATGTAACATTGACGCAGGAAAATTGGAAGAGGGCGGGTGAATTGGAATAGGGACAGGATAAGAACATTTTACCGCGATAATCTGGACTACGCGGGAACTGTGGGGCGAAGGAAGAGTTTTAATTCAATTGTGTCGATCTGATTAGAAGACAATAGGCAACGACATTGGCGGCCATTTTGTCTTTCCTTTTCTCTCGATAGAGCGGAACACTTGTCACAAACTTGAGTAAATTGTCAAAGTTTGAAATTACGAAATGGAAAAACTCCATTGTAAAAACTTTTTAACGTCAATCATTGACAATGTTTAACTAAGGCATTGCCCTTGCTTTTGGTTGTTACAGGCATTTTAAACCTAAAAGGATTATTATACATTTGAACTTTCATTACTTCTTTACCAAGAGACGAAGGAAATAGGTGAAACCCAAAAGAAAAAATCGTTTGAATTGTCCATCGAAAGAAACTACAAGAGAATAAATACTCCATTCTATGATAAAGAGCAATGTGTATTTACTTTAAATATATATATAGCAACATTTTTTAAATAAATATCTATTTTTATTATCTACATACATTGGATTATCATAATTATACAATCTTCAAGTGTATGAGATGTAAAATCTAGCCGGTCAGAGGGTATGAACCCGGTTTTCAAGTATCCACTGACTCATAGTTTAGTATTCTACTCTTCGGCCGCCACCAATAAGCATTGAAATTGAGATAAATTAAACTCAATATACGCAAAACCACGAACGAACATAGTAAGCAGTCGCATCGTGTTCAACAATAACAACAAAGGGTTGGACCATCGCATTTATGCCATAGTATGAATGCTAATTATTAAATTCTCTAAGAGGCACCAGTCCTTGTAATAAGGAAGCTATGTCAACATTAAAAAAATATTTATTATTATTACCTATAGAGATTGATCTTTCATGATTATGCAATCTTCAGTATAGGGGATTCCATATATATATATATATATATATATATATATATATATATATATATATGGAGAGAGAGAGGAGTATTAGAAGGCTATAACAATGCAAGAAATGGAAATATGTCGGCGTTGAGAAGTAAGACAAAAACAAGTGAGTTTAATTATATATTTTTTCAAAAGCTTTTTTAATAATTCTTTTCTATATAGCAAATCTTACTGTATTAGGCAAGTCTTCAACACTGATGTAATTAGTGTGACCGTGTTCCATAATATATTTCGAAGAAGACCTCTTTGTCAAATGGTAGGTGTTTTAAATCTTAAAAAAACGTGTGGTTGGCAATATTGCTTATAACGCAGTAAATATTAATATCCGCAGCAAATGTAATAAAACTAAAATTATAACGGATTTATTCATAATTTTAATTACTTATTTTATTTATTTTTTTATTTTTGAACAAACTGATGAATTGTCACATATTAATATATAAAGAAAAGAAGAGCAAAAAAGAGAGAAAAGAAAGAAGAAAACATTTTTTATTTATTCGGAGGTGGAGTGTAGTGATAACAGCCAAGAGCGGTGTTCAATTTATTTTGTTTTCTAATATTTATTTAATATTTTTTTATATATACTATTGTTATCTTATTTTATTCTAACAATATTTAATTCTTTGCTTTTCTGAAAAAAAAATTGTAATTAATTTATTTTCAAAAAATCTTTTTTCAAATTTATTTTTATGATTAACGGCTAAATATGTTTTGATTTATACCCTGGCCAGATTGTGTGTAGCACGCATTACATTTAATGAACGGAACTAATACTTCAATTCTTGTTCAATTTATTTTTAATGTTATTATTATCTACTTAATCTGACACTATTTAATGCTGTTATGATGTGAGTAAAATGTTATTAAAATTCATAGTTTAATTCAGTAACGATTTTTTTTTTATAAATTTAAATTTAGTTTAATTTTTCCCCTTCCGAGAAAGTGGAAAAACTTTTGCAAAATAGTAATGAATTATCTCCCTTATACATACAATTATAAAACTAAATTATAAATCTCCAATACATAATTTCTTTTACAGGATTTTCAACACTTATTTGAAATTTCTTAATCTTTTATCTTACTTTTGGATATATACCATTACATTGTAGAAGGGTAAACGTGAATCTATATAGTAAACTTTGTTATTCTGTTCTATTTTTCTATCATTACATTTAAAAAAAAAAGATTTTCCATATTTTTTCATAACTTATATATTTATTAATATATTTGTTTCTTCGTTTATTTTATCATTATTATTATTTATTTATGTTTATAAATATATATATATATATTTATATATATATTTGTTTCTTAATTTTTTAACATCATTATTACTTATTTATTTATTTTATATATATATATATATATATATATATATATATATTATCATCATGAAGAAGTCTTACACATAAAGACGAAACGTTGATGAATACATAAAAAAAACATCTTTTGGTTTTTCTTTTTCATTTCCCATTACGTCGGATTACTCTCATCCTTCCTTTCTCATATATATATATATATATATATATATATATATATATATATATATATATATATATATATATATATATATATATATATATATATTCGCCCAAGAACACAAGCATTAAACTATATATTTTACTTTCTCATGTGTTTTAGGGTAGATATTCGAGCTGATGATGATCAATTAAAAAAATTATGGCGAAACGCACACAGTGTGTATGATACGACTAGAGTATATAGGACTTTACTACTTTATTAGGAAAAAATAAAATGAATGATAAGTACGGATTGTAATTCAGGCTTTGCTTGCCTTGTTTTTCTTAGTTTTGCTCTGTTTTATATACGAGCACTGAGGATAGCCATATAAAGAAATGAATGCATAGGACATAGGAGCATTTTACAAATATACTGCTAGTAAGCCAAAACAATTTAAATAAAAACATTTTTTGTGAAATTTTGTGAAGTTGTTTTTCTTAACATTTGACATGGTTTCAAAGTAAATACAATAATTTATACCATAGCTCTAGCCTCACACTATTGAGCTATTACAATTGCTTCATGTTATAACATTTATCTTTTAAATATAAATATGAATACACAGACACAGACACATATACATATATATATATATATATATATATATATATATATATATATATATATATATATATATATATATATATATAAAATGTAGTAACACGAAGTTTCGTAATAATCGATGCAATCATTTATTTCAACCTTGTGGTATTTTCAAGCATCCGATTTAGATGATTACGCTTTTGAAACTGAAGAAAAAGTTTAAATTCACACTCACCAATTCAAAAATAATTGGAGCGAGAGGGAGTAACAACCTATGTAATACATATTTAGAGAGAGGGGGAAATTTGAAGCATATTTAATCTATACTTATGTAGCAAGAGGGGAATTATATAATTTATTATGGAGAGGCCATATATATAAGTAGAAATTGTAAAAGTGTGCATGGAGGTGGAGGGGGGTTCAATGTTTCTAAAAAAATCAGGTCGTGTCAAAAATCACCAGTATTAACCCTCCCCTGCTATTTGGAGAATGACACTTACTGTTTAGCGACTAAGGTATTTTATAGGTGGGGAAGGAGAACCTAAAAATAAGATTTTAAAGTAGACCCAAACATTCAAGGTCGGATACTACATTACACACGTACATATACACATGCCTGCATAAACACGTACACACCATATGTACATACATACATACACACCCACACACATATATAATTATATATATATACACATATATATGTACATACATATACAAATATATATATATATATATATACATACATATATATATATATACACCCACACACACCCACACATACACATATATATATATATGTATACACATCCACACACACATATGAATATACAAACACACATATCCATATAAACATACACATACACCCATATATACACACATAAATATATATATATATATCCACAAATAAGGCGACTTAATTTACCTGTTCCCAACGTGTTATCTGCAGAAAAACTATTAAAGCTATATTATTTTAAGTAAATTATCTGATTATATGACCATAATAAAATCCAAGAAATTAACTGTTAAAGCCGCAAACAAATCCCTAATCACCTATTAAAATAAATATCACATTATGTATATATATACATATATATATATATAAATACACATATATATATATATATATATATATATATATATATACACATAAACACACACATACATATATATATACATATATACATACATACATATATACATACCCACATACAAACACACAGGAAGAGATGGGGGTAGAGAGATATTGAGAGATAAAGAGGAAAAGAAAGAAGATGAGAAAAAGAAAAATGAAAAGAGAGAGAGGGAGTACAAGAAAGAGAGAGATAATGAGAAAGAGAGAGAGAGAGCAAGAAAGAGAGAAAGCGAATAAAAGAGAGAATAGGAAAGAGAAAAAGGAATTAGAAAGATAGAGGGGGACCAAGAAAGAGAGAGGGAGGAACAAGAAAGAGAAAAAAAAGAAAAAAGGGAGAGACGATAAGGAGCGAGAGGGGGGAACGAGAAAGAGAAAGAGGGGGGAATGAGAAAGAGAAAGAGAAAGAGAGAGAGAGAGAGAGAGAGAGGGGGGCGAGAAAGAGAGGTGGGAGAAGGAGAACCAGAGAGCGAGAGAAAGCATAAACGAGAGAGGGAAAGAAAGAGAACAATAACGAGAGATAGGAGGAGAACGATAAACAAAGAAAAGGAAGCAAGAGAGTGAAAGAGAGGGGGACAAAAGAAAAAAGGGCCGAGAAGGAGACAGTGAAATAAAGAGAGTGAAAGAAAATGATAGATAGATAGGATGAAAATCAGGAGAGAGAGAACAAGGGGAGGAGGTAAAATTGTGTGTGGAGTCAAGAAAGAACTCAAAGAAAATGAAAAAAAAAAACACCTTTAAAAAAAGAAAAAGAGTTCTGTCCAGAGCTAGAGAGTAAAGAGAAGAAGGGATAATAGAAAAAGAAGAGAGAGAGAGAGAGAGCGAAGTAGAGAGAGAGAGAGAGATAAGGAGAGAGATATGGCGTGTTCTATTGACATAGTGGCAGGTACATACATGTACATACATACAAATGTACACATCAGCCACAAAAATACATACATCTATAAATATACATACATACATACATACATCAGCCATAAAACATATATACATAAGACATATATAGTCATTACATACCTCAGCACACAACACATACCTGCACCATATATCTATTATCCCATACCCACACATATACCTATAGATGCA
>OY744522.1:119275186-119287686 GCA_963556195.1 Sepiola atlantica
AGTGTAACACCAATTGTCCACTATACGCACCAGCGTCACAGCTACTCCGATCTGACTCATCCAAGACTAGGACTTATTGTGTGTTTGATTTCATATAAGTTTAACTCACAGAGATCCGGCCTCTTTTGGCGTCTATAAAATGTCGAAGTACATTGAGACTGTCAAATGTAAAAAAAAAGTAAAAGCAATGGCTCCAAGTTATGCCAAACTCTTTTGAAAAACAGGCAACTTAATAAAAAAATGGTCAAAATACCAGTAAACTGAGTCCTCTGAGAAAGCGTAATAAAAAATATAATACATTTTAAATTATATATAACTAGTAGAATTACCGTCCCAGAACGGGGATAAGCAATAAATACAGGATTAGATTTAAATTTGAATGCTTTAATATTTGTTTCTTTATTTGAGCAGTATAGTACGGTTTCGGTTGTAACCTCTAAAGGATATAATTAAAAAAAAAAGAATTACGTGTCCACGTTACACACCCTATTGCATAGAATACATATTCCATAATCCATAATGATAAGTTAAATAGTTCGGGATGCATGCAATTGACGCTCATGCACGCACCAATCCTTAAAAATACTTAATATAACTCAAATTTTTATATAGACTAATTCATTTCTTTGCTAATTAAAATTTACTGAAAAATATTACTCACCGTATTTTTTATAATATATATTGAAAAAATTATAATGATCATATATATATATATATATATATATATATATATATGCATATATATATATTATATTTATTTATATGTATACATATATATGTATATATATGTAAATTCACATACCTAACTTTATAAATATAGCGATAAAAATATACTCAATAATAAGGCCATCACTCTACTTGAGATAAGCTAAGATCAAATGAAACATTATATTTGCAAATATCGTCGACACTATACTCTCTTCTATTACTAATGGAGGTTTGGTATCTGCCTGTCAGAAGCCAAGACTATACTATTACTTGTATTATTAATGGAAATATGGTATATGTCTGTCTGAAGCCGAAACTATTCTATTACATCTATTACTCATGAAGATTATGTATATGTCTGTCTGAAACTGAAACTATACTATTACTTCTATTACTAATGGAGATCTCGTGTCTTCCTGTCTGAAACCGGCACTATGCTAATGAATGATGAAAATAAAATTGTGTAATTACAATATTTATTAAATCATCATAAGTTCTAAAACAAGTAGGGATCTCATTATCTTTTATATATATATATATATATATATATATATATATATATATATATATATATATTTATATATATTTATATATATATACATTATATTTTTGAGGTAAACAAATTATGGCATATCGATTTACAGGTCATAAGTTTAACATCATCCAATGACAAGAAACATTGGTGAAGGTGGACTAACCTATCGCGGGAATTATTCTCAATTGCTTTACCAACCCTATTGTTTTATAGTTTTACCAAATCTATTGTTCGATAGTTTTACTCAGCCTATTTTTCTAGAGTTTGACCCAGCCTATTCTTCGATAGTTTTACTAAGCCTATTGTTTGTAATTTTACTCAACGTACATTTTCATAGTTTTACCCAGCCTATGCTGTGATAGTTTTACTCAGCCTATTCGCTTATAGATCTACTCAGCTTATTGTTCGATAATTATACCAAACCTACTATTCGATAGTTTTACCAAGCCTATTTTTTAATAGTTTAACCGAGCCTACTGTTTGATTATTTTACCAAACCTATTATTTAATAGTTTTACCGAGCTTATCGTTTGATAGTTTTACCAAGTTGATGTTTTAGATACTTTCCATCATACGATACATATAAGCATAGCTGTGTCTTCTCTATATTATTCCTTAGCAGACGAAACTCAAACATCTATTTAAACATGCTCTTTTCCCAGACCTGCTCCATCCTATCTTGGTATGGATATGGCTATACTTAACACCAAGTGTCCCACCTTTGATGTCTGTGTCAAGGCTAATAAATTATTCCTATACCAATATTCAAGCTCGGCACTGTATGAATAAAGATCAACAAAGACATACTAATGTATCTCAATACAGAATTCCAGGTAAGTTACAACATGATGGACGTAGGGAAAATCTGAAGTGGTTTACAATATTTCAATAGCAGACGTATTTTTAAAAGTGATGCTATAAATTATTATACTTATTCCCGCATTAAAAAAAACCCATAAGGACAACAAAGGCTTCAATCTACTTTGTTCATATTCAATATGATGTGCGAAACCTAGACTCCAACTATTTAAACTTTCTGGCAGAATGTTCAGGTAGTGTCTTCCTTCTTGCCTCTATTCTGTTTGAGGAAAACCTCAAATGATATCAAGCGGTAGTTGATCAGGATAACTGACAAGTCGTAGCCCAAACCTCTACCACATACTGCATTACATCAGTGAGATCATAACAGCAATAATCAGATAAACCAAATGTTAGCGTTTCGCAGTCTGAACCAACTGGATATATAATCAGTCCGTCGAAGGTTACCCGTTCGGTGAAGTTTACTAGTTCGTTAAAGGTAACCTTTTGGTAAAGTTTACCCGTTCGTTGAAGGTAACTCGTTCGGTGAAGTTTATCCGTTTGTGAAGTTTATCCGTTTGTTAAAGAATGCGTTTATCGTAAAGGTCACTCGTTCGGTAAAGCTTATCCGTTCAGTGAAGATTACGTTTATTGTGAGGGTTACTGTTTCTGTTGAAGGTTACTCGTTCAGCGAAGTTTACTTATTCGATGACGGTTACCATTTTGTTAAATATTACCTTTATTGTAAATGTTACACGTTCGTTGAAGATTACCCGTTCGGTTAAGGTTATCCGCGCCTTGAAGATTACTAGCTCGTTAACTGTTACGTTTATTATGCATTTTACCAGTTCGTTGAGGGTAACCCGTTAGGAGAACGCTCTTCGTCCGTCAGATACATAAGCTGCAAGACGGTGTGGCTAGTCTACACTTTCATACTCTCTATCCGATACCTTTTGTTTCTCTATCTTTTTTCAACTTGTTATTTTTACCATACTCACACTTCCTCATACCTGTTCGTCTTACTAATATTTCGTCTTTTCATAATGCCTGTTTGTGAAATTATCACTTCTCTCTTACTATTGATTCCTCTACCCTACCTTCCTGTCTTTCTTCTTCTTTCTTTCTTTCTTTCTTTCTCTCCCCTCATATCTCTTAGTATTTCTCTAACTTTCACCTTTCTCTATTACTCTCCTTCATACCTTCGTCTTATCGCCGTTTTCTCTTTTTATCCTTAAACACGTCAAATTCATTTTTCTAGCTTCATTTCACATCCAATGTCTTTGTCAATTAAATTCACCATCTTTTTTTATCCAGCTTCAGCTTATTTCTATCACCATCTTTAGAGTAAAAAAAACGGCCTCTTTCTTCGAAATTCAAGGCTTTTCATTTTTTCCCGCCGATTTGCTTCTTTGTCACATTTACCACCATTTTATATCCGTCATTTTTTTTTTTATTAATTCCATTTTTTAACAATTGAATAAAAAATAATGTCAGTTCTATCTTCAAGTTTATTTTGTTAAAAACAAGAACCGATATTCTTAAGATGCGTCCATTTTAGGATTGTGTTTAGCGATAAGAATGCGATTTCAAATCTAAACATGACAAACATGCAACAATCTTATTTCAAATCTAAACGTGAAATACCAATCTAAATATTATTTAAAATTTATGCGTGACAGAAAAAAAAACGAAAAAAATATTTCGAACTCAAGCATAACGACAGACCGACAGGTATGTCTTCTTATAGAGATTCGTCCATTAAATCTACGTAGTAAACGATGAAAATGATATTGCAAACTGAAGCGTGACATCTTATAAAATAATATTAAAAATTATATCGAAAAAATAATATTTCAAACTTTAGCGTGACAAACCGACGGATAGAGACTCGTAACTCGATCCTTGACCTTTTCCGGTCGAATCAAAGTGTATTATTTGTTCTGATACTATAGTTCATCTGTTCTGTTCTCAGTCAATGAAGAAGGGGTCCTTCAAGACTGAACCAATTTTTTTTCTTGTGCTTATCCAGAGTGCCATTTTTGGGGGAGCTAGAGTATTTCCCTACATGAAACCGGACCCTGTGTTTACCTCAGTCTTCATGAGTACATAATTGTTTGTATAGAGATTCACGGGTTTAGCGATTACAATACTATTTTCAATTAAAATATGACAAACCGACGGACATAGTCTATCCTTGATATGCGAAGTCGTATCCTTTCTTTTCAAACAATACCGCGCATGTTCTTTTGTTTTCTTTCATCGCTTTTAATTTTTTCTTCTTTCTAATCGAATTGTTTTAGTTTAAAAAAAATGCCCCAAACGAACAAAAGCAAATATTATTCTTAAAAAAAAAGTTATTTTGTTTTATTTCTTTTGGCCATTTCCTTTCATAAAAAAATCTTTTATTTAAATCTTTATAAATATATTTCAAGCTTTTTTCACGGTTGTTTAAAGGAAACAATAGATAAGTCTCGAGGAAGCGATGCGTTCGTTTCTCTTGACGCTTCGATATCTCTATATCTAACGTCACGTATGTGCATATATTTATATATATATATCGATGTACAGGGTAATATCCTAAACTTATGAACGGATCATTACGAGAATCGCAATATAATTTCTAGGTAACCCGACGAGTAACATTGACACATTCTTTTTGTAAATGTTCACATATCAGGGGTGCATATATATATATATATATATATATATATATATATATATATATATATATATATATATAATTGGATTTAGGAATATATATTCTCAGATACCCGTTGAGTAACATGAGCACATTCTTTTAAGAAAAAATACATTTTAAGGGCTGCCCTTACCCAAACTCGTACCCTCCCTAAACAAACTTTTAAAATAAGTCATATACAACAATTTAATAGAGAAAATAATTGCCTTACATCAAATTTGGAGTGATATTAAATAATACATCTTTGAAAGGATCGATGAGCGCGCGTGAGTGTCAACAATATGAATGAGCTTGGTAATATATTAATCTATTGAACCTATCATTATGAATTATGGAATATGTATTCAAGGTTACACGGTGAGTAACGTGAGTGCATTACTTTTTTGTAAGCGGTAATATTTAGAGGGTGCCAACGAAACCGTTCCATACACCCCAACCCAAAGCAAGCAAAAACGTTAAGATTTAAAAGTAACGTTATATTTATTGCTAATACTAGTGCTGGGATGGGTATTATATATATATATATATATATATATATATATAAATTGTCTGTCTGTATGTATGTGTGTCGGGGAATCACACTTAAACGGTTGATCTGAGAGTCAAACATTTAAAAAAAAGTATTACTAAAAATTAAAAATATGTAAAAATTACATTAGAAACAAATATTCCCTCATTTTTAGTGTTCCTTTTTAGCCGAGCGAACAACATTTTTTAATTATCGTTTATACTATTTACGCCAAATCATCGTACGAACTTAGCATATGGTTTATTTTGAAGGGTTCATATTTATCGTTTTGTATTAAAAATGGACAAACTCTGTTTAATAAATGTGAACTAACATATTTTATTTTATTTTAATAAGAGTTTTAAAATTTTATATTTTTGTTTCTTTATGTTATTTTATTTTAAACAATTGAACTTTTTTTTAGATCTAGGAGAAATGGTAAAAAAAATCCCTATGACGAACTCATGTAAGTAAGTTAAACATACAAAATATTTTCATTTAACCAGTGGTTTGTGCATCAGGGTTCGCCTTCAGTTTTAATATTTTATGTCATCTTTCGGGGATCGAATCTCACATTAGACACATGTTTTATTCTTTAGCGTTCCAGTTATGTCTATACTGATATCAGTCATCATCATAAATCTGGATGATAATTGTTAATAAAAAAATGGATGAAAAGTATTTAATAGAGGCTTTTAACTTCTAATCTTGGCTATACAATTCAAGAAAAGTTCAGAAAACCGGCATCGACGGGTACTACAGCTAATATTGATACAGAAGAGGTAAACAGTCACGAAAAAAATT
The DNA here is from genome assembly GCA_963556195.1 of Sepiola atlantica. Taxonomy (NCBI): domain Eukaryota; kingdom Metazoa; phylum Mollusca; class Cephalopoda; order Sepiida; family Sepiolidae; genus Sepiola; species Sepiola atlantica. The sequence goes on from OY744522.1 coordinate 119,281,238, forward strand.
ACGTACATTCCCGGGAAAAGAATAAGTATAAACATGTACATAGATTGAATGAATATGGTACATCTTATTGGGGATAAACTCTAAGAAATATTTCTTCCTAAAAAAACGTGTTTCCATAAATACGAAATCGTATAGGTGAACACTGAGAAAATATAAAATCAAAGAGGAAAATGTTTATTTAAAACTTAAAAAATTGTAAATATATTAGAGTTTAATTACTTGTATATAATGTCGTTGTCGATATAATTTCTAGTAATCGTAAACGCTTTTCTTATATGTAGCAGAATGATATAATACTATCAACATAACGAATAACAAAAGGCAATTGTTTAATAAAAATGCTTTAATAAATACATAGCAAATAAAATGTACCATAAGTATTATTACACGTTTCGATAATAGTATTTAAGCAAAATTTCAGATATATAGAGTTTATTAATGATTTACTGTAAACATAATTATGCACATATCCACAAAAATGTATATCGCCATGAAAAAGAGCGTGTATTGTATTTTGAATATGCAAGCCTTTTGGCTAAGATCAAAGTGTAGTATCTGTTCCGATGGATACTGCACCCCATAGACTGGTATTGTCTTGGCCTTCGGGGCTTGATTTACGCCGGTCTATGGGTCTGTTCTGTGCAGTTCTAGGAGGTCCACCCTCCCAGGCTTCGCCTCCCCTCTTTGGGGAGGAGTAAGTTTATTGCTTACTGCCTGAGGCGCCCCTACCGGGGAATGCCGACGGGGTTGCCCAGGCAATTTTTAAACCCCACTTTCCCGACCCAAGCTTGGGTCACATCTTACTTGTGGGAGTAAGATAAAAACTGGCCTTGTGCCTAACTCCTGGAGAGGAGTAAATCAATACTCGAATGGTTGTGGAATCTTATAATACTGTTTCTTTACAATCACATCGCTATGAGAAAAGCGCATATGATGTGTTTTAAATGGGAAAGTTGTGAATAGTCTAATAATCATAAAATCGTAGAATCATCGTGCATATAGAAGTTATTGTTTACAATAAAACTGCTATAGAAAAAATTGAAATAAAATATATAAAGTTGTTAAATGACCTTCATTAATCGATTTCATCTGTATTTTCTCTACACTATTTTTGTTTGTGTGCCTTGCAAATAGATTAATAATAAATAGTTTAGTTTCTAAACAAAAAATGAAAATACAAATACACTCTAACAACGTCAGCATGGAAAGCTAGTTTTAAATTAAAATACCTCAGACGTCAGTAGTTAAGATATTTAATATCCAATATTTCGGGGTAAATCTCTTTTAGAAAAGAATGAATAACAATGATCGTCGTTTTTCGTATTTGTTTTTATTGGCTGGGTCATTTAAAATCAACTGAAATCATATTATCGAGACGTTATTTGTAATCGTTAGTTGTAGTAATTGTTGTTAGGAGCGATGTGTAGTATCCTTTCTGATACTACATTTAAACTTTTCTGTCCTCGGCAGTTAAACGATATCCTTTTAGATTGAGGCACTCTTTATTTTTGTTCTAATCCAGATTGCCATTTTAGGGGAACTAGATTTCCCCACATTAAAAATCGACCATGTGTCTAATCTTGCTTTTGTAGGAAGGCAAGTAACTAGGAACATCAGACCAAAGAAATTATAATTAATATAATGTATTCGAGTTTTAGTATAAATCCATTATGAAAACAATTTCAATAATTATTGAAGGAGATAGTTTTGTCCTTTGAATTTTTTCTATTTGTGTTGATTTTTTTAATCTAATTTTAATATTTGTTTTATATGTATGTGTGTAATCGACATGTGAGTAAGTTTGCTAGTTTTGATAAGCGGGTGATGTCTACAATAAAAACAAAGTGAGATACGGGAAAATGTATGGGAACGGAAGTTAGGACAAGACACAGAAAATGATGTCACGTGGTTAGGAAGATGTCTGTTTTTGTGTAAGAGAAAGAACTGATCCAAGAGAAGAAACATAAAGGACGTACATATAAAATAAACTCGTAATATCTATAGATAATCTCACTCCCTCTCTCTCTTTTTCAGTCTTTATGTATTTGCCTCAAGGAAACAATGTATAGCAACCGTCAAATGAAACAGCCGTGCCTTTTTTTAACACAAAGACAAATCTCCTTATTTTTCTAAATTTTTTCGTTTACTGAAAAACGAAAATATATCCAAAGGTAGTGTCATTTCAGCGCATTATGTTGCCAATGCAGCCAGATGAGCAACGACTTACCACCAACGGCGTGACGTGTCTAATCATTAGACTATCATAATCGGCAACGTCGTCAACAGAGAAGAAAAGAGCTTGAGGTAGGCAACTCAAACTACACGTAGAAAAGACAAAACTCATAGTATAACGTACACTTTATATATATATATATATATATATATATATATATATATATATATATATATATATGGGAAATGAAAAAGGAATAAAGTATAGTATATATAAAGTTCAATGAGTCTTTTACATGCGTTTTTGTCATCGATAGCTTTTTTCCTATAAAGTAAATAAGTAATCTGTTTCGATATAAAACTATGGTCTCTTTTCGACTACGTTTTTTTTTTAAAATTCCGATCGGTTCTTACGTATTTTACTGATTTCTATATTTAATCCAATGGATATTACATATTAGTGTCAAGCCACATAAAATGGTATCGACTTCAAAACGATCAAAATCTTTACATAAATATAACATAATAATTCTTTTTAATATACGTGTCATTATATAGACATGTGTACATATATATATATATATATATATATATATATATATATATATATATATATATATATTACCTTATCAGAATTCACTTACAAGTTGCTGCTTGAATGCTACCAACATGAACAACCTACATCTCTTTACTGACATTACCTCTTCAGATGTGAGGCGGGAAATTGCCAGTCGAGTAGAGATCACAAAGGCTATCAGTTATAAACGTCATCTCTTTCATGGACGTGAAGCAAGGGTTCAAGTATGAAGCCAAAGAGAAGCCTTCTCAACCATGTCGAACGCCTTACAACATCTCAAGAAGAGACCAGACTACATCTGTGGACCAGACGACTAGGGAATTCCCCTTCTCTTACTGACATGATTATCTCCCCTTCTGAGGCCCTCTCTCCTTCTTCAGAGGCACCCTGGCTCCAGTGGAAAACACTTAACCGCCTGAGTACGGGAATGGGGCGATCAAAAGTTACTAGAGTAGATGGGGATACAAGACTGAACCAACCATATGTGAATATGGAGAGGGGGACCATACGATGCAACACTGTCTAACTGCTGAAGCTTAAAACATCTTGCAGAGTACAACAATAATGCAAAGGACTGCGTAAAAAGTGGGAAACTGTTGTATGACCACCTGCTGCAAAGATACGCACAGAAGAAGATCATCAGAATTGATAACAATAATAATAATTTATATATAAAAATCAACTTACTGACGTAATTCTATTATTTTCTATGAATATTGTAGAAATATATCTAGATAAATAGCGAGTGGGAACATTGATGAAACATAATTCTTTCCGTCATTTTTGACGAAGAGTGTACACTATTAATACAGTGTACACTATTAATATAAGTAAAATAAATCATAGCAAGAGAAGAATAACAATGAAAGAAAGAAGAGCGACCAAGAATCTATTTAAAACTTTAGCGTGACAGATCGACGGATATAACAACATTCTATTTGAAACTTTAACATAATGAACCTACGACAGACAAATCACTTCTTATAGAGATCCGCGTACGCATCTAATAAAATACTCATTTTACCTCCGGCTCACCGATTTATATTCATTATGTTCGTTTAATAATAACAATTCTATTCTTAACTGAAAAACGAACAGAAAGAATCCAAAACTGACTTCGAAATCTAGTTGTCTTGTCTTCCCTACATTAACTCTCTCACAGAAGAGATATTGCTAGTGTTTCTTTGCTCTACCGTTATTTTCATGGTAGGCGCTCTACTTAGTTCAAATATATGGTCCCCCTTGTAAAACATTCACAATAAGAACCCCCTAGCTACTGCCACTGTCAATGATCTTTCTCCCTCTGCATGCCCAAGATGAAACGAAACTTCCATAGGCAGAGCTTCTTTCCTAGAACTGCCCGTCTGTGGAAGACAGTGTCGCAAGCCTGCTTCACTGCCGACTACAATATGGTTGTCTTCAAGTCCAATGTAAACAAGTTCTCGTTGAGCCGTACTCGTAAATAATCAATTCTTGCCTTGCTACAACCATCGTTCCAGTGAACGCGATGTTGTCTAACCATCCACCAGTCAAACTAATTAACCCATATCCTCGGGTTAAACTCTTTACTCCTTATCCTCTAGCGGCCTTTGGGCCTTGATAAGCGGTAACCTTTAATGTAAAAAATATAGTAACATCTGAACGAACTGGATTAGAAAACAAAGGAAGCCACACTCTGGTGATGTAAAAAAGATGGATAAAAATGAAGACAGGTTAGTTCTCTTTAGTTAGAACTGCGAGACGAGTCAGATGTGTTTTGAAAAGACTTCTTACCCCCCACTCCTTATACCGAGAACTTTTTAGGGGAAAACTCGTAATGGACCGGTCGCATATACGATATATAATGGGAGTATCGTGGCTTAGAGAACAGGGGGAAGTCAAATTCTAGTTGTGACGTAAACACATACGTGGTAAAAAGAAAAATAGGAGTTATTCTTGCTCTCATTTGTTTCGACTGAGAGACAAGGCAGACGTTTTTTTTTCGGAAGACTTTTTCTCTCCCTCTTACGAATACCCTTCTCTTGGGCGGCACGTAATGTTACAGTCGCATATAATTCTAATCAAAGGAGTGTAAAGAAGAACAAAGGAAAAACAGGAAAAATCGTAAACGAAAATATTGTTATTATATACTTGTCATTTTAAACATAGTCGATTTCTTAGCCTTTTGACTAAGATAAAAAATAAAACGTCCCCTAGAGTAAATGTGGTATTTTGGTGACTGAGATGATTTTATTAAAGAGTAGACTAGAAATTTTCATCACTTTAAACTAACGTTGCCAAACAGCACCTACTTTGCCTACATTTGTGATGGCCTTTTGCGTAATTTCTTTTGAATGTAATTTTTAAATATTTTCTGCAAAAAATAAGACAAAGTGTACTATTTGTTCTGATGTTACACTTGCTTTGTTCTATCATCGGTCAGTGCAGGAGAAATCGTTATAGGCTGAGTCGATTTTTATTTTTGTCCAAATCTAGAGTACCCCTTTTAAGGGAGCTAGATTTCGCATACATTAAAACCCGACCTCGGGGGGGGGGGAACAAAATAGACAGAGCCTCTTATAGGGATGCATAGATGTAACTAATAAACAATGTAATTAATTCTACTTTCTCCTCACTGATTTAATTCAATCTACGCGTTTAGCGATGGAAATGCTATTTCAGACAGAGTAACTGACGGACATAGCCTCTGACTCAGTTGCAAAGACGCGTTAAAAAGAATTGGATCGAAGACCTTCCATTGAAGGAACTGTTGTCTAGCGTAACCATATCGTTCCATTTTGCAACATAATCATATTTTTTTTTTCGTTTGTCTTACCTCCCCCCTCCGTTCTCGGCTCTGAGGAATTGGAAAACGGTTTACTCAACCCACGAATGTTTGACAAAGCCGATGGCTGCCTTCAAATAACATATGGAAGGTTCACGCGAGGAGGGTAGGTTTTACTTTGACGCTTCGCTGAACGCATCCAACTGGGCGAACTAAGAATGAACAAAAAATATATAATGGATGAAAGAGAGATAGATAGATAGAGAGAGGGAGAGGGGGGAGACAGAGAAAGAGATGGGGGTAGGTGTAAGTGTCCGCCATTCTTACCCATCGTCCATTGCGCTAGGCCCTGCCAACTGATCGTTGCGCCATTTATCCAGAACCATATTTCTTCCCCTTTCTCGCGTCGTGGGCCTCGTTATGGAAATCGCGCCATTTTGCGTTCGCTTTTTGTTGTCTATTTAAAAATAAATGTATCCTTTTTTCTGAAATGAAGGTAAATTCGTTTCTTGAGGTGGGAAATTTATTTGCTTGTTTTTTGTTTCACTTTTTTGGTTGTTTTAAAAAAACTTTTCTATGTTTGGATCGACTTTGAATTTATGTATTTTTATTTCTATATAAATTATCTTGTAGTTCTGTTTCTCTTTTTGTTCTAATACATTTCTTCTTTTGCTTACTTCGTTTTTTATTTGCTTTCTTCATCTGTGATGTTTTATTCAATTATTCTCTTTTATTTATTTATTTATTTGTTTTCTTTCTTTCTTCTTTTTCTTTTGACTCTTTTTCTATATTTTTTTCTTATTCAAATATTTACTCTGACTTTCATTTTTTTTCTGTTTTTTTCTTCTTCTATTACTTTTTCGTTAAATATTTACGCGTTTGACCATTTATTTATTCTGATTTTCTTTTTTTTTTCTTTTCTTATTCTATAACCGT
>OY744522.1:119292686-119315186 GCA_963556195.1 Sepiola atlantica
GAAACATTGGTAGCCAGAGAGAGAGAGAGAGAGAGAGAGAGAGAGAGAGAGAGAGGGAGAGATAGACATCCAATCAGAAGCAAGCTTGCTAGCTAGCCATCATCTTGTCAGCGATATTAAGAATAGTTTGTTTTAAGTTATTCATTTTTTATTAAATCTTGAAAATAATTACTGTTAATATCGCCGAAACTATTGCATATAAATATATAAAATAGTACAATAAAATTTGGAATAAATAACATGAAAAATTAATTAATTAATTTTAAAGTTCTTAAAAATAAATATTCACGTTAGCCATTTCAATGACTGCCCTTAGATCGTTAATCTCTACTATATATTGAATATTTCAAAGTTTATGTTGTATTTTTCATTTAAATAACAATAAGCCGGTTCGATTATCATGTAGGAGTTGTAAATGAAAAGAAAGTTAGCATTTATTCATTCATATATATATATATATATATATATATATATATATATATATATATATATATATATATACATATATAAGTATTTAATAACAAATATTTACTTAATTAATTATATATATATATATCTATCTATATATATATATATATATATAAGTAAGAAACTAAAAGTAAAACTTTTAGTAGAAATAACCTATAGCTAAATGGTAAAAGTTCAATATACGAGATAGAGCAATTATAAAGTTAAATGGACGAAGAGTGATAAACATGCACGAATGTCCAAATTTATTTCAAACTTCAAATGTCTAAAACAGGGTATATTCTGTAATAAAATTATGTTTATTGTTCTTTCCTTAAGCCAAGGCTTTTCAAAGATCGAGATCTTATCATCAGAGGAATTATACAGATAGATAAGTTGGCAATAGAAAAGCCAAAGTTCAAGAGGGTTTCAATGAAGAAGAAGAAAAAGTTTCGTAGAGGCATCATAGGTAGGCGTTCAAAAAATAAGTAAATCCAATTTAAGTACGCGCTATCTACTAATTTGAACTCAATTTTCACCATTGGATTTACTTATTTTTTGAATGCCTACCTATGATGCCTCTACGACACTTTTTCTTCTCCATTGAAACCCTCTTCCATTGGACACCTTATCGGCGGACAATTGACCATCCCGACAAACCCAATATCTTTTTACTCGAACTTTTTTTCTCACCCATCTTTTTCTGAATATTTTTTCATATTTTTTCAAATGTTGAACTTTGGCTTTTCTATTACCAACTTATCTATCTGTATAATTCCTCTGATGATAAGATCTCGATCTTTGACAAGCCTTGGCTTAAGGAAAGAACAATAAACATAATTTTATTACAGAATATACCCTGTTTTGAACATTTGAAGTTTGAAATAAATTTGGACATTCGTGCATGTTTATCACTCTTCGTCCATTTAACTTTATATATATATATATATATATATATATATATATATATATATATATATATATATATATATATATATGTGTATATATATATATATATATATATATATATATGTGTGTGTGTCTATGTGTATGTGTCATGTTTGTATGTTCTCTGTAGATAGAAACATGAAGTAATCTATTTAAAATCTAAAAGTCTGTTCCTAAGTAAAATTAACTGAAGAAGACAATGGAAGTATCCCGAATTTCTAAGTACACTCAAATGAGGCAATGATGGTTTGACCCTCTTCAAACTTCAAGTATATCCTATTATTATGAAATTTAAATCAATAGTATAAAACTGTCTGTGGGAGATAATGGAAGTGGGCATGCATTTCTAAGTACTCGCTCAACCTAAGGGAGCTATGGGGACCGAACTTCATTTAATACGTTAAATCCATAATATATTAAAAAAATATATCATATGTATAACATTCTCGTGGAAAAACAATGAAGTTTGTATCCATTAAGCGAATAACATACCCTACATTCTTATGAAGAAAATACGGAAACAGAAAATCAAAATTAAAATATGTAGTTGGTAAGGTAGCACTGTGGACACTAGTTAAAAAAAAAATGTGGAAAAATACATTTTAACATTAGAGATTATACAAACACACTTGTGGAATTAATTGTTTTGAAAAAGCTTAGGGAAAATAAAAAAATAAAATTCTCTTTAATATATTAAAATATATTTACTAAACTTTATACCCACATTAAAATGAAGGAAAACGATCTGTGCCGTGTAGCTTAGAGAGAATATATATATAAAATAGTGAGTTTTTGATATTCAACGCGAGATCGATGGGATATATTGAAGGATAACAAATTTAAGAGTGAAGGCTGTGGATGAAGTCTGACAGAGAGCTACTTTGTTATTACTTGGAAAGTATTAATATGTAGATATATGGAACTAAATGCCTGTGTTTATGTGATATTTTGTGTCCCTATAGAAAGAAATGTTAGAGAATATACATACAATCTAGAAGTGTATTCGTATATAAAATGTACCAGAGAAGACAATAGAAATTGTTCTGAATTTCTAGTTGAACCTCAAGGGGGTTATGAAAACTTCAAATATATCCTTTTCTTATGAAATTTAAATCATATGTATTACATTTTATGAGGAGGACAATGGAAGTGGTTCCGAATCTCTAAGTGCCGTCCTAATCTAAGGGAGGTATGAGGCCGAACTTCCTTGAAAAATGGAAGTGGTCCGGAATGAACCCTCTAAAAACCTACGTATATCCGATTTTAATGAAATTTCAACCATATTTAATAGACACTAACGCAGAGAGTTTTAAGCTTCTTCCGACTATATTAAGGCGTGAAACGAGAGGAAGGAGCAGTAAAAACAAAGAAGATAATACAGTGTTATTAGCATAGTGCAAAAGTACATAGCAGTCAGCTTCATTCAATCCAGAGTAAGGTCGGGTCTTCCAACTAATATACATATATAGGAAAGCACATTCCTTCATTAGAGAGAGCAACATTTACATAATTAACAATATATGAAATACTAGATATCCAGAACTTTCTATATTAAGAAAAAAAAAGAATTCATGGTTAGATTTTGACCCAAGCATTGCATAAGCTGTATTTATAATTATAATTGCAGTTGTTATTCTTCTATATCATAATATCAATGATATAATATTACTTAGATAATGGCTTGTGCTCAAAATATTCCATATTTAAGGAAAGAGAGAGAAGTGCATTTATCTTAAGGCATGCATTCTACAGGGCGGGCAAAAATAAGGGTCCTATTTTTAAAAATTCATAACTTTTTTATTTATTGATTTTTTTTTTTTTAGAATAAGTAAAGGACCCCTTCCGAAGCAAGCATGAGCCGTATTAGCCCTAAGTAACGTACCCTCATTTAGAAAACATTATTTTTGCTTAAAAAACTCAAAACAGTGTAAAAAACAATACTTTAGTTTTTGTAAGTTTTAAGAAGTGTTTTTCGGCTAAAATTTGTTTTGTTTATTTCAAAAAATCTCGGAAGGGTCAGTCTACACACACATAAAGTTTGGTGAGTTTAACTTTTATTTTGTGGAAGTTATTCAAATTCAAGTTATTCAAATTTAAAGATAGGACCCTTATTTTGGCCCACCCTGTATATGCTGAAGCCATTTGAAAACGGAGAGAATGTTGATTCTATAATGAAGTCTGATGAGTCTAATCTATTGCAATCTATTAGCTGTGTTAACTCTTTTTTATATGAATGTACAGACCGAAATATGATTTCAGCCGTTTGCAATTTGTGTCTTTTGAGAACAAAGGGTTTGTTAAGAATTATTCTTAACATATTTTGTTTGTATGGTACCATTGCTTTCAACATTACGAAGCTATCAATAAAAAAAGTATTGCATTTAAACACACAACCACACACACAAATCATGTTTTACATAATATGACACCGGAATAATTTCCTTTTGCTTTCAATTAAAATAATCTTTTTTTCGAAGTCTAGGTTTCATATATTCGTTCTTTTATTGTTTACGGTCTCAATTTAAGCGAATTGGATTTATCGCGTTTTTCAGTCGAACTCTCCAATTCATTGACGTTATTCAATGATAGCATACTTTGATTTTTTTTATAAACCGTCAATGATCAGGTATTGCAGGTCAAATGGTTTAACTTCCAATACCACACTTTTAGAAAATCCCTTTGTTAGTGCAACCTGTCTGCGAGGTAAAATTGCAAATCAATGATCCGTTAGTACCCAATAAAAATGAGAGTTAATAAGATGAATTCACAATCACAAAGGACATAAATTTAGGTCTTAAATATCAAGCTCCATAGTTCAGCAGTTTCAACAGTTCATGGATGCCTAGGTCACAAGATGGCCGACAAACGATTTCAAAACTTTTTGGAAATTCTTATTTTTATGAACTGTCCGTGAGACATAATTACTTATCATTGATCCATTAAGTCTACAAACAAAAAGGTTAGAAAAATGATTTAGTGAATGAAGATTCACTTATGGTCTGGAAAATCAATATCGGTAGAATAATAGAAAGAAAAGGAATGAAAAAAGCCTAAAGAAATTAAGATAAAGTTATTTGCTTGAAAGAAGGAAGAAAGAGGGATAGGAGCGAGTAGAGAAAGAACGAAAGAAAATGGAAAAAAGTGTAGGAATGAAAGAAGAGAAAAAGAAACAAAATGAGAAAGAAGAGTAAAAAAAATAGAGATAAATAAAAAACGACAGAGAGATAGAAGAGAAGAAATAAGAAATGTTACGAAGAAAGATAGAAAGAAGCAATGAAAGAAAAATAAAGTAAATAAATAATGAAATAAAAAAATAAAAGAAAAAGAATAAATCAAAATGAGAAAATCAAATATTATTTATTTGAAAGAAAGACAGAATAAAAGAAAGAAGGAAGGCACCATAGAAAAGGAGGAGAAATAGAAAAAGTAATGAAATGAAAACACATAGGGAAAGAAAGAAAGGGACGAAACAAAAGAAGAGAGAAGAAAAATCGAAATAAATGACGAAAAAGTGATTCATTTAGAAGAGAGAAATACAGTAGAGAAGTAAGAAGAAATGTATTAAAGAAAGGTTGGAACAAGAATGAAAGAAAATTAAAGGAAAAAAGAATAAAAAACAAGAAAAGAAGAGAAGAAGAAATCGAAATAGCAGAAAGACAATTATTTATTTGAAAGAGGAAAGAAAAAAAACGAAGGATAGGAAGAAGGTGTAAGATAATGAAATAAATAAAAGACAAAGAAAAAGATAAATGAAATAAAAAATAAAACAAGAATAAAAGAATAAAATAATAAAAACGAAAAAGAAAGAAAAAATGAAAGGACAGAAAAAAGACGGAAAGAACGAAAGATAAAATAAAGAAAACAAAAACAAAGAATAAAGTAAATAACATAAAAAATGTAAGAATAAATGAAAATCAAAATGAATGGAGATAAAGTTATTGATTTAAAAGAAAGACACGAGAAAAGGAAGAAGATAAGAAAGAAAGAAGGTTACAAGAAAATAAAGAACGACGAAAACTCGGAAGAAATGAAAAGAAAAGGTATTTAATTGACAGAAATAATGAATAAAAGAAAGATGGAAAGTAGAAATGACAGAAAAAAGAATGGAGTAAAAAAGAAGGAAACAGCAAGGAACGTAAAAGAAGTTAAATGAGGAAGGAAGCCAAAAAATGACTAATGATAAAAAGAAAGAAATTAATAGTAAATTAATAAGAAATAATAAAATAATAGAGAAATAATTCAGGAAGAAGAACACGAAAAAACGAAAAGCAGAAAAGAAGAAAAGAATAAAATACCGTAGAATGGGGAAAATCAAAATAAACAACTAAAGAAACACAATAGAAATTAAGAGAAAATATTTACAAAAACAAACAACTACACCAAATAAATGGGAAAAAGAAAAGAAATAATAAAAATTAAACAATGAAAGAAAAAGTAAGGAAACACAAAAAACGCTGAGACTAGCAATTTATGTGATTTTTTGAATTAGTGCACTATTTGAAAGTTTATTTTTACCGAAATAGAATAATATCTAGAAGGAAAAAAACAAAATAAATGTATCTTATACAAGGAAACATTGCCGATGAAAACTACCAGCTCTGATTGGTTGAGTAAATTAACGTGTTTTAAGAGAAGGGGTTGTTTTAAATAGAGTAAAGTACTTCTATTTCCATACCAGACCAAAAGAGAAATATTGATGGAAGTTTGCTTAATAAGTGCCTATTTTGTGTATAATAGCCCACTCGTTGACATTGTTAAGATGTTGAACGAATTAGATTTTCTCTGCTCACCTCACATCTTCTATCAGCTACGAGGAATGAATTCCTATATGGCAGCGCGATCTAACACGTTTTCAAATATAGACACAAACCGTCTACGAGGAATTTGTCGATAGAAATAGCAAAGAAAAATATTTAAATATAAATAAACATACCTCTGAACATTTCTCAAATTTCAATCTTTAACATAAACTCAATAGAAATACGGTATCAAGAATTCCATGCATTTTAGCCTGACGATTCCCTACGAGGACATGTAGCATAATTGCCATAAATATATTTTCATAACCTACTTCCTAGCTCTACTCACGTATTGAGCACTATTGAAGTAAATACTGAAAATCAATACATAAAATGTTATATCTTTTATAACATTTTATGTAGGTACATGAAATAATATATATATATATATATATATATATATATATATATATATTATATTCCATGTGTATTAAAGTTCTGGGCACAAGAAAAATAATCAACTTGAAGACAGATACTTTTGATTGTCGAATACAAAGTTAAATTGTAAAAGAAATTCTCAATCAATTTTCAAGACTCTCGATTAGACAAAAATGGTATTTTTATAGTCCCAGCAGAAACATTTTTCCATTCTTATCTTTTACTTTTTCACCTTTATCATAAAGAAATTCGGTAAATTTTTACGATCTTACCCGGCACATTTTACCCCCTAAAAAGTTCAAATTCTATTTATTTTTTTCGAATACATTTAAACAGCCTAAAAATATCCGCATAGAAGGAATTAAAAAGATTAAAAAATATTTAAGATTTAAAAGTGAGGAATCACTTTCCTTCATAAATTGAGCGTAAAATGAGCACTCTTTCCTTTCTTTCTTTCCCTATGTGTTTTCATTTCATTACTTTTCCAGCGTAAAACGAGACCTGTAACCGACCTGTGTTTTCAATTTTGTGGAGGGGCGATTTAAAAAAAATAAAAACACGTAAAAATTACCAAATTCCGTTTTTTTTGAGGGGGGTACTTATTTCATAAAAACGTAGAGATTTAGGCAATTTAGTTTTTTGTGGAGAGATTTATTTTTACTTTATAACCCTACGTAGAAATTTAGCTAATTTATTATTTGGGGGGTACCCTAACCCTAAACCCTTACCCTAAACCTTAACCCTAACCTTAACCCTAACCCTAACCCCAAACCCTAAACGCTAACCCTAAGCCTTAACCCTAACTTTTACCCTAACCGTAACCCTAGACCCTAACCTTTACCCTAACCCTTAATCCTAACTCTAACTCTAACTGTAACTCTAAACCCTAACCCTAACCCCTAAAACTAACCCTACATTTTAACCCTTACCCTAACCCTAAACTCTAACCCTTACCCTAACGCTAATCTTAACCCTAAACCTACCCCCCCAAAAAAACGAAATTGACTAAATTTTTACGTGTTTTTATTAAAAAAATTCCCCTCCCCACAAAATTAAAAACTCAAGTCGGTTACATGTCTCGTTTTTACGCTAATTGGCCAGGAAATGTGTGCTAATTTTATGTTAAATTTATAAAGGAAAGTGATCCCCCTCTCTAAAATCTTAATATATATATATTTTTTTTACTTCCTTTTTTGAGGATATTTTTCCAGGCTTTTTAAATGTATTTGCACAAACAAAGTAGAATTAGAACTTTATTAGGGGGTAAACTGCGCCGGGTAAGATAGTAAAAAAATACCGAAATTCCGTTCTTGCATCCTGAAGAAGATCATTTCTGTTTCCTCTTTAAAACCATATCCTCGGGGGGTATGTACTGTACAAACAAGTCTTGATGTAACGAGACTACCCCGGAGTGATCGCATGATAGTAAGAAATAATTTTATCCTGGATGCTAACAAGATGTAGGTTAACGATGTTGGTAGACGTCGCGTTCAGAATGTGACTGTGATTGTTGTGATCATTCTAAGTTGAAGACTAAACTAGGACCTGTACCTATTCTATTATTTTTACTTTGAGGAATGCCGATTGGAGGAATGTATGAACACCAATTGTCAGAATTACGCCACCGAGCGACTAAAAATCGGTAAAAGCATCAAAGCAAGACTTACAGTTGAAGTTAGCCGACGTTCCGCCTTTTCTTTCTCTGTCTGGTGGCTGGGAGTTGATGTGATCTGTAAGTGTGTCGAACTTTCTTTTTCGATTCGTCATTTGTGCTGTAACCTTTCACATCTGGAGACCAGTAAATAAACGAGGGTAACCTAACATTAATATCTTCAGTAAAATTCACTTAGACTTTACTGTAGACTTTTCTACTTAGAACCTCTTCCGACGTTTCTTCTTGAAAGCTTTTTTGTTTGAAATAATTTTAATTACATAAAATAGAATGTACACTGTTCATCGTCAGTTTAGACGACGCTCACCAACTCGTCAGCACTTCGGCTTTCAGCTCATTAAAATACAAAATGAAGAAAGTGCAACGTATAACTTAAACTGAACAATAGCAGCCAAGTTGTTATTTTAGATCTACTATCGCTATTTCCCCGAAATATCATGTCACACGGAATTCACAAGCAAGTGACAATGAGGGCAAGTAAGATCTAAGTTCGTCTCGTCTTGCTTTCAGAAACATTTTAATTGCCTTCTTTAAATTTTCTATATTTACTATTTTCTGTTCGCTTTATTGAACCAATTCTTAATATATCAATTATGTTTGTAGAAAAGCGTTTTCTGCTTGTTATCTGACATCATAATATGTTTTGGAACATTGCTATGCAAATAATATTACACGAAAACTAGATATAAATGAATAAATGATAGAATCCTATGCGTGCGTAAATTTTGGAAAGCATCCCCGGTCTGATTAAATGTTTAACTCAGTCATAAGCACACATAACCTCATGTATTGACATGTGGCGGACGTGATGAGCAAGAACGTAGATCGAGTGGGGGGAATAGTCTTGACTTATCGCCGTCATAAAATACCCCATCTCTACTTGGTGTGTAGAAGCTAGATGTGATAAAGAACAAGCGCACGCCCGAGCGAGAGTATTTATGCTTATCGACAACAGCGTGCATTTCCATCCATAAAAGCCGGGTTTAATAAAAATGAGCACGTAGCATTGTAGCACTCGAAAGGCTAATGTCATTAAACGATAGAGATCTATATTGAAAACTGTGTTGTTAGAGAAATTATACAACACAACTAAGTTCCAGTGGCGGGCGAATTTTTCCCGGGATCATTATTGAACACGCTTTTAGAGAAAAATCTACTGCGTGATAAACATTTAGTGACGAAAACGCTGTTGCATTGAATACGGTTTCATCTGAAAAAGTATACTTTATAACAAACTTCCAGTGTCGACAGACATCATTTTTTCCTCTTTTCTATTTTTTGTTTTATTGCTTCATAAAAAGATCAACAACATTATTATGTTACGATGAATCAGCATTTTAATAACACTACTTAAATGCTAACTTAAGTTTCAGAATTTTTCAGATAAGGTTTCATAATTTGCATCATATGGATTATTTCGACTACTATTCTCATCTTGGTTTTATTTTTCATAAATTATTAATAGGTTATCTCCCTTGTCTTCTAATGTAGAGTATTTGCACTTGTCTATTGAGTTAATAGATTAGCTACCTTGTCGTCTGAATATCAAATTTCATTGGCTTATGCACTTCCCTTATTAACCAATCAGTAGAAACTATAGTAAGCGGGAAAACCCAATTCTCGCCCTATCTTGAAATGATATTCGATCGCATTGGACGCATTTGTAAATCAGTTTGTGTACGTCAAAAAGAAGCCTCTTTCTCAAATGCTGTCATAATAAATGAACGCATAAGAACAGTATCAGAGGAGTCTTTTTTTTTCTTTTTCTAAAAACTTATCTAATCTCTTTTTACTGTGTTAACTACATGTAATTCAACTTCTAGTTTCTTTTTATCAGTAATTCTCACCCTGTCTCTCGTGGCTATTGTCTTAAACTGTATTTGGTGTTGAGGATCCAATTTGGGAGTTTGTGGTATGTGGAGTTACCCTTAGCTATCATTAATTCCAGGTCCACTATAACACGGAGTGGTAGGAACTGTCAGGCCCCCATCTATGGTTTAAATAGGCTTTGTCCCGGGCAAAGAACTAAACTGTGCCGAACAAAATGTTCGCCCCTTCTATAGCCACCATCCTGAAATCGTTGATTCCCTGACCTATCAACTACTCGAGTTCATTCCGTACGGTCCTAAATATAACACAAAAATTGCATACAATGGTGGGACCCTAATTTGAGGAGTATGGAGTTACTTCATAATTATCATTACTCCTAGATTCACTTTGACCCAGATTGGTATTATCTGTGTCGGTCTCATATCTGCCTTAAATAGAAATGCCTTAGTCAAAAGTAAAATATTGAATAATTGTATAACTGTTTATGATTGTCGTCTGTTATCTTTGGTGAAATAAAATCACTTACAAGCTATTTCTTGACAAACTACTTTTATTTCAAAAAATATTTTAAATATTTTATGGACGTCGCACCAGACAAGGCATAAATCCACTTGATCTAAGGAGCAAAAAAACTGAAAGACGATTAATGCTAAGATTGGATATGTCTATTGACCTTAATCATGAAAAGACCAAGACTACACAAGTCTGCAGTCCTTGCAAAGAAGCTACTTGAATAGGAACTGTATTATAACGATGAATTAAAACTGTGAATTGATGAAGGCCACTTGGACAACGAGTCAAAATAGTTAGAAAAAAGACATCAGGGAATAAATCAGACAATTCTGAAGAATACATGCCATAATAAGAGGAGGACTAGCAGCATCACATCTTTGAGAAAGATGGCGCAGAAAAAGAAAAAGGGTTGGGGCCAAGCAGATATCAGATACACCTACAACATAGTCTAAAAACTAATCTTACACAATGCATGTAGTGGGTTGGCAGAAATGTACACAACAGATGGCTATGAGTAAAAGGTAGTATATGTACTAATACTACACTTAATCTTTTTTGTACTCGAGGAATGAAGGAGACTGAGACAATTTTGAATTTTGTTAGAATCCAGAGTGTCTCTTTGTGGGGAGATGAATTTTCCCTCAGATTAAAAACCGACATTAAGTCTAACTCTGTCCTCGTAGGGAGGCAAGTCAATAAGAACAGGTAACATGCCGTTAAACACAACAATACACCAATTCAAACTGCCGCTAAAAGAATATTCAGCCATTGTTCAAAAGCATTTTCATTTCATCTAACGTCAGCCATCGTGACCGTTAATTAAGATTCACAAACATTGCACAAACAACAGGAATAGAAACAAATATATTGTAGTGTTAATATTTCTTTGATGGCAGTATAAGGCGTCGCCATTGTGTCTGAAGTCACTTTATAAAAAACGAGTGATTTATAATTTAAAACGTCAATGGAATAATGCCATTGTATCTGGCTCTTGGCTTGAAGAAGAATTAATCGCCTTAATAGGAAGGGAGATAATTCATGTTGGTCTAACGGGAAATCTTTTTTCTGTTTAAAAAGACATAACTGTTTTACAATTTTCTTCTTTTGTCTTCTGATTATTTTTTGTGAGGCAAATATATTTTTCATTCTGATCTTGTCGAGTGAATTCGCTATTTCTCTTATTTTACATTCCTTGCTTCACATTGTGGCATTAATTAACCTATGGCAATTAAAATTATATCGTTTCTGGAGAATTTCTTTCTTCGATGTTTTACACTTTAATGTTTTTATATTTAGAGTGATTCTCCTTGAGAATAACACACACGCAAACATACATACACACATACATACACATATATATATATAGTCTAAAGAAGCTTTGAGTTATTTTAAACAAAAAGACATAAAAAAAAGGAAAATGCAGTTTAAATTCCCAGAGAAACTAACTAAATCCAAAATAGTGTAGACTTAACATTTGTTGGAAAATTCATAAATAAATAATATATAATAGTAAGTAAATAAAATAAAAAGGGGGATTAAGTATCTAACAGTGAAACAAAAGCAGGAGACCTTAACGTAAGCATCTAATATTAACATATATGTATAATGCATATACACCCCCCACACATATATATATATATATATATATATATATATATATATATATGGGAAGTTTGAATTACCTACAAGATACTATCCTAGAGTGTCTCTGGTCTCTCTGTACAAGGGTTTGTCAGGACAACCTGACATGAGGATACTTCACGCTACAAGTTAACCCTGACAAAATATTCAAAATAACATAGTATTCGAAGCCCAAATAAGAGCCACTCAACATTGACTCATATGAGCAATAGGGCACGTTCCCCGTATAATGTTACCTCAAGTAACAACACTTAGTTGGATACTGCACCAGACTAGATCAAATCTTGTCCTTGAATCTGGTTCGACCAAGAGACAAAAAGAATGATATACTATAATATAATCAACTGGTCAATTGGAGAAAGGAAAATTAATGTTTTTAACTTCTTTACTAACTCAACGTTTAAGAGATAACAGAGGACGTTTATAGAATATTCGAATATCAATGTATCTCATACAGAGATCAGATGTTAGCCCCAGGTAGAGGCCCCTTGATTACTGAGAACTTCGACTGAAGTAAAACGAAACAACAAAAGAGAATTATATATATATATATATATATATATATATATATATATATAATTACATAAACAATAGTATAGCCTTACGTTAATCAACCAACGTTTCAATGCGTGTTACACAATCTTATCAAATGCAGAACGAAAATACATAAAAAATAAAAAGTGAGGAATTCAGAACCTCACACTGGAAAACGCCAACAGAAGCCAGCTTTTAAGAGGGGAACAAATGGTCTAAGAAGTGTGCTGGGATGGGAGGGCCGATCAGATTCCATTTTGGTTAAGTGTAGGTCAGCTCGCCCATTATGTTTGCACTTTGTAACTGGTTCCACGCCTGATAGGCCGAACGGGCATGTATGTGTGTGTCTGGAAGTGGGCAAATTCAGCAGGTCAACGAGCAACGAAAGCGAAATATGATCAATGTATTTCTATTAAAGAACGCAATGTAAATTTAACACCCTAAATATTTAAAATTGTCGTCCTCGTGTTATTAAATATTTAACATTATTTTTATGTAGCTTTCTATTTTTTCCACCCCTCACCGCTGTTATTATTACCATTATTAATATTATTATCTTCTTCTTCTTCTTCTTCTTCTTCTGTTGCATAATTACTTAAAATAGTTACACGTTACGATAGAACCACAGACGAGAGCTTTACTATAATTATTATTAATAGCACTAATCCTTCCGACTGAGGCAGTTCTCTGAAACCACTTGAACAGTTCAAATTACATCCTCTCCGGGTCGAAAATATTGCGAAAAGTCTATGAGAGGATTAATAGTGGTTACAATCTTTTTCTTAATACTTTTGTAAAACATTTTCTGTAAAACATTTTTGAACAAACCTTTTAAACACATTTTTAAGAGAGTCATTTAAACACATCTTTCAGAGTCACTTTAAACCGTTCCATTAGGACGATTTTAATGGCACTTTTAAGCCTCTTTTGATAACTCACTAATAAAATTACCATTGAGATTTCGTTCGTCGTGGTCGTGAGTTCGTTGCCACCTCATCTTTGTTGCTGGCTCGTGATCGTCGTGAAGTATCTGTTTTATGTGGCAGATTTTGTTTTCAAGCACCAAGACAAGGACATTCAGAAACGATTTTTCAGAGAGAGATTTCATCATTTTATTTCACACATCATTCCAGTGGAGGGGTCTCATTCGTCGGTTCTTCATTCAGATCTTATCTTCATTAATACTGTAGGACGCTGGACGAATTAGCTAGTTTCTCAGCCCATGTCTGATGAAGTCACCCGCCTATGTACATTGCAGAGCTCAGTATATCGACGTATGTTAAGGACCGCTTCCATGGTTAACTATTAACCCAACTTTCACACAAGGTTACATGGCTGAGACTCTCGATCCCTGTCGCTTCGAAGATCGGGAACTAACTCTTCACACAAGCCACCCGGGCTAAGCGTGGCGACCTGTCTCTGCCAAAATCGGGAACTCGACTTAATCGCAAACTAAATCTTCACACAAAGATGAATCACGTCACCTGATGTACACGTGTTAACGTCATGCGAAAAACATTCGCTCACTCATGTTGTCTAACCTTTTTGACCCTAGCATTTCCTCTCGGGCGGCATACAGCAACATTTGTTATGACTTTACAAAAATGAGTCACTATGATACATAGTTTGTTTGTCCCAAAATCACAATGCACTCAAATTGTTCTTAATTTTATTTCCTTCACAATTCATACTAATGGATCTACACACTTTAAAATACAGGGCACGTCATAATACAACGCTTCTTCTTATTATTTTTTAACAAACAAATATATATTATTGACGTTCTCGCGCGTACCCTAATACTTTTACAAATATATTACTTAATATAACTCAAAACTTGATGTAGAGCAATTTTTCCTGTATTTAATTTTTTGTATCAAACTAATTTTATAACTTTTTTTTTGAGGGGGGGCGAGTTTGTCTTTGATAAATGGTATCGTTTACAAGTAAAATAACGTGACCATGTTATCGACCGGTTTTCCGAGAATATATATTCTAAAATTCATAATGATTGATTGATTAGTTTAGGATATAATCTTGTACAAATAATATATTGCCTAACTTTATATATATATATATATATATATATATATATATATATATATATATATATATATATATATATGTATATATATATATATATATAGAGAGAGAGAGAGAGATAAATATATAGATATATGCATAACTTAATGTTAAAATTGCCGAAACAACAAAATATTTCCATGTTACTAACCGTGTAGCGCGAAATATCTATTCGAAAATTCATAATTATTCCTTCATTAATTTAGGAGTGTATCCTGTATATATGCACATGTGTTTGTATGCAATAACCTTTTAACCCCCAAATACTGCACTAGTATGCACAATGCAATGGATATGCATGAATAGAATTGTGCGTAAGAGTTAAATAAAACCAATCAGTCGACGAAAACTAATAAAAAACGAATAGTGAATCAATAAAAGTTCATTTTTAAAGGAGTATGCAAATAAGTCATTCACATAAGTCATTCACATATCCACGACTGAGTATATTAGGAAGTTGTTTTCACTTTTATAATAGAATATATATATATATATATATATATATATATATATATATATATATGATAATTTTTATTTACACATGCATGTACAAAATCTGCGACACTGGCATGTCGATGTTATAGATCAACACTTATTATAAACTGAGATTTCATCAGGCAGAGTTAGAATCCGATCTTAACCTTAGATCACATTCCAAATATGATCTAAGGTTAAGATCGAATTCTAACTCTGCCTGATGCGATCTGAGTTTATAATAACTGTTGCCAGTGTCGCAGATTTTGTACATGTCTTTGTAAATAAAAATAATCATATATAAAAGCTCTATTTGATATTGGGCACTTTTTATAAACCCGGTTGAAATTCTTTGGATTACTACCCTGTGGATGTTTTACCTGGATTATATATATATATATATATATATATATATATATATATATATATATATACTAGTCGTTATGTGTCAAACATCAATTTTAGTTGATATAATTAGCCATAGTTTGAAATTAACCACCAAGTTGCCTATCGCTTACTAAGTTGCTATCCACTCATCTTACCCTCTATCTTGTTGGCTCCCCTCAGCTGTTATTAATATAAATTTGAAAAAGTGCGAGGACGTATCTAAAGACGGTTTAACTAAATTTAGCGTGACAGAAAGGATGAGGAACATCCTCTTATCGAAATGCTTGACAAAAAACTCGTTTTAATCGAAAGTACAGAAAATATACACTTTCACCCCTTTAAAAAAATAAACGTTGAAATATTTGCGCCAAACGATAGGGCTCACGTAAATTAATATTTAAACTAAGCCTGAAAATGAATTCATGCTGCCTGCGGAGAACTTCCACTGTACGATTGCCTTTGTCTATTTATCGAAAACAAATGCAGACTGCCCAGTTACTGCTAATCCGACACCCTGCGCAATGAGCCGGCACTCATACCAACGCATTTCTTCATTTCAAGATCAGCACGAAACTGTATATCCGGCTATTACTACACACTTTTTTGTCTTTTGCTATTAAAATGTAATTTAATGTTCACATGGATCGACGTTTTAACTCTTTTAGATATGTTCGTTCCTCCTACAACATCGTATAGAAATGTGTATAGACATCTAAAACTATTACAAAATAAAACTAAGTATAAAAACAACAAACAAACAAACCCAATAAAAAATATAGCTTACACAAGAAACATTTTCTTTTACTGATAATCTCAATTATCATTATATTCCCAATTTCAGAGTCTCTAATATTTATTTGTCACTGCAATTCACTGAAAACGGATTTTTATGTTTTCGTTTTGATTGAATCTTTTAATTTATGTCAAGGTCTTCAAACCGGAAGTGCATTTAAAACAGATTATAAACCGTCAACTTCATAGGGTCGTTCGCAATGTGTGCTACAAAATAGCATTGGCTTCTCAGAACACCACTCGTAATAATGGCTAACTGATTCAACATAAATCCATAATCGAATAGAAATGAATTTGCCGTTATTACGGATTCTCAATTCGCACACAATTAGATAATACTACATATATACACAGTTAACTCCTCGATCCTTGTGATCTAATCCTTTTTCGTTCCTTCTTGGGAACCGCCCACATTCCAGTTGACATACACGCATTCCACCTTTTCTATCCTTCGCATAAAACCTATGTCTTTCCAAAGATTTTTCCCAAGAATTTCACCGCCCCTATTTTTCTACAAAATTCCTCTCTTCACATGCATTTTCCACTAGGCCAGCATTAATTAACATGAAATAAAAACAATATATCAATACATGCTTCGAATTGTCTAGGTTATTTCCTGTTTGATTCTCCGTTTTCTCTGGCTGTCACGTCTTCTTTTTCTGTTTTCTCTCTCTTTAGCAGTTTTTTATTCGTCTATATTTCCTTTTTATCGCTTATCTAATTTTCATTCCCTTTGTTTCTGCATATTTTTCAAAACTTGTTTCTTTTCTTTCCGCTTGCCATTTCTTGCTTTTCTTTTTCTCTCTTTTATTATTATTTTATTTCTTCCTTTCTTTATACCTATTTATATTTATATTACATTTTTTTCTTTTATTTCCTTTCCTTTTTTTTAACTAATTTCTCACTCTCTTACTAATTTCTCCTTCTTCTTTATTTTTTCTTTGTTCCTTTCTTCTTTTTTTCTCTTTTCTTTTTCATGAACCTCTCCCATTCTGAATTTGGTCGTTTGACATCGTTAATCACTCATTTTACTGGCTCAAGGAAGTTCAAATTACCGTTTATTATGAGTTTTATTTGGAGATTATACTCTTATAATATTCTCTGGTGAGTCGCACATTTTGTACCAATGAACCTCAGCCTCGGGATCCCCCTATATTGTTCGTATTTCTGGTAAACTTTCTGCTATATTTGCTTGTCTGACATTCATACTGGATCTACCTTTTTCGGACATGTTGCATTTTTCTATCGATGTGGTTTTACTTTGCTCAAAAATTATTTTGTGTATTTTTGTCTTTTATATATTTTTTATGTTTTTAAATTTGTGCTAATTTATCAAGATGATTTCCTCTGATTATGAAAGCTTGAATTTCTGAAAATCCATGGGTTAATGAAAGGAAAAAAAGTTTATATATATTTTTTGTTTAAACTACTTTATCTTAATATTGTTATTTTTACAATGTTTATTCTCATAATTCATTTATATATATATATATATATATATATATATATATATATATATATATATATATATATATATATATATATATATATATATATATATATATATATCAGATAATTATCCTGCTATACATTTTTTCCCATTGTCGATTGTCTGATAATTCTTAAGTACATTACACTTGTGCAGACATCATTAGCTAAACGTTTCATTAATTGAACTCCCCAAGCCGGAATAATTATAATATCAAAATGAATGGGAATTCGACAAAAGAAAGATTAGAATTTGTCACGGACAATGACGTCATGCCTCTGGTTGCAGTAATTGTTATTTATTTAATATTCAAATACATGTGACATACTCCGAAATAATCACAACAAATAAATATTATCATAGATGTTATGTATTCTTTCAAGCTCAGGAAACACACACTTATTTTTGTTTATAATGTAACAATGTACAAAGTTCATAATTAGTCGTATACATATAATAGTTTAATCTATATACTATTACAATGTTATGGTGTGTTGCAGAGGTTCTCTGTTCGTATGGAAATAGAAACATGTGATTTGCTGAAAAAAAAAGAAATGAGACATTTTTACAATGTTTGAATCTCACCTAAGTCTAAATGATTTTACCTTGATAGTGTTTTCTAAATTTAAAGAAATTGATATGAAATAATAATATGAAAATATACATACATTTATTTTCAAACAAAGTCACCATTTTTAATAATCCGCACAACATCAGAGATTAATGATATTTATAATTAGTTCAAAGCGAATTATTTTTGCTTAAAAATTTAATTTCTTATGTATTTTGGCAATAAAAACAATACGTAAATACATACATCGTAGTTACGCTCTTATGCAAAAATAAAGTAGCTTATTTTTACACGAAATTTAACAAATACTTTTCTTTGTACTAGCCATAAAGCGTTAGATGGAAGACAAAAAGGGAAATTTACATGATAAAGTTCTGTAACAACACTGCTTAAAGAACCGGTATAAATTAGTATATTATATTATTTTTGCACTGAATACATCATTAATTTCATGAATTACGTTGTTTATTGTATACAAGGTTTAAAAAATGTGTTTATTATTTTTGCACTGAATACATCATTAATTTCATGAATTACGTTGTTTATTGTATACAAGGTTTAAAAAATGTGTTTATTATTTTGATATTCAGGTACTGCTTTGTCGTCGACGAATTTATTTTAAATGCGGCAAAAGTGTTTTTTTTTCAAATGTTAACACCACTAATCATAACTTTCGCAGTTACATAATTTCTCCGCTTAATTTACTCCAAATTATTTTAAAACGTTAATAATGTAAGCAATGCACAAATGATTTGCGATCAGACCGAAAGCAGTTGAAATTGTAACCATGGTTAATTAAGCAACAATTTCTACCTGAATTAAAGACTCTCATCGGGAAACTGGAATGGATATCAATAAAGATAAGTAGACAAACATTACACGTAAAGTTTAACCAAATATCCGTAGACCATAATATAAGCTCAATAATTAATAGGTTATATCAATTAGAGCTTTGATGCCTTAATAATATAAAATACAATATATTCAAAACGTATGCAATAGAATTTCATATATTCAAACCAAGTTCGGGAAATAAATATTCTAACACGTCCTTTAATGTGCGCACGTTTCCGAGATTATCAAATTACATTCTTGTAAACATTCTTATTCATACTTTTTTTGACAAGAATCTAATTTGATCAGAAATAAAGTTGAACTCATGCGTACACGTAGATTACATGTTAGAATATTTTTCTGAAACTTTAATCCAGGGAAAACGAATAGAAACATATGAGAGAGTGTTTGATTGTTGGGGTTAACGGTATATCAACCGTTGTTGAGTCATCTTATACTGAAACAATACATATGTTTCGTATACGATTTGTTTTGTAGACGTATATTTTGTAAATAAATAGTATGTACACGACTGGTTCTATTTAACACATACCTGAGGTCATACTAGGTACTACCCATCCTGGTCAAAGTGGACTTGGAAGAAGTTGTAACTATGCGGTACTCAACATTACCTCCTAAATCCTTTAATTAGGGTCTCCCTATTGATCTAGTTTTGTATCATATAGCAATACCGCTAGAGGGAGTCTGAGGAATTTATAGAGTTGGGAAATAGGATAGGCAACAAACATGGGAGAATTATAAGATACGATGGATTTGTCCCGATGCATGTAATTTGCATTTGCTGAAGTTTGTTTTAGTAATTTCTATATAACTGGGCAGAGTGTACATAGCATAGATGACCAATCGTGTTGGTCCGATTGTGTATCTTATACTTGTTACTTGGGGGACACGGAACGGTCTTTAGTTAGTGACTAACGAATCGGCGGGTGTTGCCTGGGGTCACTATCTTCTACGTATATCTATGCGAGATCGTAAACACGAGGCGTCCATATCTGGCAATTCCAATATTAATTCAAAACGCAATCTTGAAACAAAAACGCGCGTGCATAGAGAATCTGCAACAGAATCTTATGAAAGAGATAACGACGCTTCTTTTACAGTTCAGAGATTGATTGAGGTTATATATCTTTCGACGGGATCTCGTAAAACCATATTAGTTAATCAGCCGACATTAAGTGAGTCTCAAATCCCTCTCCACCCGAAAGGAAAGAGGGAACATAGACACGAGTCCTAAATACACGCCTGTCTCAGAGGCTCGCTGCTAGAAAAAAGGGTCCAACCGTTATTTTTTTTTTTAATCGCCATAACGTCACTCATGTGATCTTGACCGCCACTCTCATCATACAACACGATTAGGTTGCATGCTTTTTTTGGAGTCCACCAAGGTCAGTGTTGACGTCTTTTTCTACAACAATTTATGCGACTTAACAGGGTGTAATTCGAAACAGCATAGTCACGTTAACACACCGCTGTATTAGATCACCTACGTTAAGTGACGTTGAGCCTGGCCAATACTAGATCGGTGACAATTTAGGAATACAAGACACTGTACGTAGGCGGACAACGACACCTCCTGCAAACAGTAAAAAGAAATGCAAAAACTAACGTCGTCATCTCCTCTGACCACGATACACATGCGACTGGGGAACGGCTGGGAATGATTTTGAAATTAATATTCCACAGCAACTCCCTGTTTCGGAGGTCGACGGCTAAACCTGACAACAGCGAGTGCTCTACCAGGTACTAGGTCTTTTGGGTGTCTGGTACATGTGAACTGAATTTAAAACTTTAACTGTTCATCTGAGAAGATTGTTGCTGTACATACGAAAGCGCAAACACACACATACCTCGTGTTATCTCTGTTTTTATGAAGTTAGCAATGTTTATATGTTTATATATTTGTATGTACAACATTCATTCATAAACTAATTAATCGACCATTAGAAACTTTATATTTTATTTAGCTTAATATACTTTCATGCAAAGGGGTAAAAAGAGTGAAAGCCCTTCGTAGAAAATTAAGAAACCTTCGATTTTTGTGAAATGATAACAATAAGTATTAGATATAAATTAATAAATATCCCCCAAATTTCAGTCTCTGTGTAGTATTTTGAAAGGTTTTAGTTGGAATATCATGAGCACAGCATTCTATTTAGAATAAAACTCGAATATATCATATTTAGAATTGAATTTGATCCATAGTCATTAGACACGAATTAAGCAAAATTCCCTGAATTTGAATTTATTTCTAAAACTCCTTAAGCGTAAGTCTTTATTGTAAGAGATTTAATTAGCATAGGGAATCTAGGCATAAGGTTTAGTATCATTATATCATGATTTAAATCTTCGTAAGGGAACATGAAGTGTTGCTACACTGTTTTTGTAAGATACCATTGTATCTGTCCTGGGACGAGTGTTCCAGTATTTATGTAAATTTATGATTAGCTGTGATTTTAAACAAATTAACGCCACATTCTTATTCCGAAAGTAGCCATGATACTTGTGAAAAATAATAAAAAAACGCGTACCAACATTTTTAGTAAGCTCATCCTTAACATTTCCTATTATTCAAATAGTAAGCCATTGTTGTTTGTTATGTCTTGTTTTTTCAAATTACAATGTTTTATAACAAAGGCTGTGAACATAATCAGGTTAGATCGAAATTATTTGAGATAAATCTAATTTGGATGAAATAAAATAAAAATGGCGAATCTTATCTTGCATTTTGAGCAGAGAACCGACAGTATCTGATTATACAGTGATTTTATTTATTTTACATTACAAAGAGAGGAGGGGAGGTTTAAAAGAGGGGATGGCAAAAAGGGGGTAATAAGAAACAAACAAAAAAGCGAGAAAAAAATAGTGGTTGGAGGGGAATTTAACAGAGGAGAAAAGCGAAACTAACAACCGAAAACGACATCTATTACATTAACACGCCGTCTGTAAATATTTATTTTTGTTCTACACTATCGCATTAATCTATACTAATACGAGATACGTGTGTACATCGGGCTCTCCGTCCGTTTTTGTGTATGTTAACTAGTTTTCCTTAATTAGATCGGATACCGTAACGTTTTGTAAGTATGAT
>OY744522.1:119322686-119350186 GCA_963556195.1 Sepiola atlantica
TTTGGCAGGAAGCTGTAAAAACAAATGCGGAAAGATACTGGCAAGGCAATGCGGGCCTTAGATTAAAAGATGACCGTTGTAGTGGCGACTATGAAGAAAGCGTTGAACGCGGATGTTTACTACTCCTTATACAAAACTGCCAAATGAAAACTACTTAACCCCAGCAACCAAGAGAACTGCTTTACGAAAGCTATTAAGAAGGTAAAACAAACAGTCGAGCCGGGGATCATCTGGTTCTACTACTGAAGACCACGTTTCCATAAACTCTGATGATTATTGGGTATGTTTCCAGCTAAGACCACGTCATGCCACTCAACATCTCCTAAAAAAGACTCGAACTTGATTCAGACGTTTATATTGAGTTGCTGTCTAGGGTTTTCAATCACGGGATGAAGACAATGGTTGCAGCAAGGCCATACGTGTGGCAGTTGGAACCAGCTCCGTGTCACCCCCCCCCCCCCGGAAAACCCCAGAAGTGGCTTTCTGAGAAATTCCACGAATCTGATCATTTGTCCTCCTCCCCCAACTCGCTTAATTACAACCCTTAGACTATTATGTATGGGGCGCAGTTGAAAAATACATCAACCATAGCGCCTACAACAGCAAGGATGAGCTGAATGCGAACCTCAAACATGTGTTCAGGCATATCACGAATGACACCATGAAGGTTACGTGCTCCTAGTCAAGGTCCCGTCTGAAGGAGTGGTGGATGCCTAGGGCGGCTTCGGCCAAAATATCTTCTAAGAGATGCACTTCGAGAATACATCAATTATTGGCCAATATATGGCGTTTTTTCTTTCTATTCCAAAACGTTTCAACTTAATCTCGAACACCCTGTAAATAGTTCCGAGATACACATATATATTATAACCTAACATATATTAGTTCCTCATATATAAAACCAACTAATATATATATATATATATATAGAGAGAGAGAGAGATATTATTATTACTTACATAAATCCTATCAGAAGATATAAAATTATATTTGAATAAAGGAAGGGATGTTTCTTATATTAAATGCGTCCAAGTAATTCCAAAGGGTTTTGCCGTTCGCAATTGTGTATGCCTCGCTTCAGGTTGAAATATCAGTGAACCATCAAATTCAATGGACGCATCTTATTTTAGATGTGCCCAAGCATCTTTATAAGAGGCTAGGTCTGTCTGCGAGTCTGTTACACTTCGTCGAGGAACTGAAAATAAAAATACAGAAAGATCCTGGCTAGGCGAAGCAGGCCTAGGATAAAGAGATGGTCGTTGGAGTGGCGACTGTGAAGGAACCGCTGAACGCGGATCTTCACTTCTCATATTACAAAACTCGCAAGTGCATTCTACTTAACCCCAAGGATAAAGAGAATCGCTTTACAGAAGCCATTAACAAGGTCAAATACGCTTTAATAGACGCATCTTATGTTAGATGCGTCTAAGTTCGCAATATCAGTTTTAGATACATTCATTTAGGAACTGTTCATCCAGTCTATAAGTTCGTCTGTTAGTCATGCTAAAAATTGAAAGAGAATTTGTGTATGTCTTTCAAGTTTGTGTCTTAAATAACATTTGTATTAATCTATATGGCTTAGAGTTTTATAAACATTCTTCTAGCTTTGTCAGACCTCAGGTTGGCATACTATCGTTCATTTTTTTAGAAACATAACCTAATTTATATAATTCATTTACCACGCTCAATTTGGAAATTTTGAGAATGTCTGCAATTTGTCTAGTTGTCAAACGGCAATCTTGTTCAACTATGGATTTCACTTGGTCACTGTCGATCATCTTCGGCCGGCTATGGCGAGGAACATCTCCCACTGAAGAATTTATTTTTCGGAATCGAACAAACCATTTTTGGCACACCCGTTCTGTGACAGCATTCTCTTTATACATATGCCATATCTTTATGCGGGTTTCTATAGCATTTTGTTGTCTGTTTCTGCAATACAAAACTAAAAATGTAAGACTTGCTCTGCTCAGAGACTTATTACATACTGACATCAACATACTTGCTACACCAAATACAGGATTAGAAGAAAAAGAATATAAAATGATCCTTAAAGATGACATAAAAAAACGAACGAATTGTCTGTCAAACCTTATATTTTGTTTGGTCCGTCACGCTAAAATTTCAAATCGTATTTAAGTTCTCTGTAACGGTGAATCTTAAAATAACATTTTCGTAGGTATCTATATAAGAAATTAGAAATAATAATATTATGAAACGAATTTTATATAGTTAAAGTTAAGTTCGTATGAAAACAGTTTATGATCAACTATACGTGTCTGTTCAAAACTGTCGTGTGGAAGCTCAATATTTAATGTATATTTTCCATATATCAAAACTCAATATCTTTGTATATGTGTTTGCATAATGTCTGCCTGTACCCTATATAAAGAAAGGTTACAGTATCTACATAAAATCTAAGTGTTTTCTTCTTTAAGATTGTCCGGAAAAGACCATGATAGTATTCCGGCATCTCTCAGTGCACCTCTGAGAGCATAACACTCTTAAAACTACAAATATAATTTCATGAAATTTAAATCCTGTGCATACAATTGTCTGGGAAACACAATAGAATTGGTCCCGAATATCTAAGTGCCCTTCTAACTAAAGGAGTCCGAACCTCCTTTAAAACGTAAAATGTATCCTATTTTGATAGAAGTTATATCATATGTATAAAATTTTCCGGAGAGGACAATGGAAGTATTCTACAACATCTATGTATCGAATATCTACGTGTCCCAACTTCTAAGTGACCGATGGAGACACCCGTAAAACTTAAAATACGTTTATCCAAGTTTAATAAACTTTAGACCATATGTACAAGACATTTAGTCAAAGAAGCTGCCGATATTTTAGATTGTTCTAACTATATTAGGTATCGAAACAGGAAGAAAGGGTAGTGACATAAAGTAACTAATATGGTGTTATAAGCATAGTGAAAAATTACGTAGTAGTAATTTTCCTTCAATCTCGAGCAACGTTTGATCTTCCTACTAGTATATATGATGTATAATGCTCTATTTTACGATGCCATTTTGACCTTTTCATGATTTTTTTCAAATTGATGACATATATATTTAGATGAATCTGAAAGAGTTTTCTAATTGGCTTAAATTAAATATATGTGTACACAGACACACACAGAATACATTTCGATTTTATTTATATATAGAAAATATTAGACACTAAACGCGCATATTGAATGGACGCATCTTAATGAAGTCCGTACTTGCTTACAGTTTTTCTTTCAAACCTTCCTCTGCGATTCCTTTTGTTTATCCTTCAATTCAACCGCAAAACACAAATTCCGTTCCTCCATTGTTCTTGAAGATTTCCAGTTCTCCATTCTTCGTTATTCACTGATTATATTTGCAATCTTCGACTTCGTTTATTTATTCATTAGTTTATAACTTTCTTGTTTTTCAGTGTCAAAACTTGTCAGAATCTGGAAGCTTAAACAAAAGAGACGGAAACCATTTCCCCCACCACACACTTTAATTTAGAATTTTACAAATTCAGTTCAATGTTTCTCAAATTAAGCCGACCTTTTTAAGAATAAAAAAAATCTGGATTTGTTTATTTCAAATGGAAATTATTATTACAATTATTATTTTAAAAATTACCATTTTGATTTCGATTTGGTACAAGGTGTTTATGGCTGAATTTTACATTTGTAGTAACAGTGAAACGGAAGTACGTGGACGTGATGATTAGCAGATGGGAGCTTTTCGGGGGTATATAGCCGGTCAGAAAGTAATATTTGATTCATCAATAAGATATTAAAATATTAGCCAGAGGAGGGTAAAATTAATCCTCTCGATTTTGGTCTGAATAGTACCTGGTGGAAAAACTAATAAATAACAATATGGCTACAATAAAATCGTCTGCGACTGGTTTAATCAAATATAATGAACACCGATGCGGTTCATAATTATAATATTGACGAAAACAGACGACTCTTTTTTGTTGTTGTACTAAAAAAAGAATCCCTCTTTAGTGATTTTAGGTAGAAGGGAACTAGCGACGAAATCAACGCTCTCCGATGGTGTTGATAATTTTAAGATGTAGAAAACAGACGACCCTCTTCGTTGTTGTCGTATCAACTGGACTGTAAAATTAATACAGAAAGTAGAAACTTTCCAAAGCCACGGCGTGCGCTTCATTATTTATCATAAACTATCTGATCACATCAGTAGTGCAGAGTTGCAGAACTCACTGGAGTCCCATCAATATCCTCTGCTATTAAATGTAAATCTTGAGTCACGTGTTTGGTCACGTTAAACGTTCAAGTGTAAGGTTAAGCAAAATATGCGTTAAATGCATAATACAAGTAAGCCGGTCGAAATGTAGAAAAAAGAAAAGATGGATAGACAACGTTTGCGAATGGACGAACATGAACATAAACTAAGCGAACACCTTGCGATCGTAAGGCTAGGAGGACACTCATCGATGTTAGTGCGTATTTTACAGCCAGTGAGAAAAAGGTTTAATAATAAATTAACACCGGTACTGTATCTACTACTAAAAATGGATCTTATAATATTTATCCCATATGTTTGTTTTTCCTATGCACACTGGATGATGTTAGAGGTGGGGATAAACTTGCACTGTTAATGAAATCACAAAATGATGACGTCAGCCGTGAAAAAGCTATGGCGCATAATCGTTTAATGTGGGTGACGTGACAAAATGATTACCTGATCAATCAACCCAGAGAGAGATAAAGACAAATATATATATATATATATATATATATATATATATATATATATATCGAGAGAGAGAGAGAGAGATAGATAGAGAGAGAGAGAGAGAGAAAAGGGGATATCGCGTAAGACATCGTTAATGAGATTCTATCCATTTTCGGATCACAACTCGTCTTCTAGACGAATTATATAAACGTATGGAACTCGAGTATAATAGTCAAGTGTATTTGTTGGCTTGGTTAATTAGTTGTTTTCAGATTGAATACTTTGACGCTCTGGAGCGCGAATGAGACGATAAATAATTGGAGAGATGAATCATGAGATTTTTAGTAGTAGTAGTAGCAGAAGCGTAAGAGAAAGAGAGTAAAAGGATAGAGTGAATAAATAATTGAAATAAATAAAGAAGAAAACGAACATGGGAGAAATAGATTAAAAGGTAAAATGAAAAAAATAAGATAGAAGGTACGGAAACCTGTACGATGTACCGACATTGACACAATAGATCACAATTCGTTTAGTTCAGGTATGAACGTACTAAATTTTAACAGATCCTTGCACAACTATTGACGCCACAAAAGTACGGATATATGAGCAACATTTTTATGCAAATTATTTGTTACGGAATTATCAATCTATATTCCGTTTAAAAGATCCGCAGAACTTTTGTGTTTAACCAACTTAGTGGGAAACTTGGGTAGTGATCGGTGTTGTCGGCAACCCCAAATATTCAACCCATTAAATAATTACTACAATTCATACTCTTTTCTGCAATTTTACAATATTTGATAGAAGTATACTTTAGTCTATACCTGACTTGTCTACCAAGTTTCAGTCTTTAATGTCCAACAATATTAGCTTTATTACCGTTCAATGATATGCGGGGATACTTTGGTGATCGTCTCATCAGATGGATGTGTTATCCAGAATAGATTTAATACTTGCACAACTTTAGTCATCTAAAAGGTGATGTCTATCAAATACTCTCAGACTATTCCTAAACTGAAGAAGGCAATCATAGTTCAAATCTGAACATTTCCAAGAGAAGCGTCTGTCAGAGTTATTGACAATTTCGCGAGCCACATCCAGGTGTTTTAATCATAAAACGATGCTAAAATAAAGACTGTTGGGTATTATTTGTCTGAATGTTGGTGGAGAAGTCACATATTGAAGATTATGTGTACTACATATGGTTATATTGCAGAATGGATTGTGAATTTTATTAAAGATTTACATTTCTTGGACTTACTATATATATCTTTAAACTTTTATTGAAATAGCATGTGGTTAAGGAGAAAAGCAGGGGGAAATAACTCTGCATTACCATGCTTATAGTTGCATGAAAAGCTCAGGTAGAGTCAACGATATAAGACTGGAGTGAAGCACAAGTCTTGTAGTAGAAGCAATAGTAATATTGTAATTGTGACTCTTCTATGTCACATCTATTATATAAAGTGCGTTTCATGTGAAATTTGGCGGAATTCTGTGAAGTGGTTTTGTAAACTATACATAACTAGTATACAGACGAGCGCACAAATGCTCAACAATAATAATAATGAGGTTCTGTCTGTTCGGTGCAAATTTTGCCAGATTCTTCCAATTTAAACAAAAGATTAGGAATACATTTTTTTTGTTCCTGACTCATAATTTAGCCAGTTCATTTTAACGTTTCTCTGCAGAAGTCGACATTTTAAAGAAAATAACATCCTTTGTTTATTTAAAAGTAAAATTATTAATACCATGATCATTATCACCATTAGAAATTGAATTTTCATGCGTTACACATTTAGCCTAGCTTCCAAGTTCGTTTAAATAAAATAATTAATTTGGTGATATTTTAATAAAATATAATAAGTTTGTCTGTTCGTAAGCAAATAGAAACATGCGATTGGCTTACAATAAAAGGAATAGGCAGAAAATACATTATTATCTAAATCAATGTTTTTATTCGATGTTAATAGCCGAGTATTAATATCACGTAAGTCGAAAGGATTTTTAAAACCAGATTCAAAGAAATTAACAGAAGATAATGATATAAAAAGGATTACATAAATATTTTTCAACTGAAGAACCCTTTTTTTCATAATCCGTAAAAAAGTAGATATAATTTTTTTTTGCCATTAGTTCAAAGCGAATTATTTTTGATTCAAAGCATAACTACTACTGTTTTTTACCAAGTAAACAGTATGTAAATACATTTTACGTTGTTACTTAATCGCTCATACTAACTAAATTCTTTTCCACGAAATTTCCTAAATATGTTTTACTAGCTATTGAGAGTTACATGAAAGGTAAAGAGGAAACTTGAAATACCAGGGTACCGCCCGAACACTATTTAAGAATAGGGTTTAACTAGTTAATGTTATAAGTCTTTGTCGATCACAACAATTCTTGGACAAATTTAAAGTAAATGCGTACACTACAATGCGTGTTTTATAATTATAATGATTACACTACAATCCAAACTAAATACTACTCATACTTAGCAGTCTACGTAGAAGCTGCCTTCCCAAACCCTAGCACGCCATATCTCTAGGTTATTCTTCTGATAGCAGTTGCGTAGACTCTCAGAAATAATCGTCTCTATGTTATTCTTCTGATAGCAGTCGCATAGACTCTTCGAAATAAATTTAATGACTGAGAACAAGCTTTGTCTGTAAGTTACTCTTCTCACGTAAGCGAACCTCACGTAAGTGTAAATATGTTTTTCCATTGGATACGCGGTTTATAAATTGAAAAACTCAATATAAAAACATAAAAAGTAATTATCGTTATATATAGTTCATGATTATCAAACTCAACATTTACATCATATATACTAGCAAACACATGCGAACGGAAAGAGTTCATGTTACTGTTAGTTAGTAATAATAATAATACACAAGAAAGTACGCGGTAGCGTTTATGTGTAAACTATTCCAGGTTTCTACGGTGCTTTACAACGAAATTGTTTATTTCTTTCTTCTCGAGAAAGCGAGCAAACTTTTCAGATAGCATGAGACGGTGTTTTATTCTGAATAGATTCGGGAATGTCAAATCCCGTAATGCAAATTTTACGAGCGCCCGCTCTTTTTCTTTTCTCAAATGCCTGACATTTGAATTTGTTGTCGAGTCTGCTCCTTCGCCGCATCACCCGAAAGAGTCTGGGTGGATATATTGGACACGGGGGTCGGGGTTTTGGGCGCGGATAAAGACAAAGAAAGTTTGCCGTCTTGCGTCAGTAGCGAACTTTCCGCGTGATAAAACCCTATCGATGTTAACTCTAAAAGGTCGCGACAGGCGGTGCTTCGTCGATCAATGTCAAAAATCTGCCGGCCGCGTCACAATGAGCCGACTTCGGACGCCGCTAATGGACAAAGCAGAGACTCGTTTGTCGAGAAGTTGTTGACGGCACGTCAGGGGCACATAACTCTACTTTAGAAGAAATAACTAGCAAATACAGGGCATCGCCTTAGAATATATGCCGATTTTAAGTGACTATCATTACAGTTTGGGTTATTCGGATCATTCGGACTACTATTCGCATCTGGGTTGTTATAAACAAAAGAAAAGGTATTGCAATGTAACCATCGATCTACTGTAAATGCATCTTATCGAACTTGAGAACCGAATAGTCGAACTTGAGAATATTTATGTCTAATTCTGAAAACTGAATAATGTCGAGGGTTGCATCGGGCGAAACGTTGTGAATATGATAACTAAGATGAACATAGTGGTCCGAATAATCCAAATAATCCAAATTATAAATCCTCATCTAAAACATTCCGAAACGTTTTTTTACAAATTAATCACCACTTATCAAGGCTGAAAGCTACTAGAGCATAAGAGATAACGAGATGAAAGGATTCAAAGTTCAATGATGAAGAATATTCTGAAAGAATTAAAAATGATATATGGAATGAATAAAATGTGATGACTTATTAGAACAGTCCGCGACAAGCACTTATTGAGATTTAAAGATGACCATTTCGTTAGAGTATTTATCAGGTTTTATCATTAAATGTTATATTGGTAGCTGGTCCTTTTATCGTTCTGGACCGCTATGCCTCGACTTATTCTCCCGTCTGGTCATGAATTGTGGCCGCTGTAGTTCGTCTAGTTGTGACGTAGTTGAACAGACCGGAAGTTGAAACCAAATTTTTAAGATACTCTTCAAGTAGGAATGAAACACACGAACATCAACGTTTTGTTGTTCGATAGATGCCCAACTTATTATGTATCACAAGAGTCTCACCGCAGGCGGTGCTGAGGGGAGACATATAATCCTGTTTATTTCTTTTCACCAGTTCATGTTACATTTCTGGGTTCAGTGATTTTTGCGCTGTTAAATGGCGGATTACTTCTCAAAACTCCTTTCTCACGGTGGTGTCAAATCTATCCGGCAGTGTTTCCCAACGTCCATTCCCACATTCGGTTGTTTTTTACTTCTTAACCACGCCAGACAGTCTAGTCATTGAATGTTCTCAGTAAAACCGAACCAAAACATAACCTGTTAATTAAAATTAATATACTCGCCAATCTTTAACATTCTCACATCTTCTGCCAGTATCCTTTATCTCTATAAAACCATCATTGTGCAACATTCTTACTGGTGCACCAACCACTAGTTTCTCATTCTTGGACCAGGTGAAAATAACATTTCTAATCTAATAGGTCTCTCGCTATTTGCAAATCTCTTACCTCTATCGTAACCTTGAATGTTGGATTATTTTACTTCTTTTACAAGTACTGTTAGGGAATTTTCTTCGATTCACATACTGCACTTGTACCCCTGAAGGGAAATAGTCCTGGCCAACCCAGCCAGCAGTAAATTCCCACCCCTTCTTCTGTAGAGATACCTATACGTCGGAAGATTTTCTACTCTGCTTATTTAATTCCTCAGATCGCTAGTTTTTCACATTCCCTCTCTGCTCTTTATTTTCTTGACAGTAGCAACATGCAGAAATGCTAACGTAATGTGAACAAACATCATGCTGCCCAACTCATCACCAAATCTCGGGTTTTCCTGTTAACACATTCGTATGAAGAACTCTTTTTACTACCAAAACGGAAATGAACTTCCCTTCTCTTCCGTGGTGTGCCAAATCTAAGTCGACATTTCTATGAACAGAGTCTGTTTCTAAGAACTTCGAATCTGTGGATCGAATTGCTATAGCTGGCTTCCTTACAGATTGTAACATACCCCTCTTCAAATCCATTATCAACAAATATTGTCATTAAATCCCTCACCATTTTCAATACTCTCGTAATATCTTTCATCATTTTACTGACAATAAATCTATCTCAATGACCCTTATCCTCAAGTGTATTTTGGACTTTATAAGTAGTGACCCATTAGTTAAACAAAACTCTCATACACACTTTAACATGCATTTTGCCCAATTTTCTCCCCTGTAATCCGGTTCCTTTATTTGTTTTCGTCTTCTGTCTATTTTTGTTTACCTATTTGTCGCCATCTCTGATGAAGGTTCATGACATAAAACATTCAGAAGATAAATATTTGAAA
This sequence comes from Sepiola atlantica, assembly GCA_963556195.1. Taxonomy (NCBI): domain Eukaryota; kingdom Metazoa; phylum Mollusca; class Cephalopoda; order Sepiida; family Sepiolidae; genus Sepiola; species Sepiola atlantica. Next base: position 119,332,896 of record OY744522.1, read on the forward strand.
CCAATATTTATCTTGTTTAAGCTTTTTAAGTTTTTAACTTCTGTATATATCAACAACTTGTTTCTCTTTTTAAATTTTATTTCAGTCGAACTTCTCAGAAACCAAGGGGCCCTTCCTGGGTCTAACACTTGATCTCTATATGAGATACATAGTTATTCGCACATTCCATTAACGTTGTATTACCCGTCAGACGTTTAATTAGTAAATGAGTTAAGATCATTGATTTCCTCTCCCCAATTGACAAGTTTACTATTTTATAGTATATCTTTCTTGTTGTCTCTTGGTTTTGCGGGATTGCAGGACAAGAATTTATCTAGTCTGGTAGAGTATCCAGCTAAGTGCTGTTACTTGAGGTAACATTACTTGTAGGGGGTGCACAATTCCTCGTATGAGCCAGTGTCGGTTACCCATACCGAGGCGATCTTATTTGGGCTTCAACCACTATGTTATTTTAAATATTTAGTCAGAGTTTACTTGTCGGAGGAAGTGTCCTCGTGTCAAGTGGCCCTGACAAACCCCTGTACAAAAAAGTCTTAAACACTCGAGTACAGTGTCTCGTGGACATTCAAGTTCTGTCCAGTAGTTATTAAAGTTTTCTCTTATTCATTTGTGTTGATGGTCGTGTATTGTGAAACCATTGTCAGATGGTTACAGTAACAAGCTTACAATAAAAATCCTCTCATAAATGTGGTGTATAGCAAATGTATCATGAAGAATGCTTATGTTGATAATTTTTGTGAATGGACGGTATTTGTCTTCTTGGCCGTTGTTAACTACGGGGGTATATTATGGGTTCCAGTAAGATGTTCGTTTTCTCTTTTAAAATCGAGAAAGATCGAAACAGTTAATAAAAGTCACAGACACTTTGTAATTTTTCCTCATTATTGTATAATCTTAATTATATTTATTCACAACTAGCAGGATAATCCGATGTTGTCCGGGATTGAATGAGGATCACTACTATGTGCTTTTTACTCACGTTCTTTGTTTTTAATTCCCCTCCACCCATTTCGCCCGCTAATATAGTTGGAAGAATCTGAAATATTGTAAAACGCTGTGAATTAGTGCCTGATACATATGGTTTGAATTTCAACAAAATCGATGATGCGTATTTGAAGTTTAGAGGGGGTTCTGCCCCCATGGGTAACTTATATATTTGCCACATGGAGGGTAACGTAGAAATTCGGGACCACTGCCATTGTTTTAAATGACGTTCAGCCCCGTAGCTCCGTTAGCTTAGGAAAGCACTTAGAGATTCAGGACAATTGTAAGAGAGTTCGGTTCCTATTGGTTACTTAGAGGTGAGGGCGCGTAAATACTCGGCAATAGAGGGTAGTAATTTGAGACTAGTTTCATTGATTTATGGGGCGTTCAACATCCAAAGCTCCTTTAATTTATGAGAACTTAGATATTCGTTGCCGCTTCCATTGTCTTCCAAAGAAAATTTCATATACAAGATTTAACTCCCATAAAAATAGAATATATTAGAAAATTACAGGAGAGTTTGGCCTTCATAGCTTTCTTAGGAGTTGACTTTGCGATTCAGGAGTACTTCTATTGTCATCTCCGGTAAATTTGACATAAGAATATACTTTTATATTTTATGTAGATTTGCTAATAGGAAACACACAAACATCACATAAAGACATACACACATACATTGACTTTTATATATATATATATATATATATATATATATATATATATATATATATATATATATATATATATATATATACTAGCAGGTCTAGCCGGCGTTGCTCGGGTCTTTCTGTCTTTCTCTCTTTCCATTTTCCCCACCCTCTCCCTTCACCCCTTTTTTTTTTACCTCGGCCCCGCTCATTATTCTCTTTTGTTTTTAATGTAGTGAAAATAATAATAATATAAGTTATTCACCTTAGCTTAAAGTTTTCAAGTTATTGCTCCCGAGCAACCTCGAGTTTCTTCCCAACTCCCTACTTCAAAAATATAGTAAAATCTATATTTGTTTTAATTTAATCCTGGGAAACGCCGATTTTCTTATCTTCCCCTCTCCTTAATAATATAATAAAAAACTATATTTAGTTTAGTGTATTCTCAGGCAACGCTGAGTCTCTTGTCTTCCTCTTCTCCATAAAGCATATAACACATTGAAAATATACTACTGTATTATTGCAACCACCTGTTCTATCTGGAATATTGAACAATTATCCTCGAGCCACGCAGAGTAGTTTTTCGGCTATACAATAGTATAACAAAATAAAGTGAACATTTTTCTCTCGAGTAATATAATAGAAATCTTTTTAAACATATTAAAATATATTTACTAAAGTTTATATGCATATTTAAATAAAGGAAAACATCTGTGACGTGTAGATTATGAAAAATCTATATAAAACAGTGAGTTTTAGATATTAATCTATACAAAAAACAACATAACCAGAGTAAAATTCTATCAGAAATAAAATTGTGTTATTAATTTTCTATGATATACATTTTACAATAATGTCGTCGCGATGTCTGATTTCGTAATAATTCCCGGAAACCGCCGGAAGTGCCTGCTAGTATATTATTTTCGAGTCTGTTTCAATTTTTCCCGAATTAATTAATATATTAGGGGGACAATAAGTACATATAGAAAATGCATATATAGACCCTCCTCTACGTAAATACACCCGAACAATCAAACTAGCAGCAAAACCGCACCCCTTCACCGTGGAGATGCCTAGGTACCAGAACATTTTCTACTCTAATAACTTCTTTCCCCAGATCATTTGCCTTCGGAATTCTCTCTGGAACGCTTGTTTTTCGACCGTACCAGCATGTAGATATTTAAATGTAATGTAAACACACCTATTGCTGCCCAACACTCCACCCAAGTTTGATCCTCTAAATTTTGCTCCTATCACAATAGCCCGTTCGTTTGTGTGGCAGTATGCTTTGTTTGGGAAGAACACAAGTTTTAAAAAATAGATAAATAACATGTGTTTTCAGCTGAGTTGTCTTCCTTCTTTAAACAAAAAAACTGCTTTCTTAACATGTACTCATTCAATCTAAGCGTTTATTGATGCAAATGCTATTTTAAACTTAGGCGTGACAGACCATGAACAATGCTATATGTAAAACTTAAGAGTCACAAGGAAACAAAAATGCCATTAAAACATAAGTGTGACAGACCAGAGAAAATGTAGTAAAGTATTTGTGACAGACCTTAGAAAATGTAGAAAAGTATTTGTGACATACCTTAGAAAATGTAGAAAAGTATTTGTGACAGACCTTAGAAAATGTAGAAACTTGAGTTTGAGAAACTAACGAAAATGGTCTTTCAAACATGAGTCTGAAATACCAAAATTCAATATCAATCATAAGCGTGACACAGTAAAGAAAATTATATTTCAAACCAAGTCGCCATCTAGTATTTTATAATTACCTTTGTTAACCGCATTTTCCCCGTTTTCTGACCCACTCTATGTTAAACAGTGATACACATTTCTCTGTCTAATGTCTGCTGAATACTGTTTATTTTGGAGAAAGTGAATAATGAGATTTGTCGGTGGAAATTTGCTTCAAACCATTTCAATTCGCAGACAAATCCCAGACGGGCATTTTAAGCGGATAGAATGCAGAATTATTACCGGCTGAAATGAATTCACCCGAAGCATTATGTTGGCGGTGAATTTGAAGATGATTTAAAAGATGGGCAAACTACAGACTGTGTCCACAAAGTCATAAAATAGATTATTATTCATTTTCATTTTCAGCTCTCAAATCCTTGTGAAATAATACTGTTATTAGCTTGTTCGGAAAAATATGACCGATTGCAGAAACAGATATTTATTCATTGAGCTCTTACGAGACTGGTGAATCGAGAATGTGTACCTTACTGATTTAGTTCAGATGGTCGGTCACTGTTGGAAAATATGACTTAGACACTCCTCTGACTATTACATGACACTTTTAAGGGTCAGAGGTGACCCCTGATGGAAGTCAAGAAGTCACGTGATTTCCGGGCGAAGATTTTCTCGCTGTAAGCTGGCGAGATTTCAAGGAAAAAAACATGTGTCCGGGATTCTGTCCCCGATAGGGGAAAGGCGCGCACAATGTAACTAGATGTAGCAGAAAGCGTCACCTGTCTATGTACTTGTCTGTCTTAATCTCTCACTCGTATAACTAACATGTCGCTCCGATGTTTTCTGTAACCATCTTTATTTTAAATACACGTTTTTATAAGTGAACATCGAGTTCACAAAGACGACACGATTGTGAAAATATAATACAAATATTATTTGAATTGACTAGATTATCGTCCTTCAAACATATCCATATTAGCATGTAATTACCTCCCTTTTTATATTTCAAACAGTCAATTTTGACGTTTTTAACATAGTTTATGGCGGTAATAAAGAATGAATTACCTGTTAATTACTCAAAAGTATTGCCCCCATTTTTCAATAAGTTTTCTAAAAGCACGTGTGATAAAACAAACACTGAAACCATCGGCTATTTGTCTCCTTTCACACTAGTCCAGAAGGTTGAATTAAATTTGATTTCATTTTGCATATTTTGTTTATTGAAAGAAAAAATAAATCCGACTTCTTTATTTAAAAAAGTGAAATCACATATGTTTTCGTCTCGAACAGTTGTGCGAATCTGTATTAAAAAAAAAAACTAGGAAAAATTCATCGATTTTTTTGTCTTTCCTCTCTTGAATTGGGGATCTTATTTAATGGTTCAATAATATATATTATATATAATATTATTTCAGATTGTAATTTATAACACTTACTATACTGATAAAACATATCTTTTACATTTTGAACTTTTATTTAAACGCGCTTACATGTTAATAGATATTGTTGAATATTCATTTCAAGGCTAGATTCGTGTATTACGAAATTTTATTAATGTTTTAAATGTTTAAAATCCTACCCTATCATATATATATATATATATATATATATATATATATATATATATATATATATATATATAATAAGGAGAATATTTTTTAAAAATATTTTGAAACCTGAACAACACAAATATTTGTTTTTTTAAAATAAATGATTTATTTACTTAAAAAACTTTCTTTTTTTATACACTTGAGTACTTTCGGTAATAGATACCCTTGTCAGAAGTATAAGCATATTTCTTCTTTTTTTCTTCTTTTTTCTCCCTGACTGAGACATATCTATCGCAATCAAGTTGAAATTCGTCCTGATGTTATCGACGACCAGAGTTGAAATGTTCTTGTCAGAAATATAAGCATATTTCTTCTTTTTTTTCTTCTTTTTTCTCCCTGAATAATTTATGAAAATATATTCATGGACATTTTCATAACTTACTACATATGTCTACTCACGTAAAATCATTGTTAAAGTAAATACTGAAAATTGATACATAAAAAAAAACATATTTCCTTATTACATTTGATGTGGATACATGAAATAATACTATTTATTAATTAATAGTTTTGTACTAAAACGCAGTCGATCGATTTTAATAGAAAATAGTTGATCGAAAACGAAGTGTGAAATCTTCGATCTGCAGTGAATGTGGCGGCCTTTGTGATGGCGATGTCAAGACACTGTCGGCCATGTTTGATTGAAGGTAGAACAAGCGGAAGTCGACACCACTTTGTTCCTTTTGAGAATTGGTGTGACTACAAAGGCTTTCCACTTCTCTTCGCTTCGACATAGGTGATGCCGGAAGACGAAACAGGAATCCATTGATAACGCGTCACGTCAGGTCTTTGTGCGAACTTTCCTCCAACAAAGAGCGGGGCGACATCTGACAAGATCAACTGAAATTGAGAAACACAAGAAGAAGAAGAGTTGTAAAACGAACAAGTAAAGATGAAGATCGAACATAAAGATAGGAAGAAGTAGACAGTAATAGAACGGAAATAATAAAACTACAGCTACTACTACTACTACTACTACTACTGCTACTATTATAATTATAATAATAAACACTATAATAATACTAGGAAAATAAAATAAATAATGATGCGAACATGAAGCAAAATAAACAATTAAAAAAGTTAATGATAATAACAACAGCAGCAACAAGAACAACAGCAATACTGATAATAATATTAATAATAATAATAATAAATAATATGAATACTACTACTACTACTACTAATAATAATAATAATAATAACGAATAATAATAATGATAATAATTTTAAAGTCTCGAGCGTATTGATTGAAGACGTCTTTTGGTAGATATGCAAGTGTTATATTTATTATGAATTTTAATGTTAACTAATAAGAAGCTTCTGAGATTTCACATCGGGGGTCGGGAGATAATATTTTTGCTTTTTGTTTGAGTTGAACGCAATTGAAATAAACAAAAGGTAGCTAGTCACGTTAGAGAAAAACGTTACCGTTATTTTTTCAGGAACTTCTTCTTCTTTCGTGTGAATCAAATGATTCTGGTGTTGGCATTAGTTTCCCCGATGACTATCTAGTTAGAAATCTTTCTGGAAAGATATTGGGTACTTACGGAAAGGTTGTCACCATCCCTAAGAGAAAGTGGTACTGTGGAACCAACTGGATTCGAACTTGGAACACCCAGGTCTTCAGTCCGTGTTGACATCAACTTAACCACCTTCACCTCCCTTTCAGGAACTGATGAACATTTAAAGTCTAAAGCATACCGATTGAAGACGTCTTTTTGGTAGATATACAAATGTTATATTTATTGTGAATTTTAATGTTAACTAATAAGAAGGTTGTGAGATTTCACTTCTAGGGTCGGGAGATAATATTTTTGCTTTCTGTTTGAGTTAAACGTAATTGAACATCCCTCCCCAAAAAGTAGCTAGTCACGTTAGAGAAAAAAGAGTAAACGTTATTTTTTTAATCTCGACCCAACGTTTTATGACTTTGCATCAATTTATTAAACAAACATGGAAGGGGAATCTATCGTCTTTTTATTTTTATTTAAGAATATCCTTGAAAACTCATAATGTAATTAGGTAACACACACACACACATATATATATATATATATATATATATATATATATATATAATTAATTATTTTTCAAATAAATTTATTTATTTATTGATTTAAAAAATTGTAATTGTGTCTTCATGTATTGATAGTGCACTTTGAACCTTATGAAAATGAGAGAAACACTATTTCTGTGACAGGATCACAGGTAAACTAAGCCTAGCCTTGTGTTGCCACAAACACCAAACCATGATTAAAGGTCTATAAATAATAATAAACACCGTGGGACTCAGAACAAAGATCTGAGTGTCATGATGGGCAGGTGCTTCGTTCGATGGCCAACATGGGGAACCCAGTCCGCATCCTTCGAATGTTTGCTTCTTTCAATTTCAGGACAAGGCCACGGACAAAAACAGGTAAGTAACCCATCAAATTCCAGATATCATGAGGACACTTACCAAACACAAGAATGAATGGAATGCTACTACAAAAGCCGCTCCCCCACAGAACGAGGATGCCGGAAACGAATGAAATATCTATGGGGTATTTCTATTGACTACCATACAACGACACAAAGGATAGCAGATCAAGCAAGACAGATACTCAAGAGAGGGTTGTTCTCGGAGACCACACATAAGAAAGCAAGAATGAAAAGAACAGACCAAAATGCCATAAAAAGAAATGGACAACAAAAGAGAACAGACATGTATTGAATGCTACTACAAAAGCCGTTACCCAAACAGAAAGAAAATACCAGAAACGAATAAAAGAATAAAAGAAACGACATTTTTACTGACTACCATACAAGGGCACAAAGAGTAGTAGATCAAGCAAGACAGATAGTCAAGAGAGGGTGCTTCTCGGAGATGGAATTGACGGAAATTAAACAAAAGATAAATGGCGTAACAGATCAAGAACACCACTTGACGAAAACTCCCAGGAAGAAGACGGAAAAACATAAACACATAAACTGAAGAGGGAGAATACGACGAGACCATATAACTTTGTGAGAAAGAAGCAAGAGAAGTGTAAAACATCAAACGAGTAATGTTCGAGAACAAAACAAAACTCTTATTAAACGATGATTTGAAAAAGTTAAAAGTTTAAATAGAAAATAAACAGAGTACTCACGTACATCCCAACAGACACTATTACAGATCTAAACAACTTGATATATGCAGGTGGAAATCAATAAGTATGAAACTAAAAAGTGAAAAGAAGTCTAGCCAAAAGAATGGACAGACGAAATCTGGATGGAAGATCAGACTGGAAACACAGATCACCAAACTTCAAAAGGAAGCTAAAACCGTAAACACAATGAAGGAGAACAGTAAACGATGAAAGAGTAGATATCCAAATCGCAAGGAAATACTAAATAAGAAACATGAAAAACTAAAACAAAAGATAGCAGCAGAAGAAGAAATATTGAGACGATACAGATACAAATCGGAACAATATAAACAGAACAGGACCTTTGAAAACAATGCCAGCCAGTTTTACAAAAACGTAATCGGGGAAAGAACAACAACAGAACAACTGGACCTGACAGAAACAAAACATTTCTGGCAAGATATCGGAAAATTCTAAATGGCTGAAAGACATGAAAGATAAACTACTAGAAATTGAAGAAGGAACAGAAACAGAAATTAATGAAGAACCTATTAAGACAACACTAAAGAAAATAGCAAACTGGAAAGCACCAGGTCACGATGGACTACATGCGTACTGGTTAAAAAAATCAGGACCCTACATGAAAGGCTAGTACAGAAACTGAGAGAATGTATCTATAAAACATACGTACCAGAGTGGATGGCCAAATGAAAGGACAATACTCATACAAAAAGATGACAAGAAGGGACCGACCTCAAGCAATAACCTGACCAATAACCAGTTTACCAACAATGTGGAAAATCCTAACGGCACAATTGAGAGAGCAAATGTACCATTTCCTGAATAGTCGTGGGCTACGTCCTGAGGAACAAAAAGGATGCTAGAAAAGAAAAAGAGAGACACATGATCTGTTATACATAGATCAACAGATCCCGAAAGAAGTTAAAAGCAAGAAAAGGAACACATCTATGGCCTGGATTGACTACAAGAAAGCGTACGTCAGAATCCCTCAAGCATGGATAATTGAATGCTTAAAAATGTACAAGGTACCCGACAGGATTATTAATCTCATAAAGAAAGCAATGAGAACATGGAAATTTGAACTGACAGCTGGACGACAACACTTGACGGAGATAAAAATACAGAGAAGAATTTTCCAAGGAGACTCCCTATCACCACTACTGTTTATCATAGCAACGATGCCATTCAACTACATACTCAGGAAATGTGATGCCGGATACAAGTAAACAGGCAGAGAGCAAACAATCAACAATCTCATGTACATGGACGACTTTAAGTTATTTGAAAAAAGCAAAGAGGAACTGGAAAATCTGATAAATATGACCAGAATCTTCAGCCAGGACATTCAAATAGAATTCGGAATAGAAAAGTGTGCATTGCTAGAGATTAAAAAGGATAACTGGAGACGACTTAGGGCATGGAACTACACAACCAAGAGCAGATGAGGGCGCTAGGCGAACAAGGCAGCTATAAATATTTGGGAGTTTTGGAAGCAGACACAATCAAATCAACAGAAATGTAAGAGAAAGTTGGGAGAAATACCCGAAAAGAACAAAAAGCTCTTAGAAACAAAATTATATAGCAGTAACCTAATCAAAGGAATAAATACCCGGGTAGTATCACTAATAAAATATTCTGGACCATTCATAAGCTGGATTAAAGAACTCAAGCACCTTGGCCAAAGGACTAGAATATTTATGGCCATGCACAATGAACTACATCCTAAAGACGATATAGATGGACTCTACGTGAAGAAAAACGAAATAGGGAAGAGGACTGGTAAGTATAGTGTGGACAACACTAAAAAAGAGCTGGAGAAATACATAAACTAGAACAAAAAAAGGCTGATCACTGCTGCAAGAGACACCGTCCCAACGAACAACGAAGGAAGCATCGGAACTGGACACACACAGACAAGAAAAGAAAAGTGCAAAGAAAAACAACTACATGGACGCTTCATAAGACTCACAAGAGAAGAAAACAACGAAAATAGCTGGACATGGCTAAAAAAATGTAAACTTGAACAGAGAAACGTAATATATACTGATAGCTGCACAGAACAATGCGAACTACATTAAAGCTAAAATAGATAAAACCCAGGGAAACAGTAAATGCAGACTGTGTAGACAAAGAGACGAAACAGTAAATCACATAATAAGTGAATGTTGCAAACTTGTCCAAAAAGAATACAAGAACAAACATGACTGTGGGGAAAGTAATACACTGAGAACTGTGCAAACAATTGAATTTCGAATACGCAGACAAATGGTACACTCATGAACCGAAAACAGTACTGGAAAACGAAAAACACAAAATCCTATGGGATATGGATATACAAACAGATAAACTCATACACGCACGGAGACATGATGTTAATCGAAAAGAAGGAAAAAATCTTGTAAAATCGTAGACTTAGCCGTTCCATCACACCACAGAGTAAAGATGAAAGACACGGAAAAACGAAGTATATACACAGAACCAGCCAGAGAACTGAAAGGAATATGGAGCATGAAGAAAGTCAGTACAATACCAAAAAATCGTAGGAGAACTAGGAAGAATCCCCTAAAACCTGGACAAAAGACTGGGAGAAATTGGAATCAAAGGGACCATCGAAACTATACAAAGGACGGCAATGATCAAAATAGCTGCAATCTTAAGGAAGATCCCAGAATGCGGAAACCAACCCGCATAAGCTACAACGGATAACCAGTCACACCAGAAATATATTTGTAGAGGGCCGAGGAGGACGAAAAGACCGAGGACGGGCAGCACAAACTAGACCTCCACTCGAAAAGTGCGGAGAATGCTGGGACCTTGGGGAGGCTTATTGCCACCCAAATCCAAGAGAAGACCAATGGTCCTTACCAGCGAGAAATCAATGGTAATAGGCTGTTACAAAACCGCAAGGTTATTTGCGGTGGTTATCGAAAAGAGGTGAAGAATACTGGACATCTAAGGAGGCTTTTTGTCACTTAGACTCCAGGAAATACAACTGGTTGTTGTCGGTGAGCAATCACTGACGATAATCTATGTGAGAACTTCCAGTGAGTACAAATAATAATAAATACATGACCAGAATCAATAATACGATATGCTGGACCATTAATAGGCTGAAGTAAGGAACAACTCACGAACCGTGACCAGAAGGCTAGGAAATTTATGACTATGCACACAGCACTAAATCCCAAATAACGATACAGATAGACTTTATATGAAAACAAACGAAGGGGGAAGAGAACTGATAAATATAGAAGACTGTCTGGAAGACACAAAAAAGAGCTGGAGAAATACATAACCCAGAACACGGAAAGGCTAATAACCGCAGGAAGCGACACCACCCTAACGAACAACCCTGGAGAAACCGACACCAGAAACAAAAATACAAGAAAAGTAAAGTATGAAGAAAAACAACTACATGGACGCTTCATAAAACTGACAAAAGAAGACACCAACGAAAAGGACATTTGAACAAGGAAACATAATATTTACTGACGGCTGCACAGAACAATGCGATTAGGACAAACTACATTAAAGCTAAAATAGATAAAACCCAGGAAAACAGTAACGTCTGTGGAGACGAAACAGCAAATCATGTAATAAGTGAATGCAGCAAACTAGCTCAGAAAGAATACAATAACAGACATGGCTGCATGGGGAAAGCGGTACACTGGGGCCTGTGCAAACGATTGAATTTCGAACACGCAGACAAATTGTACAAACATAAATCAGATGTCATAATAATCAGCAAGAAGGAAAAGTTGCCAAATCGTAGATTTTACCGTTCCAGAAGACCGTGAAGATGAAGAAAACAAAAAAATGAAGCAAATACATGGAACTTACCAGACTACTAAAACGGATATAGAGTATAAAGAAAGTAAATATAATAACAATAATCGTAGGAACACTAAGAAAAGGCTAAAAAACGTGGACAAAAGGTTGGGAGAAATTGGCATCAAAAGGATCAAAGAGACCATACAAAGGACGACAATGATCGAAACAGCTGCAATTTGAAGGAAAATCTTCAAATTCGGAAACAAATCCGCATTAGCTACGAATGGTAGCAAGTCACATGAATGTTAAACAAAACCACAAGTAGAACACCACCGCACGAAGCAAAGAAACAGACACTGCAAGACACGTCATAAACAGACTGCACCCGAATAAAATTATGGCACCGGCCTCGGCTTACATTACACCGAATATTCGTAGAGGGTCAAAGAGGATGGAATACCGAGGAGGGACATCACTAACCAGACCTCCACTCGAAGATTTCGGAGAGTGCAAGCACTTTAGGATGGCTTATTACCACCGAAATCCCAGAGGAGACGAATGGTCGTTGCCAGCGAGAAATCAATGGTAAGTGAATGTTGCGATACCTCCAAGTCATTTGCAGTAGTGATCGGAAGGAGGTAGATAGTATGGGAATCATGGAGGCTTGTTGCCGCTCAGACTCACGGGAATACAGCTGATTGGTATCAGTGAGCAATCACTGGCGATGACTTATGTGATCAATATTAGTGAGCAGAAATAATAATCACATTGGCAGTATCACTAATAAAATACTGTGGACCGTTCATATACTGGACTAAAGAAGAACTCAGAAACTTTCACCAGAAGACTATGTAGAAGCCACAAAAAAGAAGCTGGAGAAATACAGGACTAAGAACACAGAAAGGCTGATAACAGCAGCAAGGGACACCATCCCAACGAACAACTCGGGAAGCATCGAAACCAGAAACAAAAGACGGGAAAATAAAAATTAGAAGAAAAACAGCTACATAAACATTTCATTAGAGTGATAAGAGTAAGACCCACTGAGTATGGCTAAGAAAAAGACACTTGAGTAGAGAAACGGAATCGCAATTGATAGCGGAACTGAACAAAGCTAAAATAGATAAAACACCGTAAATGCAGAGTGTATTGACAGAGACTGCATTTCGAACACTCGGACAAATAATACAAACATAAATCATAGACAGAAGGTAAAACGAACATTACAACATACAGGTGCAAACAGATAAACTCATACAAGCAAGGAGACCGGATGTTATAATAGTAAACAAGAAGGAAAAATCCTGCAAATTCGTATATTTTGCCGTTCCAGAAAACAACAGAGTGAATATAAAGTAGACAGAAAAACGAAGCAAATACACAGAACTTCTCATAGAGTTGAAAGGTATATTGAGTATGAAGAAAGTCAATATAATACCAATAATCGTAGGAGCACTAGAAACAGTCCCACAAACCCGGAAAAAAGACTGGGAGAAAATGGAATTGAAAGGATCACTGAGACCATACAAAAGACGGCAATAATAAAAAACAGCAGCAATCTTCGAAAATCTTCGAATGTGGCAATAAGCTACTAATGTTAACCATTCACATTGATGTTACAACACGAGAGAAAACAAAACCACATGAGAACACTACCACATCCACCCAAGGAACATAAACTGCAAGAAACGTCATAAACTGACCCCCCTCCCCAAAAAGTGATAAAACCAGCCTTGGCTGATACCTCACAAAATAGGTGTGAAGAGTCAAGGAGGCGTGGAAGATCGAGGAGGGACAGCACTAACGAAACTTCCACTGACAGAGTGCAGAGTGCTGGGACCTTGGGGAGGCTTATTGCCACACGTATTCTATAGGAGACAAATGGTCGTTGCCAATGAAAACATAATTTTAAGCGGCTGCTACGATAGCGCAAAGTCATTTGCAATCGTTATCAAAAAGAGGTGGAGATTACTGGAAATCTGTGGAGGCCTGCTGTGACTCAAACCAAATGGAACACTACCGGTTATTATCAGTGAGCAATCACTTACGATGACTGGTGTGAGAACTCCTACTGAGTGTAAATAATAATAATAATAATAATAATAATAATAATAATACCCTCAAAAACAAAACAAAAAAACACCACAATGTGATGGCACCATTTTAGGCTAATAGTATACAAAATAGTTATGAAAGATCAAGAGGGGTGGAATACCGTGGAGGGAGAGCACTAGCAAGTCCTTCACTTGATGAGTGCGGACAGTGTTAGGATCCTGGGGAGTCTTATTGCTACTCAAACTTAAGTAGATACAACTGGTCTATACAGGCTAGGCATCAAATGAAGCGACTGTTGTGATTACGCCAAATTATTTGCAATAGTTATCAAAAGAGATGGAAAGTACTGGATATATGAGGAGATTTCTTTTTACTCAGACTACAGTGAACACCACCGTTTATTATCAGTGAGGAATCACAGATGATAAGTTGTGTGAGAACACCTTGTGAGTACTGAATAATTATAATTGCACGAAACAAAAAACTGACCCTGCCAGTCTCTCTCTATTTATCTTTCTTTCTCCTTCTCTTTCCTACTCCCTCCCTTTCTCTCTCTCTCTATATATATATATGTATGCGTATATATATGCATATATATATATATATATATATATATATATATATATATAGAGAGAGAGAGAGAGACTAAAAGAAAAAGAGAGAGATAATGATGAGCCCATGATTTGACAGACCTCTTCCTAATATAACTCGTTTACACTAGAATCGGTTGGTGTTACAGAAAATAATTGTGAAGGTTGTGGGACGATGGAAAGAATCTGTAGGGAGAGTACCATCAAGAACACCACAGTACTAGAATTCTTGGGGAGATCTTATCGCAATTCAGATTCTAAGGAAGACTGAGAATACATCGATCGTAACAGATGTTGCAAGAACGCAAATTGATTTGCAAGGGAAAGATGCGAAAATAACTGGAATATGTGGATATATATTGTCACACAGATTCCACAGATGCTACCTGTTCTTTCCAGTGTGCCAATAAATGGTAATGAATCGTATGAAAACTTTTAGTGCCCAAATACAAATATTTGTAGGCCGCTTAGACGATGCAATAAAAAGACTAAAGAAATAAACTGATAATCGCAGCCAAAAGAAACTTACGTGTACAGAATGTGCAGAACACTGGAACGTGAAACAGAAAAGATACGAAAAATTGTGGGTTAGACACTGGTTTTACTAAAGCAAACGTGAAACAGAAAAGATACGAAAAATTGTGGGTTAGACACTGGTTTTACTAAAGCAAACGTGAAACAGAAAAGATACGAAAAATTGTGGGTCAGACACTGGTTTTACTAAAGAAAACGTGAAACAGAAAAGATACGAAAAATTGTGGGTCAGACACTGGTTTTACTAAAGAAAACGTGAAACAGAAAAGATACGAAAAATTGTGGGTCAGACACTGGTTTTACTAAAGAAAACGTGAAACAGAAAAGATACGAAAAATTGTGGGTCAGACACTGGTTTTACTAAAGAAAACGTGAAACAGAAAAGATACGAAAAATTGTGGGTCAGACACTGGTTTTACTAAAGAAAACGTGAAACAGAAAAGATACGAAAAATTGTGGGTCAGACACTGGTTTTACTAAAGCAAACTTGAAACAGAAAAGATACGAAAAATTGTGGGTCAGACACTGGTTTTACTAAAGAAAACGTGAAACAGAAAAGATACGAAAAATTGTGGGTCAGACACTGGTTTTACTAAAGAAAACGTGAAACAGAAAAGATACGAAAAATTGTGGGTCAGACACTGGTTTTACTAAAGCAAACGTGAAACAGAAAAGATACGAAAAATTGTGGGTCAGACACTGGTTTTACTAAAGCAAACGTGAAACAGAAAAGATACGAAAAATTGTGGGTCAGACACTGGTTTTACTAAAGCAAACGTGAAACAGAAAAGATACGAAAAATTGTGGGTCAGACACTGGTTTTACTAAAGCAAACGTGAAACAGAAAAGATACGAAAAATTGTGGGTCAGACACTGGTTTTACTAAAGCAAACGTGAAACAGAAAAGATACGAAAAATTGTGGGTCAGACACTGGTTTTACTAAAGAAAACGTGAAACAGAAAAGATACGAAAAATTGTGGGTCAGACACTGGTTTTACTAAAGAAAACGTGAAACAGAAAAGATACGAAAAATTGTGGGTCAGACACTTGTTTTACTAAAGCAAACGTGAAACAGAAAAGATACGAAAAATTGTGGGTCAGACACTGGTTTTACTAAAGCAAACGTGAAACAGAAAAGATACGAAAAATTGTGGGTCAGACACTGGTTTTACTAAAGCAAACGTGAAACAGAAAAGATACGAAAAATTGTGGGTCAGACACTTGTTTTACTAAAGCAAACGTGAAACAGAAAAGATACGAAAAATTGTGGGTCAGACACTGGTTTTACTAAAGGAAACGTGAAACAGGAAAGATACGAAAAATTGTGGGTCAGACGTGAAACTAAAAAGATACGAGAAATTTTAGTTCAAACACTGGTTTTACTAAAAGAAAACGTGCAACAGAAAAGATACGAAAAATTGTAGTTTAAGCACTGGTTTTACTAAAGAAAAACGTGACACAGAAAGATAGGAAAAATTGTAGTTAAGACACTAGTTTTACTAAAGAAAACGTAAAACAGAAAAGATACGAAAAATTGTAGTTCAGACACTTGTTTTACTAAAAGTAAACGTAAAAAACAAAAGATACGTAAAATTTTAGTTAAGACACTTGTTTTACTAAAAGAAAACGTGACACAGAAAAGATACGAAAAATTGTAGTTCAGACACTGGTTTTACTAAAGAAAACGTGAAACAGAAATGGCAATAAAAGAAAACTAGGAAGAGAAACAACATAAAATGCGGAACGTGACAGCAACAAAAACTACGCGATCGGAACGAACAACATAAAATCCATGGCCCAAATTTAAGAAAACAAAAAATGTCGACTCTGTGACAAATATACGAAACAGTAGATAACATCATAAGTGAACGCAACAAACTAGCTCTATGTGAAAAATAGACCCAACTGTATTGGGTAGGTAATACATCTGGAAATGTGCTAACGGCAGCATTTTGGAAATGTAGGTAAAACCAAAAGCAGAAGCAGGGGCGAGTATTGGAAAACGAAAGGCAGAATATATTCGGGATATCGGAATACAAACATAGAAAATAACCCGAGCGAAAATACTAGACATTATAATAGTAAACAAGAATTAACACCAGGAATCTCAGAATTTCACAGTTAAATTGCAAGATAAGGATTTTTTATTCATTAACACGTTTAGTCTCATACCTTTCATAGGTGCATTCTTTAATATAAACTTAAGGTATATTCATTTATTGACCATGAGTATCCTGTATTTCACCGGTTGGAGCAGTGGAGCAAACAGC
>OY744522.1:119355186-119362686 GCA_963556195.1 Sepiola atlantica
TGCATCTTAATCGTTTAAGAAGTGAGACAATTGAAGTAGTAGTGAGCAAAAGAACAACGAACGCTCCAATCACTAATAAAATAATTATATATATATATATATATATATATATATATATATATATATATATATATATTGCCTTTTTATTAGAGGGGCAAGTGTGATGTGGTTGTCTGAGTTACAATTTGCTTTCTCATGTCCCTCACCATATATATATATATATATATATATATATATATATATATATATATATATATATATATATATATATATATATATGTTTGTGTGTGTGTGTATTAAGTGTGTGAGTTTCAAGATGAAGTGTATAAAGTAATGTTTATATATCCGTATGCTTTAAATATATGTGTAAACGTTTATCTTTCTATGAATTTATATGGGTATCTACACATATCTGTGAATATATATAGTCGATGCCTGTGTTGGACTGTGTTGAGTGTCGCTGTGTTGATGTCAAGAATACAACGCAAGACAGCTTAACAAGATGACAAGATCATATCAAAGTGAAAAAAAATATAAAGCAAAACAACAGAATATAAGAAAAAAATAAACACACGTAATGCAAGCGCAGGTGATAAGATATCTTTTCAAATAGTTCGTTAAATCACGTCAACTGTTCTCCTAATGACCAACGACGGCGCTTCCAACAACCATTCCGCCTTTCGTTTTATCGCCTTTGCTGAATCGAAATGATTCAAATACGAAACACCACCACACACCAACACTCGACGACACGAACCGCAGGGTGAGCACTAACGAGTAAGACCAAATGAATCGCTAGAAGAATACATTGCTTGATGGATCGATAGGAATATATATATATATATATATATATATATATATATATAATATAACGCAATCCGTCGAAAATGACGGAAAACATTCGCTATTTAGCAAAATACATTACTAAAATATTCATATAAAATCAATGATTACGTCATTGATTTTATTTTTCATATATAAATTACTGTTGTAATTTCTGATGACCTAAAGAAAAAATAAAACACCGTTGCCTTTTGATTAAAGAGGGTGACTCTGAGCTGAGCGTATTTCTTGCTATTTGCCTAATCCTTCCCCTCTCTATTTTAAATTGTTTCGTCAAGGTTCGTATATATATATATTATTATTATCATTTGTGATGACCTAAAGAACAATAATACATCATTGCCTTTTTATTAGAGGGGCAAGTGTGATGTTGTTGTCTGAGTTACAATTTGCTTTCTCATGTCCCTCACCATTTGAAATGGTTTGGTCAGCGTGGTAGAAAAAAATCTTGTTTTACTCGCTAACTTTTGCGCGACGGGATGGACATACATATATCTATGCACATACACACACACACACACACATATATATATATATATATATATATATATATATATATATATATATATATATATATATATATATATATATATATATATATATATATATATGTACAGGGTGGCCCAAAAGTAGGTTTACAGTTATCATTTAAGATTTAAAGTTTTTTAACTAGGTTATTCGAAAAACTTTAAAAAGCTTAAATATTTATTTGAAATTCTACACCAGAACAGCGGGAAATTCATTATACCTGTTAACATAAAAGCAAATAATTTAATTTCTCAGATGCTCAAAATATCCGTCTTTAACATTGCAACATTCTTTAAATCTCTTCAGGACACTCTGACACACAGTGCGACACAAATTCCGATCTTCATCAATTTCTGTGAATGCGACATGAATGTAATCTTTTAAATCATTTATTGTTTTTGGTTTCTTCTCATAAACCTTGTTCTTAACAACACCCAAAAAAAAGAAATCCATTGGTGTCAGGTCAGGCGAACGTGGTGGCCAATCGATGCTGGTCTTCTTCCGAACCAACGCCGTGGAAAAACTTGGTTATGGTAGTCTCTTACTTTAGACGCATAATGTGGTGGTTCTCCATCTTGCTGAAAGGAAAGTTCATCAAAGTCAGGTTTAGTTTTGAGTTGTGGTACTACTACTTCACGAAGCATGTCCAGGTAGTTCTCCCCATTTACAGTTCAATTAAAAAAAACGGACCTAATAACACCTTCGCTTGATAATGCACCCCAAACTGTAATGCCAGGCTGGTTCAGTTCAGTCTCTCTGGTCAAATGGGGATTTTCATCGGCCCAGTACACACAGTTATGCCTGTTCACATGACCAGATAGTTTAAAGCAACCCTCATCTGACCAAATAATCTCATCCAAAGAGTCAGGTTGTTCTCCAGTAAATTGATTACGCATCATTTCGCAGAACTGCAGTCGACGATCTATGTCGTCCTCTAAAAGACTATGTACTAGTCTTAGTCGGTAAGGTTTTAATTTCAGTTTACGCATTAAGCGTTGCAACGATGTTATTGGTATGGATAGTTCTGCTTGTAATTAGCAAGTAACTTCAACCAGCTAAAAAATAGTTTAATAACTGTAAACCTACTTTTGGGCCACCCTATATATATATATATATATATATATATATATATATATATATATATATATATATATATATACAAATAAATGCAGATTCGTCTTTACTATAGAGTGGAGGATACAAACACTGTAGTTTTCTGATCTTGCTTTAATAGATTACGTAATCTTATTGTGGCGTCATCAATTAAAATAGAGGTCTAGGTAACCGTGCAGAGTAGATCACAGACAGATAGAGATAACGGTGTATGGTAAATGATTGGATGTCTGATGACGCCATTCATGTAACAAGAGGAAGAAGGAGAAGATACACTTTTTGACATTTTATCAAGACCACCCGTGACCGAAGATCTCTCTCTCTCTCTCTCGCTCTCTCGCTCTCTCGCTCTCTGTATATATATATATATATATATATATATATATATATATATATATATATATATATATATATATTGTATAACTTTATTGTATACCCTCCAATTACATAATATATATTAATTTCGATTAGGCATCATGACACTGACACATCGGTACTCATTAGAATTTTTTGGGCCTTTTGGCTAAGATCAAAGTGTAGTATCTGTTCCGATGGATACTGCCCCCCATAGACTGGTATTGTCTTGGCCTTCGGGCATTGATTTACGCCGGTCTATGGGTCTGTCCTGTGCAGTTCTAGGAGGTCCACCCTCCCAGGCTTCGCCTCCCCTCTTTGGGGAGGAGTAAGTTTATTGCTTACTGCCTGAGGCGCCCCTACCGGAGAATGCCGACGGGGCTGCCCAGGCAATTTTTAAACCCCACTTTTCCGACCCGACCGTGGGTCACATCTTACTTGTGGGACTAAGATAAAAACTGGCCTTGCGCCTAACTCCTGGAGAGGAGTAAATCAATACTCATTAGATCGCCGAAATTAAGCGAAGTTGAACCTGGCCAATACTAGATGGGTGACCATTTACGAATACCAGTGTATGTAAGATGACGTCGACACCTCCCTGCCAAATACTGCAAACTCTAACGTCATAATCTCTCGTGACCGTCAATATTCATGCGACTGGGGACCGCTTCTTGATTTAATATTCTCTAAGAACTTTCTCCGAAGAAGGAAGCTTGTTCAACTGCACAATATACCTATTTGTTCACGCCAACCAATTAAATTTCTTTAAAAAGAGTTGGGCGCTTTTTCGATGGTTAGATTTATGTCTGATGTTGAAAATTGTCAAGCTCATTTAAAAAGCTGATCACCGCTTTTTTGTCAAATCATATCGACGAAAATGCCTTTCTTCTCTATTTTAACCTTGCAACCATTTAACCGCCAATTTTGTTCTTTTTAAGACATTTTTTCAAAGCCAGAATTTTAACTTATCTAGTCAGAAACTCTCTAACTAATATATATATATATATATATATATATATATATATATATATATATATATATATGTATATATATATCTATGTAATAATATATATATATATATATATATATGTTATTAACAGTGAAAAATATTAGAAGCCTATATATTATGACTAGTTCTATTAGAGACGAAAAATAGGCTTGATAATGAATACTGACTGTAATTTACTGACTTTATTTGCTTTGTTCTGATAAAAGGCACACCAATAACTTGATGCATAGGAGCATTTACGTATAACATAGATCTGTCCTTACACTTTTGAGCTATGATAATTCTTTTATATTATAAAATTTATTTTTGAAAAACAAAATCAGATATAAATAGAAATACACACATACTTACATGTATATATATATATATATATATATATATATATATATATATATATATATATATATTTTGGCACTCCAGAAAAAATATTTGACTCTGAGTCAGCGTTCCGCTATTCCAAATTCAAAACAGCAAGCAGAAATCAATAGACTGTATTTCGGGTCATAATTTTTTTAAATCAAAAAGATTTCCATGTAAAACTTTAGGATTAAACTTGCTGGTAAATGTTTTTAAATGGAAATGAAATAAAATAATAGTAGATTTTTTAAATATCTGCGATCCGACAGTAAAACAACTTCATATTTCAATGTTTAAAAAAACAACCCTACTTATTTGATTACTTAGTTTTTTAAGCGAAATTATATAAAATTAAAATACAAAACTTTTCTTTTCAGCAAGTTTTTATTATAAAGTTATACATGAAAAAAAAAATTACTTTTTAAAAATTAAGAGACAGTCTATTGATTGTTGCTTGCTGTTGTGAATTCGGAATAGCGGCACGATGACTCAGAGGCTAATGTTTTACTGGAGTGCCATATCTTATACTGATGTCATTCTTTTAGTGACGTCATTACTTATGTCTTCTTTTTTTACGTCATAAACTGTGTCTGGTAATCCATATTTCTCTTTTAATGAATTACGTCATCATTTACGGACGTCATCATTTATGTCGTCATCATTTCGGAACGTCATCCAGTGTTCACGGGAATAAACAGACACACAAGTAAACAAGCATGCAAGCAAGATCCACCATGTTTTATTAGTATATAGATTCCGAGTTATAGATCCTTGCAAACTTGTGGAACTCTCCATTATGATAAGGATCCATTAGAGTTTTGATTGGGATGTGTAGGAAGGTTCGTCTATTTTGTCTGCCACCGAAGTATCATAAATCATTTCACTCGTGATTGCTTCTAAATTTGATACCAAAAAGTCAATGAAAAGAGACGAAAAGGCAAAAACAAAAATTAATGTTCTTAATCAACATGCAGATAAATTTACCAACAAAATGCAAAACAAAAAATAAAAAAATAAAAAATAAATAAAATGTCGCACCTTATTTTTGATGAATTCGTTGCTTTTAATTTTCTTTTCTTGTTTAGTATTTATTCTCTTTTTCGAATTTAGACGGTGAAAAAAAAACAGCCACTTACTGCTTCCCCGAGGCTGAAACTATTTATATGCAAATTCCGGGCCTATCTAATCAGGGTTTGTCGTTTTTAATAAACATATATATCCGTTTTGCGAGGCCATTTCGCCAAAACATAAAACACATGTTACTAAACAAAAAAAGCTATACAATGTTTATTCAGAGAATTATCTATCAATCTAGTCGTGTAGAAGGAAACACGACACCTAATAAGATAACTAAGATCGGTGTCTATTTTTATGTTCTCGTTGTATGACAGTCTTTTTTATGTATCCATTAATCTTAGTATGGCAAACCTATCTATTCGATTCTGCCCATCGATTTATATATATATATATATATATATATATATATATATATATATATATTACAGAAGATCAGATCAATACAACATCGGTACCGTCGGTTTCAAATCCAAACAAAGGGGACATATAGTTCGTCGCCCATGCCGGACTCTCAGAAGCTGAAGATAAGTCCCCGTTGTTTTAATTTAAAACTGACTGTACCAATGTTCTGATATTTCATATATAAATAATAAGTTCGCTATTATATTTTGTTTTTAATAATCGAGCATTCTGCTAGGGTTCTTTCCCACTAACCTTACACACACACACACACAGACACACACATATATATATATATATATATATATATATATATATATATATATATATATATATATATATATATATATATATATAAAAAGCGAAATGGGCTTAGTCAGTAAATGTATACTTAGAAATATTAATGATTATATTAAAAAACATACAGACTTTCTGCCTTTGGACCAATACACAGACAACCATTAATTGGTTCAAGGCCATCCCAGATAAACAAACAAAACAATGCCGTTTCACACAATTTGATATCGCTGACTTCTACCTCTCCATTAATAGGGAAGTCCTCGACAAGGCCCTATCATTTGCCAAAACATTCGTGGAAATAAGTGACCTCGAAATTAACACCATCCTCCATGCGAGAAGCTCACTCCTTTTCTTCAACAATCAAACATGGGGTAAAAAATCCAACCCTGAAGACCCTTTTGATGTTCCCATGGGAGCCTATGACAGAGCAGATATATGCGACCTGATTGGGCTTTTCATCCTACACTCCTTACAAAATAAATTCCCTGACCAAGAGTTCGGCCTCTACCGAGACGACGGCCTATGCCTATCCCGCAACAATAACGCGCAAGAACTCGACAGATTCAGGAAACAGTTAATCGCATTCCTAAAAGAAATCGGATTTAACATCACCATAGACACCAACCTGACTAGCATAGATTTTTAGACGTATCCCTTGACCTGACCAACAATTCAACTAGGCCATACCACAAACCCACCGACCAACTCCGGTACATCCACACCAAACCCACCCCCACTTATATTTAAGAACCTTATACCCAATATTAGTAAAATAATTTCAAGCCTTTCATCCACACCTGAGATTTTCCAATTACAATAATGCCCTCACTGAGAGCGGTTATGACGAACAAATATCCTACATACCCAACCAATCCACCAGCCAACATAGACGCAAGAGACAAAGAAATATTATCTGGTTCACCCCACTTTTTTCCTCAGGGTTAAATATAGCGTAGGTAAGAAATTTCTCAAACTAATAGACAAGCACTTCCCACCATCAAATAATCTCCATAAACTTTTTAACAGAAATACAGTAAAAACTAGCTATTCATGTTTTCAGTCCGTGGGATCTATTCTGACCTCCAAACCACCAACTAATTCACCCAACCCCCGTTGCTCTTGCAAAAGCTGTGAGCCCTGCCCCTTGGGCGGAGGATGCACAGTCAGCTCCGTTGTTTACGAAGCCAAGGTTATATCTGGGGTGGATACCGAAAGGGAGGATATATACAAGGATCCTTTAAACAAAGACTCTACGCCCACAACAACACTTTCAAATACCCCCCAAAAGACCACATAACCACACTGGCAACCCACGTATGGGATCTCAAGAAGTCTAACACCCCCTTCAAAATAGAATAGAGAATTACCGACAAACCTAAATCCTACAGCCCCACCTCCAGGACCTGCCCTTTGAGCACTACTGAGAAATTCAGAATTATACAAGCTATCAACAACCCTTCCATAAACTGCATGAACATAAAAACCGAGGTCTTCAGAAAAAAAACCCACAAAAGAAAATT
>OY744522.1:119367686-119472686 GCA_963556195.1 Sepiola atlantica
CACTAAACCTGGTGAAAATATCGGTCATGGTCTAACTTTAAAATGGATTCTATTTAAGGATTTCAAGTTGAAAGGTTAAGTTCAAGGACACAGAAAAGGTAAAAGTCACATTTTGGCCATATCTACCTTTCAGATCATCGTGGAGGATCGATACTTGGCACACACTCTAATCATTGAAGTCCACCATCTTGTAATATCTTTTCCTTCAACTTTGACCGTGAAAATTCACTTAAAGTCGAAATTTGGACTGAATTGCAACTTCCGAAATGTTAAAAGTTGGTGTATGTATCTGATGTTCTATGATAACAGAAAATACCATACAAAATGAACAGATAAATAGTTTTTGATTTATCAATATCTCCATGTCAACGCTTGGAAATATCTCATACAATATAGAACATACTTTGGCCAATCCTTATGTTGTAAGGCAGCGTTATGCAGTCTAAAGATTCACTTGTGTTGTATAATGGTGATATTGATTTAATCACATTCATAAAATTATCCAATTTAAGTAACTTCCAAAACTGTCGAAAGCCAAGATTATTTGCTTATAAAGCAACAATTAAGACAAGATTAAAATAGCTAACAAATTTACGCATAAACAGAAATGCATTCTGGTGGACCGAATCTTCCATGTAAGTTATTTTCAAATAGGATTTAAAAAAAATCATTTCATTTAACGACATTGATTTTTTAAATTCTATAAATATTAGATTCATTGTACAAAAAATAGTAATGTTTAAGTCATGTAAATATAACTCTCGATATATTCATTAAAATGTATGACTTGTTACCGAATAAACGGACATACATATTCATAGATTATATTTTGTGATTAACTAATTGTTTTAAATAGCATTTAAAAAAAATTTCTTTGGTACTCTTGCATTTTCGATTAGAATAAATATTAAATTAAAAGTAAAAACAAATACTGTATTTCAAAACAAGGGATTGAACCAGGGATCCTTAGATCTTCAACCTAACGCTCAGCTAATTGAGCTATGAATGCGGACTACTGAAACAATGCCCAATGAGTGTTCATAATCTTGAAAGTACGTTATAAGTAAGCGCTATTTTACGTGTTTTTTCAGTAAATTGCAGGATAATGCAGGATATGAGATGCGAAATTAAAACCTACATGCAATGAATGTTCATTGTTATAAAGTACAGAGAACATTTCTTTTACTTTTTTTCATTTATTTTAGTAGGCAATATAATGGAAGGAACTGATTCGAAAAATAAAAATAAATTCATAACTTCCATATAGATCACAAAGGGATATAGTTAACGATTGAAGATTCATTGATCTTAATTGTTACCCAGTAAACTGTAGTAGAATACATGGATAGAATATGATACGAGAAATAAAACTAAATTAAAAAATCTCATATAGATTGAAAAAATGAATATAGTAAAGGCTGACGATTCTTTAATTTAAATTGTTACTCAGTAAGCTGCAGTACAATTATGGCTGGAAGGAGATGATATAAGAAAAAAGTAAAACTTGCATGTAGATAAAAATACATACAGTTAACAACTGAAGATCGTTTTACCAGACCATGAAAAATAAAAGAACATTATGTGTGTTCTATTTCGTGAAAGTATATTTGCACAGAAAGGAAATCTCGCATTTTTTGAACAGAACAGCCTCATATTCGATTTCATTTCCTCGCTTAGTTTAAACGTGAACGTTCGGATGCACGTAGGCGTAAAGATATTGGTTAATCTTTGTATCTGTTTATCTAAGGTCTATTTTAGGCGTGCTTCTAGTTTCGTTTAAGCTAATTCAATTAAAAATTAAAAGAACTAATTATTTGCTGTATGCTTCATTAAAATCATTATAGTAAAATATTTCATAACTCATCTCTGTCAATATATCAAAACATGAATGGATATTACTGAAGTGGACACCCCTACGATTTTTAACCGGTAAAAATAAAAATAAAATTAGTACCCGGTGATTTAGCTAGTTTTGGCTTTATTTAATTCTACGAAACACTATTGATCAGGACTACATATTAAAAATCCTTAAAAGAGAAATGCTTTCCATCCTATTGGAAAATGTCACCCGTCGTTCCAGTATTTAAAAACGCGGGTGATCAGAATTCTTCATCCCAGCACTAACCGATCAGTTTCAAGTTATTTTAATATCTGATTAATCAAATAGTGGTCACTCACCTCAGGAAAGGATATGTACTTAGTGATAAACAATATTAACTTCGTTCTGCAAGATAAACTGCTGATGTGTTGACTGTACTATTGCAGGGAATCATTGAATATTCCGATGGGGGATTTGCTTGTAGGGAAATAGCTCTCGAAACAGATGAAACAGCCTTTTCATCTACATTTTGTCATTAACCTATTTCGGCCAAGCAAGTAGGAGAACTAGGATTTACTTTATTTATTATAAATGATGTTATCGGCACTGGGGAGAGATACAAATGAAATAAAAATGAAGAGTTTAAACTGCTGACTGCCACATCTTCCCCCCGCTCATGATTAACATTAATAAGAATTTAACATGTTCCCAGTATAAAGCTTTTCGAATCGACACTTCAAAAAATATTCCATTATAGAAGGAAATTACAGACATGAAGAGTCATCTTATAGGTGGGGGGGACAGAAAACCCCAAACTACCAATGCCTACGAGTGGACACGACGAAGCACTTAATGGGGGACACCAAACACAGACGATCTCGCTTACCGATTTGCAAGTAACTCTAGATATAAATTGGGATACGCCCGTCCTCGTCGGAAGTTAATTTCTGAATTTCCGATCGGAAAATCTTTTTGCGTGGGACTTGTTTTATTTTCCATCTGAATAAAACTATATTTATGTCATTCAATCAAACCCCTTGTTGCCATTGTGACTGACCAGACAGGACCATTTCCGGGTGGACACAAGTTACTTTATTCATTTATTCACGTCAAACCTCGTATTCTATTCTTAGCACTTCTATTCTCATTCGCCAAACCTCTTACCATTCATTGCGCAAACAAGTTGGCAAACAGAAGTTTTAGCATCCTAAAGATAGATTTTGTTTGCATTTCAATTTGAATTTATTTTCGATTCAAATTATTATGGTAGCGGAAATGGTGGTTAAGAAATTGATACTGACACGGACTGACGACTCGGCGCGCTCAGTTCCATAACACATTTTTAACGATAGATGTTGGCAACCTTTACGTGGTCCCTGTCGTAAATACTTGACTTCTAAAAAGAATGCAATGCCAACAAGAGAATGAAGTCAGGTTATTAAAAACAGTTGTGCATTTTGCCGTTTTTAGTGTCGGTACAAGAAATTCTTTTGACAAATGAGAGTGACAGACAAAAGAAAGCAAAACACAACAAATAGGTTAACAGATAACGGAGGCTTAAATGTTTGAAAATTACATCATTTGAGAGCCAAACTAATGATCCGCAACCTTGGCTAAGAGCCCGCAACACGAGGGCATTGATTTATAGAATATAACATTTGGATTTAGTCGGCCTCGCTTTTGATTATAGCGTGAGGGAGAGACTTCTGATTTTGTGAACACATTAATGAAGGCAAGGTGGACTATTATATGTATAGAGCTGGTGTCTGAACTTGTTAAACAATTCTACGCAACTGATTAGCATGACAGAAGCTATGACCCAAATTTAACAGGAATAAAGTGAATCATTGGCTATTTATTAACGTAATCGTGGGCATCGTCCTAATTCTCGGAGACACTATTTCGTGGGTCCTTTGAGTATATAATTTGAACGCATACGAACTATAGTAATTTGGGTTTGTATATAATGAGAACTTATTATTTTTAATTTTTAATATAATACTTCTTAACCATTCCTTACCGTGGGGCTGTGGCAACGTGGTAGTGTCAGAGCTATGCTGTCTGTAACTTTGGTTCCTGACAGGGCCGACCATGTAAATAGGTTTGGCACCAAGCAGTATTAGGACCGCAACCCGACTAACAGCGCCCTGATAAAGATTCAAGAGTCAGCATCAGGATCTTGTGTTCTCTTGTCGTCAGTGCTTCTGCGTGTGGCAAGCAAATGAGTATCAGACATAGAACCGCAAATATATGGAGCAATGTGGATAATGACTCTGTTGGGAACGGATGCATCTTGAGGTGGGCGTATCTGTTGGAAATCGTTGGTTTGACTTGCGCGATTTAGTGCGGGTGGACCCGTTCAGTCGGGTGCAAAATAGGGCTGTTCTCACGGCTGGAGCTCACAGGTGCTGTCAGAGCGAACGTTGACGAGCACCGGGTCAGGAGGTCAGAGAACATGAGCGAAAGAAAATGTTTGCGCATGAGTGTCGCACGTGTGAATCCGTGACGTCACTCCTTCGTGAGACGCTCAGAGTTTTACGAGTCTGGGTTTTAGAGGCGAGCCTATGAGACGTTATTTTTATGATGTAGTCCGCAACATGATTAGGGAAATTGATTCCCTAAGAAAATACAGGCGAAAGATCTCTTTTCCTTCCTCCACGGATGGTTAAGGACTTAATTGATAGGTAATTACGAAAGCAGTAATTTGCTCTCTCTCTCGACGTTAGTGGATATCTCCCAGCTGACGGATAACTAACGCTTGAAATAAAACAGAACGTAAGTTTAAAAAATTGCTTGTCTTCTGAGTCGGTCATGGAGTTTTTTATTACAGCAGCGTGGTTCACGGCAGAAAGTAGAAATAATTCAACCACTAGACAACGCGCCCCTCTACGCGACGAGGAAAGATTGAAGGTGCGAGAAATTTAAAGGTATGCATATTATATGAGTTATGGTGTTAAAAATGACGAGTGATATTCGAAACCTGCCACGGCCTATTCCCGGGACGGCTATGTCATTCGACATTCATTTCTGTGTTCTTAGTCAAACGTTTCCTGACTTTGTATGCAACCGCTGAGGCTGGCCGGTCTCAGTGTCGGCGGTAAAACCATCCAATCTTACATGTTTAATAAATAACTGCGATCAACCAGGAGGACTTCGTACAGCTCAAATAATCCTGAGACATGATCTTCGTGAACTTTTTGGTGAAGTCTGACTCGCTTAACAAATAAACACTCAATTATATTTGTTTCTTTTAGATTAAAAGGGCGGTGTTCAGTGAAAATGGACATATGTTATAAAAACAGCCGATTTGAAAGTTAAACAGATACAATCTAATTAACCATGTGTAACAGCAGCAAGTTGGGCCAAAAATCCAAGACAACGAGTTTTACTAGTTAAATAATTTATTCGCACACACGTGGCCGGCGCTAAATGTGGCCGCACATATTTCAATGTGAAACGAGAAGTAAAACAAAAAACACTCTTATAAAATATATTTTCAAAGAATAAACAAGGCAATTGGAACAATGATGTAAAATTGAAAAACACAATAAATTCAAAGAATTCGCATTCGTACATCTTTTAACAAAGCTAATGGCCCAGAGACACTAACATCCTTTCTCACATGCAGGTTGGATTGAATAGACGGTGTCCAGGCAGAAAATATCTCACGCGCATTTATTCCGAAAGAGGGCAGTACGGAAAACAAATGTCCGCTTCTAGAGTTTTGACCGGCAAATGCCAATACAAACTCTTACAGTTAAACCATATGTTTTGCAGTCGTTAATAGGTTTTTAACTATTGATGATTTTAGTGAATGCTTTGAATATATTCCGGGTGAAATGGGTGTCGATGGTTAAGAACTTGATGGTAATAGCGGGTTTTCTGGAGGTGATAGCATTGGTTGATGTGGTGGGGACTCAATGAATCAGTGGGGAAGACAAGGACGATGGCAAACCATACTGCAATGCATCTGCATTTACCAACAATAGCGGTTTCGTTTCCACGTTCCGAAACTAGGATGTTTCGCAGGTTTTATGATGCCTTCAAGCGATGCCACGGTGCTTCTTAAATCAAATTCGTGCCAGGGAAATAGATAATTAAGTACCCTATCACATTACTTATTATCAAGTGGTGGACAGTCGCTCGACTGAGGTCACCGATGTGTTTCCCACCTTCTAATACAGTCGTAATGGCCGTCGTAAATCCCAATGGTCGGCCATTTAAGAAGGGACATCCAGAAGTAAGAGAAATGAGTGAAGAGAGCATGATACAAAGTAAACGAGAGGAAAACAACGACAAAACTCATTAAGTTACGCCCACTTACTAAGCGCGATTAGCGGTTTAAATACTATTTCAAGTTTAAACTCAAGAAAGTAAAGAAAATAAAATTTTAAATGTAAGCTGTAGAAACCCAAGAAAATTCTATTTCAAATGTAAGCCCAATAGACAAAAGAAAATACTATTTCAAACTTAAGCCTAACCGACAAAAGAAAATAACATTTAAAAATTTAGCCCGAGAGCCAACAAATAAACGATTGTAATCTTGGGATTTAACCACGCATCTAAGGAAAATGCGTAAGGAGAAAAATGATGATGATGATGATGATGATGATGATGATGATGATGATGATGATGATGCGAAGGAGGCGGAAATAAATAGGGATGCACAAAAAGTACGCTCTCAAAGTCTTAATTTGATTAATTATACCCGAACATTATAATAAAGGAAAAACAGTAATAGGACACAGTTGTTCGCGTAGGAGGAGATTGTAGGAGAAGACGATGATGATGAAGAAGAAGAAGCAGAACAACAAGAAGAAAGAGGAGGAAAAGTAAAAAAAAGAAGAACGAGGTGGATTAATAGAAGGGTATAATAATAATGAAGAAGAGGAAGGACTAATTGTAGGAAGAGAGATAAAAGAAGCATGGTTAAAATAAAGAAGAAGAAAAAGAAGGGGAAAAAGAAGAACAGAAACAAAACTGACAAGAATGTTCGGAGGAGGAACTAACAGCTGTTTTAGGAAGATATTCGGGAAGCAGAAGAAGAGAGAAAAAATCAGTCGTCGTAGTAGTAGTATATTAGTAATAGTAGTCGAAGAAGAAACAGAAAAATAATAAGAAGAAAAAGACGAAGAATAATAAGAAGAGAATGATGAAGAAAAGGAAGAAGAAAACGAGATATAAGTAAAAAATGCAAGAGAAAAAAGTAGAAGAGTAAGAAGAAAAGGTAAAAGAAGATGAACAGTGATTTTCTTTAAGAAAATATACAAGCAAATGTCAAACTTAAATAATCCTGATCTGATCTACGTTTAAAATAACATATTTCCCCGTGTGAGAATATGCTGATCTGAAGTGCTGCTGCTGCTTTTACAGAAGTCAATCACGTTGAGGAATACACCTCTGATTCTATTGATAAGTACGTTTTGCAGACATCACAAAAATAAGCGTGGATTAGTAAAACGTTATGGATTACCTAAACAAACAAACGCAGGATGTTAAGAAACACACTAGGTCATGCTCAGCGACGGACGAATCTCGTATGCCCAGCTTGTGACATAAAAATCCTTTCTACCCTCGTTATTCAGTCTGAAAATGAAGACCTCCGACTGAAAAGTCGAACAAGAACAATAATTAATTGTACGTGGTTAACGTACAAAAACAGCTAATAGAGAAAAACTAGTTTTTGTGATACAGTCGCGTTGTGATTGTTATTCGTTTCTGACAACTTGAATGCATAACGGAGAAAAGTATAACTATGTAGCCCTCGCAGGGGTCAGAGAACGAAAACATTCTTAAGAAAAATAATAATGAGATAAGTTCAGAAAAAAACTGTAAAAAATGTAATCGAAATTCAGATATTGGATTATTATAAAATATTTCATGCGATCTTTAGGATAAATAATTTAATTATATTGTAAAACGTTTAATATAATTTTAAAGTTGTTTTCAAAAGTTATTTTAATCTTCGTTGGATCATATATAAGATTTTAATAAGATTTTAATAATATTTTCAAAGCATTATTTAACTTTTATTGCATCTGATCTCGAAGACTTATTTAAGATTTAGCACATTTTCAAAATATTATCTCAAGCAATAATATTATAGTTTAATGGAATTTTTCGAACATTTTCAAAAGATTATATTAACATTCATTGAATCAGATCTGATAGACATATATAAGCTTTAATGACATTGTAAGGACATTTTGAATCAGATTTCGAAAACCAATATGAGATTTTCATGAGATATTAATGAGATTTTAACGTAAATTTGATATTAAGGTTTACAACGTGATTGAATCAAATCTTAGGGACCGATATATTTTAATGAGATTTTAAAATATGTTTTAAAATGTTTTAGATTTCATATGTTTTAATGAGATGTTTATTGCTTTTCTAAAAGATTGTTTAAACTCTTTAAATCAGATCTGAAGGATCAAATTCGAATACGAATTGAGAGATCAATTTGCTTTTATTGGAACACAATAGATTCGGAATTATCTCGATTCAACTTAGCCGATTTTATATTCTATGTTTATGATTTTATTTCGTAAATTATTCTATGCTCATTATAAAATACCATGGACATTTTTGTTCACTTCATTTTATTCTGTAAGTATACGAAAATAGATATTGCTAAAAAAGAGCCAGACTGAATTTATTTTTCAGTCTTACGAAAAACATCGTATATTTTAAGTTACATTGGCTTTTAATTTAAGCGGGCGAAAAGAACGTTGAATTTTAATTAAATATATTTTCTTACATTCTATTCAGAGAAAGTTATCGTGTTTGACAGAATGGGTGCAACGGCTATATTTGCTAACTTTAGGATGCACATTCAGAATGTTAATTTAGGTTGCAATCGTTGCAATGATTGAACATAAATTATACACGCGTCCAAATTTATGTGTACACTTTAATAAATTGCCCAAAATTTGTTTCGGTATAACATTTTTGAAGTGTATAACGAAGACGAAAAAAAATGAAGAAATATGTATGCTTTTCTATCAATCGGTTATGAATTTTCCCAAACAGTCACCAATATAAGGCTTAAACAAGACACGATGGTAGACGTATAACTTAGCCATCAGTTTACGGACGAATACCTCGAAACAATAACAGATAAAAAAGTGAATCATTTTTTCGATTATTGAATCACAATCGGTTTAGAAATTTCAAATGCAATTTTATATTCAGATTGTTAATGGAAAATGATAACTTTCAAAGTAAATCGAATAGTTTATTATAAATAAATATTAGTAAATAATGTGTACACGCAAAATTACACGAATCAGAATTACCGTTGTGTTGTAAACACCGGGAAAAGCGCAAATAATATTTATGTAGATCAATCGTTACGTAAACAATATAGACAAACAGATGGAATAATAAAATGTACACTTCCTTCTGTAATTCACCAATTTTGGGTAAATATAATCTTTAGTCTATGCCTGACTTATCAACCAAGTTTCAATCATGACTGTCCAAAACTTTAGGGCAGACAAAGAGGTGTGATAAGGGATGAACAGTTTTTGCAATAAGGTGAACCGACTCTTCACACTTCAAATTGCTTGTTTGAATAGCTATGGGAACATTTTGATGATGGTCTAAACCGTAATACATGTGATCCGTAATGTGTTTCTTACTCATAGAACCTTAAACCTCACCCCATATTTTTATCTGTAGGTTTAGTAGTGTATACTAAAACCCTCCCACGAATATTTCGTAACTGAAGAGGGTCATGAAATTTAAAAGCAAGGCATAGGTGGCATTTTTGCATTACTCATTACATCAGTTTGCAGCATCTAATACGTTGTAGCAACATGAGCGGTACGTGTTCATTATGTAAATGCGGTTAGAAAGAAAATGAGTCATTCAATATAACAGATAATCACATACAGAAAAAGAAAATGAATATTGGATCAATACTCTAAACACTAGAAGATCAAATAATAAGATGTTATATGACAATACAAAACAAATTGGAGAGGGAAAACGGCCGAAATAAGAGAAAGACAGACGGTAGGCGTAAGAACTTTAACCTCGTCTTGCCAACAGAAGTATTACTTCTGTTTTTATAATGCACACTTTTGAAAACGCAATAAGAACAAATACGAGCGAACATCAGCTGTTTGTATAAAAGGCGGCAAAACTATATTTTAATGGCGCCACAAAACTGCGAAATTTGAAGAGTAACATTTTTTCTGATGTATTTGGCTCAGCATAAAAAGATACAATTTCACTCTAATATAAATAACATCGCTTAACGTTGAAGTCTTAATACTTTTATACGTTTAATAAAATTGCCAGCCATTGTTTTTCGGAACCAAGAAAAGATAACTTTGAAACTATTGTGAGTGAGAAATATAAGGGGCGCTTCTCACTGCCTTTTACGATGGTACATCTCTTTGTGGTGTGTATAATCTCATTATACACGCTCATTGTTAAGAACTACGCGTGTCGCGACCCTCGATCAGTTACAGGGTACGAGCCGTTATTAAAATGTATTTAAATTTTATTGCTTCCACTATACATTAAAAAAAACAACCAAACCT
Organism: Sepiola atlantica; assembly: GCA_963556195.1. NCBI lineage: Eukaryota > Metazoa > Mollusca > Cephalopoda > Sepiida > Sepiolidae > Sepiola > Sepiola atlantica. The sequence continues at coordinate 119,378,061 of OY744522.1, forward strand.
AAATAGAATAGTCTTGAATATCGACACAAACGCATTAGAGGTATTCCACTATTAAAAATTAAAAATATGTAGATATACAAGCATATAAAAACAATGACTATATTAAACTTTATTTCTCTCACAATTAAAAGAAAAACAAGAAATTAATGAAAACAATAAATTCACAAATCTATAAATAAATATCAGATTCAATTAGCCCATATATATTTCTCCCGCCAAAGCCGCAAAGAAAAATAATAAAACACTTTAAATGGCAATAATATAGAAAAATAACCTTAAACGCCTGAAAAGATCGTGAAAGTCGAAAACGCTTCAGATGGCCGATAAAAGAACTATCAGATTAATATGACATGTAGTAACACTAGGGGCACGGAAATTAGCTGGCCGAGTCGAGAATACGATTAAGAAAATAACGAAAAGAGAAAATTCCGCCGTCTTTAAGCAGACAAATATATATATATATATATATATATATATATATATATATATATATATATATATATATATATATACAGGGTGGGCCAAAATAAGGGTCCTATCTTTAAATTTGAATAACTTGAATTTGAATAACTTCCACAAAATAAAAGTTAAACTCACCAAACTTTATGTGTGTGTAGACTGACCCTTCCGAGATTTTTTGAAATAAACAAAACAAATTTTAGCCGAAAAACCCTTCTTAAAACTTACAAAAACTAAAGTATTGTTTTTTACACTGTTTTGAGTTTTTTAAGCAAAAATAATGTTTTCTAAATGAGGGTACGTTCCTTAGGGCTAATACGGCTCATGCTTGCTTCGGAAGGGGTCCTTTACTTATTCTAAAAAAAAAAAAAAAAAAATCAATAAATAAAAAAGTTATGAATTTTTAAAAATAGGACCCTTATTTTTGCCCACCCTGTATATATATATATATATATATATATATATATATATATATATATATATATATATATATAAATTAAATAAGCCTGCACTAATTATTTGTACTAGACGTATATCATGCAGAGCTAGTTTCTTCAACAATAACTAAATTGTCAAAATAAAATGAATAATATTTGTCTAGTACAGAAACACAAATTAATTAGCGTAAACTGATTTAATGTTTATAAATATTTTATTTGTGTGTATATATATAAATATATTATTACACACATGGCTAGGAAAGATGTATTAATATAGTATAGAATCATATAATGTTGTGTGCATGTGTATGTTCATTTCTGTTTGAATGTGGTTATAGTATTACAATCGCGAATGTCCTCCACGCAAATAGTCGTGGCCTAACGTGCCGTGCGTTGTCGCTTCTCCATAGTACTAGTTGTCGTCGTAGCAGTAGTCATCGTACATGAGTTGACAGAAAAACAAAAACACGCATTTTTCAGTCCTTGTGATTCTAGTAATCCTTTATATTTCTTTATAGTATAAACTAATGGCCTACTCTTCCTACCAGTCTATCCACCGTAGAGGAAGGGAAAAGGTACCCTGAAACACATCTGCCCAGTTCCAACTGATAAGAGAGGGTAAACACGCAGCTCTTTTCACCACGTATCACTACCTCTTCTCTTTCTCGACTTCCTGTTTTCTTACGTCACTTTCTTTGAAATATTAACATTTTTTACTCTTCACTTCGACGTGGAATTTTATTTTTACGCACTTTATATATCTCACATTCAATTGTGTGACGTGTGTAGATTTACATTATCTTTGTAGTTGTGTAGTGTCGGTGTTGACGTAAAGGTTATTTGTAAACATCAGAATAGGGCTTCGCTTAGTGATGTTTTCGATTATCTTACAGCTGGTCCCTGTGTCATCGGGCTTGTCACACTTGAACTGAACTAAACTCAGGTCAACAAGTCTGTTGCTTTAGTGTAAACCAATCGGTTCCCTGAATTGTTTTGTGTAATCCCTTGGTAAGCAATATTTGTTGTACTATGATCATGTAATTTTTTTAATGCGGACGTAGTTGTAGACCATTTTTTTCCTGTAGTTCTTACTCGCACTTGTATTTACGCATGCTCCTTATGATGGGTAAAGAAAACGAAGGAGAGAAAAGAAAAGAAAAAAAATGAAACTATACGAGAATAGTAGGAAACGCAGTGTCTTAGCATGCCAGCAATATATTTCGCTCGTTGTAGCTTATCGCAACTCTTATGCAAAAAAATTATCCACCCCCTAATTTATATTGGATTCTTATTTTCGTCGGTGCTGTTAATAGCTCTCTTTTTCAGCTCTATGTCCAGATAGCGCAGACGTCGTCGGAAAATATCAATTTTATATGTAAGAACCTTAAACGGACTAAAATTATTTTCTAAACGGACTAAAATTATTTTTCAGAACTAAAATTCGCAATAATCATAAATCATAGTAATCTGTGGATATTAATAGAATCCGTAGATTTTTCTTATGTAAACGCTGGAACCCGTCCCCATTTACAAGTCTCCCCACGAGGACAGAGTGAGGCACAAGGACGTTCTCAATTGTGAAAAAGATTCAGTTCCCCCAAAAAACACTATGGATTGGGACAAAAATAAAAATTTCCTTGGTCTAGAAATATTTCTTCTTACTGACCAATGCCAGATAAGATTAAGTGAAGTATCTGAACAGATACTAGACTTTGCCGTAAGCCAGAAGGCAAGTGAATTCTGTTTGTAAAACCTTTTAAGTATTTTCCGTCTGATTGAATTGCTTTCTATTAACCTGGTTATACACAATCAGGGGGCGGGACATGAATAATAGCCTTGACAGCAATAATTAGAGCTATATAAATATTCAATTTGTACATTTTGCAAACATAATTTTCTGATATTTTTTGTTTCTTAACGGTTTGACCAGAACCACACTTTAAAACCTTAAAGCAATCTTGTTAATTTGATCTATTTCACGGCGGGGAGCATGTCAGTACTACCTATATTTTTCTACCTGCATAATAATATGCTTGTACCTCCGTTTGTACGCGTAAATCGGATGTGTAGATCACTTAGCCAAAAGTGTATCCTTCGTAATTAAATTTCCGCTTCTAAATTAAGGTTAAGCAATTACGTTAACGTGTTCAAGGAAGTGACGTGGTTAAAGAGCTAGTGACGTAAGAAAGAGAAACACGTAGACTTGATGTGATCAACTTGTAACCCTCATCCCCATATTTTTTTCTCCCAAACTTGTCACTGGTTTTCATTATGAATTTCTTTTAAGTTTTTAGTCGTATTTAATTACTTCCACGTTAATACTCTGATGAGTGTGGACAAAAGCCGGCTTAGTATATTTATGATTTTTTAAAAATTCCTATCGTTTTTATACTTGTTCAATTCCATTCTACCCGCGAAAAAATGTCCCAAACGTCTGCATTCCTCGCCGTTATTAAGTTTTGTACCACGTACAATTTATTTAAATATATATATATATATATATATATATATATATATATATATATATATATATATATATATAAATATATATATATATATAAATATATATATATTCCATGATAAATGCCAGTATACTGAAATCATATGCCCTTAATAGAGTTAAGATTGGAATTCATATACACTAAATGTAGATAAACAAGGAAATTCCCAAATTTTTACACTTTTATTGTCATTAAGGGTATGACTAACTATCAATCAAACCATTTCATTATCAAATCACTACAATATACATTTCTATGCATGAGTGGATGAAGTGTGTGAGGTGCACTGAAGAAAATATCCTACCAGTAAAATACATAGCCCTGTTGTGCTCGCATACCCATAATGACAATAAAAATGTAAACATTTAGGAGTTTCCTTGCTTTTGTACATTTAGTGTATATGAATTGTCATCTTAACCCTATTAAGGGCATATGATTTCAGTATACATGCATTTATCATGGAATGTCACTACTTATGTAAAGGCTATGCCTCAAAACAATGGTCATTTTAAAGGGTTTTTGGAATTTTCTGGAAAACTTAGGTATATGGTAAACTGAAATTAAAATGCCATCAACTAGATCCTAGAACCTCTATCTCTGCCAAAAATCAGCTGAATCCATCAAATAGTTGATGAGGTACAGCAGGGTGGCACATACGTACGTACGTACACACGGATAACACAAAATCATGTCTTACCTTTCTGGATCTTTGGGTTGCCTTGACTAATGATGCTGAAATTCTACACATTTATAGAACCTTTCAAATACAAATTTTGTGCAAAGTTTTAACTAATTTGGTTTATTGGTTTTTGAGTTATGATTGATCAAAGAAATGAGATTTCCAGCATAGGCCATTCTTGAGTCAGTTAAGGGATAGAGCTCTCTTGCGCCTCCCTTGATATATATATATATATATATATATATATATATATATATATATATATATGTGTGTATTTCTGGCCATACCCAAGTTTATCAAACTGTATTATCAGATTAAATGGCTAACCACATGTAAGCACATTTTTAGTAAATTCTAGTCTCTAGTATAGGAGATAAAAAGGAAAATTATTTATTTTTAAAATAATTAAATAGTCCAAAAGTCAGGGTCCCGTATTCCGACTAAACCTAGATCAATGTAGCGTCGGTGAGAATGTTAGTCTCGATTTCATTTTGCTTGGACGAGCTTGCTTACCAAAGTGTGTAATTGGTATATGTTTTTGGTCTGAAGTGAATCAGAAAACGAGACTATAGCTATACAGACAAGATCTGTCCATTTACTCCCAGCTATATCATACTAAAACTCTGATAATATTCATTGACTGGTTGTTCGTTTTTATATTGAATGTTTTAGATGCTGAGAAGATGAGTAGAAGAGACGAGGAATAGAGCTATATAAGTAGTAGTAGAAGTAGCGTAGAAAGGCAGAATAAAAGGGTGTTGTAAATAAATTTATGACATAAATAAAGAAGAAAAGGGGGTGGTAGTATGAACAGCATGAGATAAGCAAATAAAGAAAGCAACTGAGAGTAGAAATAGCAGCGTCTGTTGGACTATGACAAGAGATAAATATAAATATGTATGTCTTTATTTTCACTATCGGTTCAAAAAACTATATATATATATATATATATATATATATATATATATATATATATATATATATATATATATATACAGGGTCGGGCAGCTAAATTGGTACTTTTTTTTATTTTTACAAAATTCATAATTTAAAGGATTAAATATGGATATATATCATTTTAACATTTATTTATTTAATTATTACAGTCTATTGTACAAAATTATTCAATATGAGCACCCTTTGCATCAATTATTTTGGAGATTCTTTGACGAAACCGTGAACAGCTCCTCTTTATTTTACTGGGATCGAGATTGTGAAATGCTCGTTGAATGGCTGTCTTCAATAAGTTTATATTTGGGTGTGGATTCACATTAGTCTGTCCCTCGACGACGCCGAATAGATAATAGTCGCAAACATTTAGATCTGGAGAGCTGCTGGGCCAAATATCCTTCGGAACAAACAAGGGAAGATTCTCCTTCATGAAATCTTGAACTTTCTTTGATCCATGCGCTGGTGCCGAGTCTTGGATGAGCATGACTTTCGTAGGATCGTAGTTTCTACGGATCCAAGGCAATAACACATTATTAAGAATGTTCAAATACTCCGCTGTGTTGATTTTAAGACCCGCTTCGATGAAATGAGGAGGCATTACCTTTCCATCACTTGCCACGGCTGCAAAAACCATCACAGAAGCAGGATTTTTGCTCTGCATCACAGGAGGAACTTCCGAAGGGTCACAGGCAATAACTCGAGTGTTCTGGCGATTTGGAACCTCATCCACGATGAACTTTTTCTCATCAACAAAAATGCGCACATGTCCTCCTTTGTGTTTAAGATGGTTGATAAGCTTGGGGCATCTTTCAACTCTGATAGCTTTTGAACGGGCAGTGAGGAGATTACGGCGTCTCCTAACGTAGGACTTCATCCCAAGATCTTCGTTGATTGCTCTGCTGATAGTTCTGCGACTCACATTGCGCTTTTTTGCCAGTTTCGACATCGACTGACTTGGGTCTGCCTTAATCGACCTTTTTAGTCTCACCAGGAAAGTTTTTGTGCGCTTTCGATCACTACGAGTACTGTGCCGACTTCTCTCAACCTTACACTCGGTATCGAAATTAGCCACAACCCGATAGACAGTCGTTTTTGCATAGCCAGTGCTCTTAACAATGTCCGAAAGAGAACTCCCGGCGCGTCTCATTTCGCATATAGTTATTCTTCGTGCTAATTCCGCCATATTAAAACAAATTTGAGTAAATATAATTATGCTATCTTGCAATAAAGTGTTTAAGGATCTTTAGTAAAAAAAACAGTAATCATATGATCAAAAATAAAAAAGATATTAGCATTTTGAATTAGTTCCAATTTATCTGCCCGACCCTGTATTATTTCATGTATCCACATGAAATGTTATAAACAGCTATAATCTGTTATGTATCAATTTTCAGTGCTCAATACGTGAGTAGAGCTGGTAGTATGTTATGAAAAAACATTTATTGCAACAAAGCTACACAGACGCTTCCGCGTTTCATCCCCGTAGGGAATCGTCAGGCTAAAATGCACGTAGGTTTTGTTTTTATATATATACACGTGGTGTTTAGTTTAGCTAGTTAACCAATCAAATACTTTGTCATACTCTTAGCCAATTGTTGGTCTTCTCACAAAAAAGGTTAGGTTGATTTTACTTCCTATTTCCTATTCTATGTTTCTGTTTAAATAATTCCGGCTGCATTTCGAAACCTAGTAATACAGATTGACGGTAATTACAACTAGTTGTGAGAAGAAATAATTGCACTACTTCTGCCAAAGTAATTGACTCTAGTTCCGACAGAAACAACTGTTTGTCGCCTGCTAACTAAATCTGGATTTCCCACCTGTAGAACACATTAACACGGGACTGTTTCCCTGCAGCCTACAACATAGGCCTCTTCAAGTTTAATATAAACAAATCCTTGTCGAGTCGTTCTCTTAAGTAATCAACGGTTGTTCATTCCACTCATCGTTTTCGATCCTCTTATAGTATTGTTCATCATCATGGTTACAATTTCATTAACACGCATCCTCGAGTGGCATTTGCTCTTGTTAAATGCTGGCTCATTAGTATCAAACAAGAGCCGCCGGCATTTATCTTTTTTGTCCAACCTAGTAAATGTACTTTTGACTATAACACATTTTACAAATTGTGTTTGTAATGAGACTAAACAGATGTTGAGTACAACTGTAGCAAAATGTATCCACTTGTGTACGATAGAAAAAAAACACACACGAAACTCTTGTTAATCGATTCCTGTTGGCTACGGTCGTTTATTTACGTGATAAAATCACGTCTACATTTCGCACAAGACGAGACAAGGTGCAAAACAATGTGATGAATACTGGCACCGTTTATTGGACATTATTAGCGTTTCAACAATAACAAGGCGATAAAAACAGTCGGTTGACTCCCCATAACTAACAATATCGCAAGTCGACCCGAGGCGGCGCCTGTCACGACTGAAGTTTAATTATTTCCATTTCAACCCGCTTGAGGAGAACAACAGACTCACAAAACAAATGTTTCCCACGATTTTGACACGTTCTGGACACACGTCTGCTTGCATATATTTAAGCAGGAATAAATATCTCACTATAATGGAGATTTGGTGTCTGTTGTAAGTTAAATGTGGCATGACATTACAATAGCATATAATACATTATATTTATTAGAATTTACACATACATTATATTTATGCATTTACTTTAACCCTATTTTCTATACCACCCATTTTACAAGTATATATATATATATATATATATATCGAGAGACATACATACATACATAGAGAAAGAGAGAGAGAGTAAGAGAGAGAGAGAGAGATGGATAGCTATATTTTAAAGATTAAAAATATTTTTAAAATCAAGTTCCAAAATAAAGAGCCTACACCAAAGTAGTATGGGTTGTTTACAGCTGTTTCAAGGCAGCATTTATTTTAAGCCATAGAATAAATCATAAATCTCCCCCTCGATATATATATATATATATATATATATATATATATATATATATATATATATATATATATATATATATATATATCAGTGCAATAATGAAGGGAAGACGTGTTGAATTTTTCATAATAAAAAGATTTAGGGGATGAAAAAAAAAGTTGCCAGTCGACTAGTTTCGCCCACACTTTACAAGACTGATATCGTGGGATTTTAAATATGGGTGAGAATGTAGGATATAATTAAAACCTTTTATATTTAAAATGAAATTAGCGTTATGTTATGAAGGGGAAAAAAGTTCGAATTTAGAATAAAATAAGCGTGATGTAATATGGAATTGAGGTTGTGTCTTAGAGACTAATCACACTCAACCGCAAAAGACACTCCTTCTGTTTTCAGAGGGAGGGCCTTATGAGGCGTACGTGGATAGTCTCTACGATTTTCAAATGATAAGATGAGTGAGCACAGCTCAGTCTCTAAGATACAATCTCCATTCCATATAACATCACGCTTATTTTATTCTAAATTCGAACTTTTTATTCCCCTTCATACCATAACGCTAATTTCATTTTAAATATAAAAGGTTTTAATTATATCCTACATTCTCACCCATATTTAAAATCTCACGATATCAGTCTTGTAAAGTGTGGGCGAAATTAATCGACTGGCAATTTTTTATTTTTTTTTTCATCCTCTAAATCTTTTAATTATGAAAAATTCAACACGTCTTCCCTTCATTATTGCACTAATAAAGTTTTGTACCTCACCCCCAAAATAATGATATATATATATATATATATATATATATATATATATATATATATATATATATATATTTATGACTGAATATTTTGTGTAACTTCGTGTGTTTGTGTTATGTTTGTATGTTCTCTATAGAAGAAATGTCAGAAAATCTACATAACTCTAAAAGTGTATTTAATGTTAAATCTAGCGGGGAAGTGCTAGACAAAGGTTGTTATGAAGGAATCACCCACTTAACACTTCACATATATCCCATTTGTTCAGATTTAAATCATATGTATAAAAAGTACTGCGGAAATCAATGGAAATAGTAACAAATCTCTAAGTACCTTTCTAACTTAAAAGAGCTCTGGGTGTCGAAACACCTGTTAAACTTTAAATATATATTCTTTTAATGGTATTTATATCATATGTATGAACTTATCCGGGGAAAACAATTGAAGGTGTCTCAAATCTTTATATTACCGTCTATGTGGCGAATATAAAGGTGCTACAACTCTTAAGTGACTCATTGGGAAAGAACCTCCTTAAAAATCAAATACAAATATCCGATTGTAATAAGATGTAAACCATATGTATAAGAAAGTAGTTCAGAGAATTTTCTAATTTTTCAGCTTGTTTCAACTATATTATAGCGCGAGACGGGATGAGAGGGCAGCAAAAAAAGAAAGCAAGATGGTGTTATTAGAATGGTGAAAAAGTTCATACTAGTGATCCTCATCCAATCTAGTGAAATGTCAGATTTTTCTGCTAGTATATATATATATATATATATATATATATATATATATATATATATATATATATATATATATATATATATACTTAGAAAAACCCGATGTTTCTCTAGATTGAATGAGAATCACTAATATGTACTTTTTCACTATGCTAATAACACCATCACTAGCATATATCCCTAAAACGTCTTCTTTCTTACGTGAACAAGAGAACAATGTCATTCGCCTTTCTCTGGCATCAACTTGAATGTTCCTGTACCCGACGCCATTTTCTAACACGTTAGCTCTAATTATAATCCCAACTTCTAACGGAGAAAATCATATTTTATTAATCTATTTACAAAATAGACTCCTCTTTTTTACGTAATTCTTACACAAACGTCCAAATATTGCAGATAGTCGTAGTATTGTTTCAGGTGGCAAGCACGATAACAAACAAGATCCACAGAGCGTACATAGTATATGACAATTAATTACTGGATAACTAAACCTGTGTTAAATATTGGGAGCGTATAATTTTTGTTAGTTTGTTAGTGTTATATGCAATATGGTTCAGTCGGGCTCAGCTTGTGTACTTTATAGTCAGCTCGACCTCTTGTGTACCAGAAGCAGACGTGATGTTATATGGCTGAAAGAGAGAGGAGAGTGAGAGAAGAAGTGTGGATCCGTTGGAAGTCTCGGAGTAAACGGGACAGGTATTAACTGAATTTAATAAAAAAGAATCTTATTTATCACATACTTATCTAGTGAGGTAATTATTCTTATGTAAAATTATGTAAAATTAGATAATATGTTTATAGTAACTAATGGTGATTTCTAAGGTAATATTTATAGGGGGTTTATAATAAATTCTCTTGGTTGCTACTATATTTATCCAAGGTGAATTGTTTGAAATGTCTACAACTAGTTCTTACTTCATTTCTGTGATTTAACAATTTTTCTCTTTCTGGGAACGTTATGATCGCCAATTTTTCATAAACACAGAAAACATATGTAGGGTTATGTAACGGAGGAAGGGGGTAAGCCTTCTAAAAATTTTCCATTTTAGGACAGATACTCTATTGTTTCTCTTTAGGAACTACATATTTGGATAATAAAGTGTCATCTTCCTTTTCCAAGTTGTTTACACGCATACTTGTGTAAATATAGTAATAGATTTATTGGTATATATTTGTTCGCATGTTTGGCATAGGTTTTAACAACATTTTGTTTGTGTTGTGTGATTCTACTGATGTATGTATGCGTAGTTATATTATTATAAGGAATGTTTCACGTTAATAGTTAAATTCCTTTTTTGAATAATCGTATTGCCTGCTAGTGATTTATGTATTTAATTATGTGATTCTGACTCTTTTATACATTGATTTTATGACCATTTTCGCCCCGTCGAGATACAAGTACAGTAGAATCATTACACTATGAACTCGATAGGCTATGACCTACCTACGCTAGGAACTAAAGTAAATATGAACTTCGTACGCTATGAACTAAGCGTAACAATTAAAAAACACAAATGATAAAGTTCATGGATATATTTCTATTAATTAATATATTTAAATATTTTTTGTCGATACACTAAAGAACGTTAACCTTTTTTAAAGTCGCAGAAAGAAATACAGAGTCACTTTCCTCTTGGAAGAAAAACTTTGCTTTAATAACTAGGATGGTGCCTGCTCTACAATAAAAAATGTCGTTAAGCAAATAGAATTGAACAATGAATCCAAATCTCGACAAAACATAAAACACTGAATGAAATCATTGAACGGGAATGATTTTGAAAATAATGAATACATTCAATAATTTTAGTGCAGTGATATACATGCAGTATCTATTAACAATAAAACATATTTAAGCATTTATTGTCTATTTGCGTTGATCAATAGCATTTTCGTAATAAGTCCATTTTGTTTATATATAGTTTCTTTAATTATCATCATAAAATATTACTATAGTTGGCCCAAACTATACTCATTTTCTATATATTTAATGAAGAAAATTTTTCACGGCCATCTAATTTATCCTACGCTATGCTTAGAATTAAGCTATGAACATATTAAAAGTTCATAGTGTACGAGTTTTACTTTAGTACAAAAAAACAGAGTGTATTTATATAGTGCATTTTAAAAATATAGTGTGTCAAGTTATATTGGAAAGAAATTAAAAAGTGCTCGATCGCAGAGTGAGAGCTAAATATAAATAATTTATTTAAAAAATAAACGTAACATATTTCAGAATCGTATCGCAGTTTCATCCATATTGGCTGTTTTTTTAAATCAAAAGAAAAATCCATACCCCAAGGGGAATCGCCACCGTACTGAAATGAGATTAAAAACAATGAGGAAATTGCGTTTGGGTTCATCGTTTAAAAAAAACGGTGCATTACTGAAGAAAGTCTAGTGGTTGGGATTCATTGAGTTTTATTTTATTCATTATTTATAGTTTGGTGTTTTAAAAAAGGGTTTATTTTATTCATTATTTATACTTTGGTGATTTAAAAAGGGTTTTATTTTATTCTATTAGGTGTTTTGTTTTATTTATAATTTTGTATTTTTATTTTTAAAGGGTTGTATTTTAAAAATCGTATATAGACTGTAGGAGGTTTTCGACCTCTCGAAACATGAAACACAAAGAGGGGCGGCGTTTGAATTCGCCGTTTAAAACGGTGCATTATGAAGTCTCCCTTTGAAGGAGGTACCGGGGTCAGATCTATATATTGGATGTGATTCTTTGAGGTTTTTAAAAATTTATTATTTATTTATTGATAGTTTTGTGTTTTGAAAAAGATTTATTTTATTTGGTGTTTCATTTAATTATTTATTTATGTGTAGTTTTGTAGTTTTATTTCAAAGGGTTGTATTCTAAAGATCGTCTACAGACTCTAAGAGTTTTTTGCCATCCCGGAAAAACGAAAACAAAGTGGGATGACGTTTGAATTCATCGTCTAAAACGGTGCATTGTTGACGCGTCATTTTTTAAGGAAATACTGGGTAATGGTTACATATAATATATGGGTTCTAACCGTAATTTAGTTTTATTAAAATTAATTTGATTATTTATGATGTGTGTTGTCTGTTTTACTGCTTTATAAGTGTGTTTATTTTTAGGGATAACTGTGTGGCATAGTTTATTGATTAGGATATGGGTGGGATTATTAGGATTAAAAAAAAATTGTTTCCCTATTTATTTATAGGTTTGTATTTTTTATTTTATATATATATATACATAATAAATATTAGTCTTTTGTTTATTAATAATACACACACATTATATATATGTATATATATATATATATATATATATATATGTATATATATATATATATATATATATATATATATTTAAATATTTTCTTTGTCGTACAACACTTTAAAATGGCATTGAAGAGACAATATTTATTACTCATAATGAATTAAGAAATTAAAAAGATGAAAGGGCAGCTGACCGGTTTCGTACCTCGCTCAACAGAGCCAAATATCGAGGTAATGTATACAAAATATAAAAAAAAGATGCTATGAGAATAATAGCGAGGGAAAGGAGTTAAAAAAAAGAAAGAAAAAAAGTTCAATCAAATAGAAACAACATTAAGCCCGAGGAGATTTTCTCTTTGCTTGCAAAGAGAAGGTCTCAAAGACTTAATATAAATTCTTTCTAGGATCTTCAGATAATAATGGGAGTGCGACTTACTAAGAATGGAGAATAAGTCGACACTGAATTTAGAGACACGGGTGCAGTTATTTATGAGATGTTGACCTATCGACGAACCATAAGTATTATTCAAAACGTCAGTTGGTGAATAATTTGCATTGCGAATTTTTGTGGGCACGTGTTTGACCCGGATGTCCAATCTTTGTGACGTCATCCCAACGTAGTGCATACTGCAACTCCATTTAAATAAATAAATAATGGAATTATTATGATGTGGGGGAAGGACATTTTATCGAATAGAAGTCAAGATTGGTCGAGAGGAAAAAACAACTCGTGTATTCGCAGCAAAATAACATTGTTGTACAGACAAAGAGATTTGTTTTGCGAATCTATCACTACTGTTACCAAGCCAAAGTAGGCGAACGTAAATAGGGCATCTGTCTAGAGAAGCTGGTTTGCTTTTGTAAAAATGTAATATTTTTGTTTAATCGTAGATTGTACAATGTCTAAAGGATAGCTATTGTTACAGAGGGTCTTAGTGATAAATTTAATTTCTTCATCCAGCTTTGTCTTCGAACAAATCTTTAAAGCCCTATGGGCACGGGTCTTAATAAGATTAAATTTTTGCTTTGTGGAACAAAATGAGTCCCAACGAGTGTAAAGACCAGTAAAGGTAGGTTTCCGATATACTGATGTCAAGAAACCAGAGGAAGCTTTATTAACTAATACATCAAGGAATGGCAGTGAAGAATTAGCTTCCTAATCTATAGTGAATTTAAGAGCTGGATGAATATTGTTAAGGGACGTAAAAAAAAAGTCCGCTTCCGTTTCATTGTTGAACATACAAAAGGTGTCGTCAACATAACGAAAGTTGATATCTGGTCTATTTGGACCAGATAGAAGACCTTCTTCATGGAAACATACAAAAACATTGGCCAATGCTGGTCATAAGAGAGAGCCCATAGATACACCATCAATCTGTCAGTACATACTGTCGTCAAAACTGAATTCTACCGACATCGTATCAAATTTCATCAACTCCACGAAAACATTTTCAGGAATAGGAGGAATGGGCAGTTGACCGCGATATAAGGCATCAGCACATATATTAATCGTTTCAAGAAGGGGAACACAGGTAACCAGGCTAGATATGTTAAAAGAACACATACATTTATCAGTATCTGAATAATTTAGCATAAAGATAGTAAATGAAAAAGAATCTTTAATGCAAAATAAACTGTAGTGTTCCAAAACTGGTTCCAAAATAGTAGCAAGCCATTTGACTACCTTGTGTTGGGAAAACCCTATCATCGATACTATTGGTCTGAATGGTACACCAGTTTTGTGGGTTTTTAGTAAACCATACAAACGGGGTCGAATAGAACCCGTGAGTCTAATTATTTTAGAAATATTAGTGGGAAGAGCCCCACTCTTAACCCACTTAACTAAACGTTTTTGGAACTTAGTCTCGATAGATACAGTGAAGTCATGTGTATCTACCTGACCTAACTGAATAAATTTAGAGGTGTCCTCAAGAATGGCCGTCATTTTATTGACATAATCAGAATGATTAAGTATAACGACCCCTGAACCGTTATCAGGTTTTGTGATGACCAAAATATTTATTATTGCGAAGTGCTTTGATGGTACGGAAATGTTCACTTCGCCATTTTGATTCACAAAACGAAATAGGTGTACCCGCATACGAATTTATATTAAGTCCTTGAGACCTTCTCTTTGCAAGGAAAGAGAAAATCTCCTCGGGCTTAATGTTGTTTCTATTTGATTGAACTTTTTTTTTAACCCCTTTCTCTCGCTATAAAGTTCATAGCATCTTTTTTTAAATATTTTTTATACATTACCTCGATATTTGGCTCTGTTGAGCGAGGTAAGAAACCGGTCAGCTGCCCTTTCATCTTTTTAATTTCTTAATTCATTATGAGTAATAAATATTGTCTCTTCAATTCCATATATATATATATATAAATATATATATATATATATATATATATATATATATATATATATATATATATATATATATATTCATTCCAGAGATATTTTGTTATGTGTCAAGTGGTAGCATTCATTCGGATATTAAATTATTCAATATATTAAACTTGGACATTTTCTAATTATATATTCGAATGGATAATAATTGTTGACACATCACAATATTCGTGGAATTACTGATGTAAACACATTTTACACCTTGTCCAAGGATATTTCCTGTTGTATTCACGTTTTGAACCATGGCATCATAAAGGTTTTCAGATTTCGTACATGAATTATAAACTCTATTAAAGTAATAATTGAAGCCGAAGCTTTTATTATTCAATAATGGGTTTCATCTTTCTGATGAGAAGATATTGTTTCTCTGAAACACGTAGGTTTATAGGAAATTTTTAAATTTATACTATGCTTTGTTGTACTATATGTAATTATAATAATTCAACTTGTAAAGTATTTAACTTTACATTTGTCTATTTCTGCTCTTATTTAAATATGATAATGCTCTACCCACTAATATTGAGCATATCTTTATCGGATAATGAATTCCTTCGTGATAACATTGACAACACATTTACGAAATAATGTTTAATAATATTTGATGTTATATATATATATATATATATATATATATATATATATATATGTATATATTTACCCAACTATATATATATATATATATATATATATATATATATATATATATATATATATATATATATATATATATATATATATGAGAAAGGAAGGATGATAGTAATCTGACGTGATAGAAATTCAAAAAGGAAAAAAACAAGAGATATTGTTTTTTTATATATTATCAACGTTTCGTCTTCATTGTAAGACTTCCATCAGGAAAATAATTTGAAGAAAAAGGCCATTCAAGTACATAGACATTTTGGGTTGATATGTCTGGGAGATATAGGAAAGTAGTAGCCGTGGCTACTGTGAGCGCTGGAGGAGAGGCCAGTCTGGGAGAAGTCAGTGGTGGCGAAGAATGAAATGAATATAGGGAAGCTTTGAGTGGGTACATATTAAGTCAGCAGTGAAATTGGGAGGGGTGAGGATATTAGTGAATTTGCCTTAGGGTGGGAGAGATGAAAGGCGGGCTGAGATGTTTGTCGTGGTGAGGTGTGGCATGGATTTTAAGAGGCTGGGGAAAGAGGAGGGAAAGCGGAAACTCTGTGTATTTCCGTCACAGTCTTACCACCCCCGCCTATTTTCAAGTTATCTTCATTTCTTCAAATCTTTTACCAAAACCATGATACCACTTACATGCTAAACACACACAAGCTAAAATGATATATGCTCATATCTAATGATATATCGGTTCGCTTACAGCTGCAACGCCACACACCTTTTTCTTTATGAAGACGAGCCACAGTAAGAGAAAAGGCGCCGTTCGATTTAAAACTATTTTTCTTCTATCACCTGACAAGACCGTGCCCAGGCGAGACTGACTACCGACTAACTATGGACCCATTTATCCCGTATCTTCGCAGCCAGCCTTCGCGCGTACGTTGTAACTTTGGTTGAGGGCCTCACACCACTTTCAAGGCGGTATCATTAATCAGCATTAAAGTTACGTGCAACAAGCACTACTTTCCTTGACGTAGCAATGGCTGCAATCATAAATAATACCTGAGCTAAGTCTTGCAAGCTGTTATCAAAAGGTGTAAGACGGCTATTTTCAGACGGAGTGTCGTGACACCTTTCCGAAGAATAGAATTTGATAGTATATATATATATATATATATATATATATATATATATATATATATATATATATATATGTATCCCATCACACAAAAATTTAACGAGTAAAAACTTTACTTTTTCTACTCCCTGACGATACGATTTCTGAGGTGAAGCAAGTAAGCAGATAGCAAGTCAGACAACCCTCGTTGCTTGAAATTAATTTTGAAAAAAAAAACACTCTTAATAAAAAAATTATCGGTGTTTTTTTTCTTGCAGGTCATCATAAATAATAATAATTCATATATGAAATATTAAATTACGTAATTCTATGATTTTTATATGACTATTAGTGCAAATATTGACGGAGCACAACTTCCCTCCGTCATTTTTGCCGGAAGCTGTCTATAATTATAATAAGCTTATTCAAACCGGTGCATACGTTATCACCTTCCACACCCTTATAAAAAATAGATCGTCCTATTGACATTTAAAAAAAAAATCACTCAAGATTGTTCAATTGTGCAGATTACTTAACAAGTATAAGCTAACGACAGTTTTTAAATTTAGTTCAAACCCGGTCGGAAGAACTTGTAAACTAAATAAAATACCAATTTGATACAAGTATATCAAAGGCGCGGAATGAGAGCAGTCTAATCAGTATAACATTTACGAAATGTTATGAAATGTTACAGATTAAGACAAAGGGCCTTTAGTAGAATGCTGGAGAATAATACGTTGTGAATGCATTGCATTGCGTTGAAGTTAACAGACAGAATCGTGCAAACAATATAAAAGTTGTATCGGACCAATTAGGTTTAAGAAACCCCAGAAATAAGCAAACATACAGGACTAATTCAAGTATACACCGGTTACACTGACTTCCGGCTGACCTTTCGTGCACGCACGTTGCACCTGTGAACAAACAGATAATAAAGTTTTTAAAAAATTTAAATTGTTCTGTGTTGCTAGGTTTTTCGTCAGAAGGTCGATTTTTAATATAGAGAAATATTTATTTTAGTACTAGTGAACTGATACTGTACTTTCATCAAAATAGAAATCATTTTGAGAGAAGTCCCAAGATGGAGTACTGCTGGTACATCTAGGGAAGGTGCACATTTTCTTGCATCGACAGATTTCAAAATCAACTTCGCAATCTAGTGAGTGATGCGCTCTTCTGTTTACTAAAGCCCCTATTTCTCACAAAAGAGACGTTGTTAGTCTTACTCTACTCTACTGTTGTTTAAATCGAAAATGATCAACTGAGCTGCAATGTTTGTTTCCGCCTTGTAAGACATTCACAGCTAGAACTCATATTCTAATACAACTGTAAGTAACTTTGCGTTGTATCTTAGTGTTACTAAAATTGAACAGAATTTCCACGAACAGATTTTCTTTTTAAGAATCTCCCGTCTCTTGAACACATTACTACGGGACTGCTTCCATAGAGTCTACAGCATGGTCGTCTTCAAATCCAATATCAACAAATATTTCTCATAAAGTGTTCTTATATGTAATCAATATTTGATCATAATCTTCAAACCTGAAATAATATACTTCATATACTGCCAATCCATTCATCCTATTAAGCCATATCTTTGCGTAGCTTTTAACCTTGTAATGTTGGATATTAATTAATAAATAAACATTCATTCATTTGTTCTTTTTAAATGTCCTTTCTCTTTCTTTACTCTACGACTCTATTTCTTCTTTAATTATATGTGTAAAATATCGAGGTGTGTAATTTAGATAGTTTTGTTTAACGTGTAATTTTTAGTTCAGATGTATTTGAGAATGCTGTCTTACGGGATTAAAAAGCTAGATCACTTATGACCTTGGGAATGAGAAAAATATCACCCACACATCAGATGAGGCTGTACATCATCAAGGAAGAAGATGGTTCTTGTTAAGTAAGAAAATAGTTATTGGCAAAAGGCCACACTAAAAGAACGCATTTGATATGCGTTAGTAAAGAAAAAATAGTGACGACTCTATCAACCCCGTTTCTGACGATGTGACTGTGCTTAACACTAACATTTTGATGTTGGCGTTTTTAAAAAAAAAATTATTCGAAGAGAAAGAGTCTCTCTCTGATTTTGTTTTAGCTTCCTAGGAGTTTGACCCACGAACCACTGATAAACTCTGGCGATAACGACCTATTTCAGGCGTGGAGTCAGAAATCAATGGAGTAGGAGTGACAGTGTTGTTTCTGCCATATTCCTTTGTGTGGTTTCCCCGACTTCGCATGCAGCCTCTGAGCCTTGCTGTTCTATGTGTCGGCGGTAAAAACCTGCAATCATGCAGGTTACCGAATAACTGCAACCCACGATAGGGACTTCGTGCAGACTAGACAATCCTGAGAAAACGGTGTTCGTGAACTTTGTGCAGAAGTCCGACTTGCTAAACAACAACAACAACACAAACAACGACAAAAGCTAAGCAGCAGAGTTAAACTTTGGTACACCACGATAAGCTGCAAAATGTGATGTAAGTTTGGCTGTAGTAAAATAACCGGGTCCAGTCCTAGAAGAGCATGAAGTGTACTCTGACCAATTGTCTCAGTATTACGAAGACAAACTTAAAAAAAATATAAACTTCATACAGCAAGAATGGTTTTGCCGTTTGTGTTTGTGGCTTTGAGTTCTTCATTTTACCTACGTTCTCTAAATGTTCTTCAAGGTTCCACGACTGATAGCATTATATTCATGCAATATTGTGGTCATTAATTTTTTTATTTGTATCTATGCTATACATTAACCCTATGAACTACTCAAACTAATATACTGAGCATTATCTTAAATTAGACCCAGTGATGAGGTCTCATTTGGATGCATTTGCAAACATTGCGTCACCTTATGTTACGATTTTTTGCAGGTCCACTTTGACCAGTAAATCCAATATTATTTGCCCTGGGTATGTCATTAAACAACATTCAGTGACACACCCCTACTTTGTGAGTTTGGGAGACTCTAGTCATCCCTTGGTTGCCATTTTTCCCCCGTCCACTTTTACCCATAATAGTAGTTACTGTCAGGGTCACATAATTAAGTAGAATAACATTGTTGAATACTCTCTTCGTCGAGAGCAGTTGATATTGGTATTGTCGTCCAGCAATTTTTTGTGGGATTAAAGAATGAATAGCCTGGGAAGATAGGCTTACTTGGTCAGTTCATTTTATCGACATGAAGTAAAACAGCTAGTGATTCTTCTAGAATCGTTTGTCTGGCAGAATCGTTGTTAATTACAATTAATTAAACAAATCAGAGACGATTTTACAGAAAAGCTTTTGTTCTTTATTACCTTTACTTGTCCGGGTATAGGTTAGAAAGACAGAGAAGAACACTGGCTATTTTTAAGATACTATATTCCTCTACGTCATTTTACTCACTTGATCGAACATCTTCTTGCTTTCATTTTAATATTTTTCTTGTTTTTCATCTGCTACTACTTCGTTTCTTCCTTTCTTTTGCAATGAGGTAATTCGTACTTTCTTTCTGCACCCTTTTGACTCTTTCTTTCAATCTGCCTGTTCCATTCCTTTTATTTTTTCGTTGTTCCACTCTCTCCATCTTTCTGACTCTCTCTCTCTCTCTTTCTCTACTTCGCTATGTTTCTCTCGCCGTTTTATCGCATTGGAGAAAAACTGCTAATTATTCTGCTAGAATCCTTTGTCCTGCATAATCGTGATAAATTAACGAACGAATGCCCGAACGAACGAACGAACGAACGAACGAACGAACGAACGAACGAACCAACCAACGAACGAACCAACTATCGAACGAACGAACGAACGAACGAATGAACGAACCAACAAACCAACGAACCAACGAACGAACCAACGAATGAACCAACGAACGAACGAACCAACGAACGAACGAACGAACGAACGAACGAACGAACGAACGAACGAATGAACCAACCAACGAACAAACGAACGAACGAACGAACGAAGCGGCATTTACCTTACGCGTGTTGAGCCGGCTTCCTAAGAAGGAGGAAGTTTCTATGGAATATTAAATTCACAAGCGGTCCCCAGTCGCATGTATATAACGGTCAGGAGAGATGACGTCGTTAAGTTCTTGCAGTTTTTCAGGGAGGTGTCGACGTCCTCCTACATACAGCGCCTGATCTTCGAAAATGCTAACCTCTCCGGTACTGACAAACTCAACGTCGCTTCACTTCGATGATTAAATGAGAACCGGTATGTCAACGTGATTATATCGTACATTATGTCATTTTTAATTATAATTAATTAAACCGACCGGAGACGATTTTACAGAAAACATTCTGTTCTTTATTACCCTTTTTACGTCCAGGTATAGTTTACCATATAATCTTTACCATATTTCTTCTTCCGTTAATTTTCTTTTCCTCTTCTTTCTTTTCTTCTTTTCTTCGTTCTTTATTTATCTCCTTCTTAACCTCCTTTTTTCTTTCTCATAGCTATGTAATGTAACTTATCTCGTTCTTACTTTTCCCCCTATTATTTTCTTACACGTTTCCTACTTTTTTATCTTTATTTGTTCCTTGCTCCGTAATCTTACCTTCTATTATTTTTTCCGTTTTCTTATTCCTTTTTCTTTAACTCCTTTACCTATTTACCCATTCGTACCTATTATCTACATCTGTAATTTCCCTCGTCATATCTTCTTTCCTTTTATCGTTTATTCTGTCTTTCCTGTTTCTTTACTTATCAACTCTTGTAACGTCTTTCAGTTTTACGGATACCCATCCCTCCTTCCTTCACTCATTTCTTTTCGTTTGTTCTAAATCTTTCTTTTTAATACTGCATCCTTCAATTTTACCTCATTTCTAGACTCTCCACTTCTCTTTCAATTTTACCGCCGTCATTCACTTCTTTAATTTTATTTCCTTCTTTTACGCCCTTCATTGATCCAATTTTACACTTCCCTTTTTCACCCTTTCCTTCAATGTTATTTGGTTCCATTTCTACTTTTTTTTCCCTTTAGTTCAACTCCTTTCTTTCTTTAATTTCTCCTTTAATTTTTTCTTCTCTTTCTTGGCTTTTTTTGTACCGATAATTCACTGTTTACAAAAACTCGTGGGTCACTCGAGGGTAAGAATTAAAAGGATTTTTGATTAGATGATGACCGCCCCACGAGATTATTGTCAACAGTGAATGGTATGAGCAGAAAATTACATCAGAGATCTTGATTTTCAAAGACGACGGCTCAACGTAAAGACGACCATGCTGTAGTCGCTTGGGAAGCAGATTCGTGGTATCTTATTCCACAGGTTGGATGTATTAGGAAAGAATCTTTGTTCATGGAAGTTCCGTTACGCTTTGGTATATATAAAGAGAAATGAAACTTTTTGACTATGGTTGTAGCCAGTCGAGTTCTTGCTGTGAATGTTTTACATGAGACAGGGATTGGAGCTCGGCCAAGCCCCTACCATGAACATAAAAATACAGTAGAGAGAGGCTAGCGAAATCCTTCTTTCGATTTTAGTTCCTACTTGAAGTTACACTTCCTTCTTTCATTCAGTTTTAGTTTGTTCCGTTACTTCTTCCTTCTTTCAACTCTAAATCCTTCAATTGTAGTTTCTTCTTTCACCCATTCCCTCCTTCGAGTTTACTTTCCATCTCATCCTTGATATTCCTATTTCTTTACTTGTTCTCATTACGTCTTTCTAATTTTACATCTACACATTTTACTACCTTTCTGAACTATTTTCTTTGCCTCCATTTCATTCCCTTCTTTTACTCATTTATTCCTTCAATTTTACTTCCTTTCCTGACCCCTTCCTCCATACCTTATATTTCGGTCTATCTCTTCACTATTTTATATTCACTTTAATTTATTACCGTCAATTCTTGGACTTTCCCATCGTTCTCTCCCTCTCAGTCTGTCTCCCCCTGTCTCTCTATCCCGATCTCTATCTCTTCATCTATCTCTATCTCTATCTCTATCTCTATCTCTATCTCTATCTCTATATCCGTTTGCTTTACAGTTTCTGTCTCTCATCACTACGATCGAACAATTGAACTAAGCCGTAACAAACCCACACCCATTACTCACTACGCCATCATTCGCATTTCCATCGACGGTCTTCATTTCTTACTCTCCCCCTCCTTTTTCCTTTTTTCTCTTCTCTCCTCTCTTCTCCTCTGTTCCTCCTCAAACCAATGTCAAACCAGTCGGCCATTATGGAGTGAAGATTTCGCTGCGCCCTGACATTTACGCCCTGTGTGTGCAGCGAGCGGAAAGCTTTTTCCAGGCGAAGTCGGATTTCCATTCTACGACTCACTTCACCTCGATTGCCTGTCGATGTCTACAGGGCCACTGAACGGTGAAAAGACGGCGGAAAGATTTCACACCCCAACTCCTCTACAACACACCACCATTTTATCCCGACCTCATCTACGAACGATCTCTCTCTCACACACATCCATACACAGACACCCACAAACACACACACACACACAAACACACACACACATATATATATATATATATATATATATATATATATATATATATATATACAGGGTGTACATAAAGTCTCTTTAAAATGAATTTAAAAAAATTGTGCCTACTCTTGAGTATTAGCCATTTTTTTATTCACTTAGCAGTTGCCCTTCCATTGACAAAATATATTAAATTGACACCAATTTAACAAATACATCTGGTCAAAGTATATATATATTTATTTATTTATTTTATATATATATATGTGTATATATATATATATATATATATATATATATATATATATATATATATATATGTGTAAAGGAGTAAGACTACCAACATGTGTAGAATGTTTTTTTCAACATTTATTTATTATTTTGTTGTTTTACCATTTTATAATTTTATATAACGCGTTTCAGGCGGTGGTCCACTTTCATCAGATATGTAAATCTATTTTGTGATGAAAGTTGACCACCGCTTGAAACGCGTTATATAAAATTATAAAATGGTAAAACAACAAAATAATAAATAAATGTTGAAAAAAAACATTCTACAAATGTTGGTAGCCTTACTCCTTTACATATATACTTTTTTCTCGTTGGAACTGCACTAATACTGCACTACCCTCTTTTCTATATATATATATATATATATATATATATATATATATAAAGTAAAAATAAAAATAAAAATACTGGAAGCTATGTACATAAAAACACAACAACCTAAAAGTTAAAACATCACATATGAAAGCAGCGATAACATTTTCAAATGGTTAACGTACTGTGATTTTGTTCTGTGATGCCATCCAGCGTTGCTGAATTTAAATCGTCAACGACTTCATGGAACAATGCAAAAACGTTCTATGTGCGTTTCTCCGCCGTCTTTGTAAAATTCTCTTTGATCTCTAGCTTCTTTGTTTATTTGCTTTTGACACATGAGGGTGATTCGTCGAAGAATCGAAAACGTTTGTATACACTGTGAAACCTATGAGACATTTATTTTTTTATTTTATTTTAATACAAAAAAGACTATCAGAAAAATTGAAAAAATAGAAAAGGTATAATTAAACAGACGAATTCTGTTAATTTTAACAATGTTTGCATATATATATATATATATATATATATATATATATATATATATAGTAGAAATTAGTAGTTTGCTGGAAGCATTGTTGGGAGTAATAATAAAAGTTTTAAAAAGGTTGAAGGCAATGCGAAGTTCCGGATCGCTGGAAGCTGTGAAGAAAACAAAACAAAATCGAAATAAGTCGGATATAGATCGAAAAGGTTTGTTTATTTTTCTAGACGAACTTACAAGACAGCAAGAGTGTTAGTTTGTAATAGTCCGGATGATCAGGGATCAATTTGATATATTTCGAGAGATTTTGTTTTCTCTCCTTGTCAAAAATAAATAAACGAAAAATCCCGGATTCCGAGAAAATGCCAGGAGCGCTCTTGCTGTCTTGTAAGTTCGTCTAGAAAAATAAACAAACCTTTTCGATCTATATCCGACTTATTTCGGTTTTGTTTTGTTTTGTTTTTGCTCTTCACAGCTTCCAGCGATCCGGAACTTCGCATTGCCTTCAACCTTTTAAAAACTTTTATTATATATATATATATATATATATATATATATATATATATATATATATATATATATATATAATATTAAATTATATTTTTAACATATCTATATTTACTAAAATAAATTAGACCCGTTGCGTCACACATTGACCCAGTGTTTGATTTTTTGACTCAGAAAAAAATGAGTTTGCAATTTTAGTTTATTTTGTTTACATTAAAAAAACAAAAACAAAATGCAGAATTATTTTTATTTATTTTACTCTATCTCTCACGCTTTTCATCTCTCTTCCGTTCTTACCATCACTTAAATAGTATTACTGGTTGTGGTGATATTCCATAGTATAATATCGCACTATTCAAATATTTTTAAAATTATATTTGCCTGTTAATACAAAGAAAAGAGAAATAGACGGAGTGTGTAAGAGAGGGTGACGGAAGCGAGTTATAAAAAACGGTAGGAAATAAGAACAAGGGGAAACTTACAGTGACAGTGGATAAAAGTTATAGACATAAACTTAATAAGAGATAGGTGACTTTGTGAGTAAATTGCAAATTAAGACTAATTAGAACAATGGATTAAAAACAATTCAATCCCAATACCAAGGAATATTTTTATATGTATTTTGCGCCATAAAAATACATAGAAAAAATATTAGGAAAATAAACGGTCTTTATTCTATCGGAAATATTATTATATTAAATCTTTGATATTCGACGCTTCATTTTTTGTTTCATTTTACTTCACTCGAAGTTCTCAGAAATCACGGGACTCCTTCATTGGGCTAACACTTAATATTTATAAGAGATACATAGGTATTTGATTCCTGTTCTCCTTTACCTGTCAAATGTTGAATTAGTAAAAAAAAAAGTTAACAGCATAATTTTCTCTCCCCAATTGACCAGTTAATTATGTTATAGTATATCTTTCTTGTGGTCTATTGGTCTTACCGGATTTTAAGACAAGAAGTCATCTAATCGTGTAGAGTATCCAGCTATGTGCTATTACTTGAGGTAACATTACTTGGAGAAGATGCGCCATTCCTCGTATGAGCCAGTGTATAGCCGTGTCGAGGGACCTTATCTGGGCTTTGAATACTATGTTATTTTGAATATTTGATCACGGTTTACTTGTAGGGTTAAGTATCCTCATGCCAGGTGATACTGAAAAACCCTTGTACAGAAAGACCAAAGCCACTCGAGGATGGTGTCTAGTAGGTAATTTAAACTCCTCCTATATATGTGTGGGTGTGTTCTTACAAACAAATATATTTTTAAGTATATATTTTCTATAATATCCGAAAATGTTCCAAAGTGCAAGCTCCTACAAGTTGTATTACAGGTTACACAGCATATATAAATTATAGGTTCATTCCAATGATCATGTGAGTTTTCTCATACATTTTATGTATTCAAACTTGTCGTTACCTTTGTCAAGGGCTTATTGTATAC
Source organism: Sepiola atlantica (assembly GCA_963556195.1). NCBI lineage: Eukaryota > Metazoa > Mollusca > Cephalopoda > Sepiida > Sepiolidae > Sepiola > Sepiola atlantica. The sequence continues at coordinate 119,404,343 of OY744522.1, forward strand.
TTTTTCTATCCCCTGTTTCCCGTGTCTTTAAATGGAAGTGTGTTTTCTTGTTAATAAAGTACACTTTCCCTTATTACCAACAGCTGCATGTTGAAGACTATATATTCCGCTTGATTTATGGTGCGAAACGCGCGTGGGAAAATATTTAATTTGGGAAAAAATAAACATAACAAGAATTTAAAAAATGCAATATTAACATAATAGATATCTTTTAGTTTGTCGGCTTCACAAAGTAGAATTAAAAGTATTCGCTGATATATGAAAGAGATTGAAAGTACAGAGGCAAAGTTTTGGTTGTGATCGTTCGACGACATATGAGGATGAATACATTGTAAAATCAGATGTAAGGAATGGTTATCGAATGTTTTTCCTCATTTATCGATTGGAATACATTTATAATTTATAATTTATGAATATATATATATATATATATAAATATATATTAATAAAATAATGTCGATTTTTTCTTTTCTACTTCAGATATTATAGGAAAATAACCGATTACTTTATATGCTAAACTGTTCCCCTTAGTAATTAGCCTAGGTTCTCATGGGTGTTTTCAGAAATGATGCATTTGTTTTCCATCCTTTCAATATTTGTTATATTTTTCCGGATAATCTGACTCTCACAAATACACCTTCCATAGAGAAAGTAGCTACATTATTTTCCCACCTAATATTATCTCCTTTAATCGCTACTAAAATCACATGGTTGTTTGTGTATAGAAGCGAACGTTTTTTAACACACCATTACATTACAGATTCAGGGAATTTTGGCTATTCCGGCTGCATCAAACTTATACGTTGTGGGTAACTGGATTACGTTTAGCGAACACATCCTCGCAGGCGATGTTTCCGATCACACCTAAGTACATTTTCAACTTTGATCTTTTAATTTGTCTTCATGTCTATTATAACCACTATTATTCGATTATAAAGACATCTACCGAAACATGCAATTATATAGTTTCATAAACTGATTTCAATTTTCATCAGTTATTTTCGACGATACATTTTCTTATCTACTTCTTTTACTAACAAAAAACAGATCACGATTACGTAGCAAGGAAGTTACAAAGTAATTCATGCTCTCGAAGCAAAATAAACAGTGGAATTTCTTCTTAGGCCGAACAAAATCATTTTCTTCGGGAGTATTCTGTATTAGATCGTACCTTATAAAAACAATAAACAATCATTATAATAATTAAATAAAATACACTTATGACTCCTCCTAAATGTTTGCTTCGCTTATTTGCAAGAGAAAAATAATACATTTCTGATTAAAAATTACTGTGTGTATTTCTTTTATTTAGAATAAATCCCGATATTCAAACACATTAAACATTGCTTTAGTCAACAATGATTTCTTAATACGCGTATAAAAAATACAATATCATCGTGATTATTCCGTCTTGAATACGTTTTAAAACTTATTTCAATTTCTATTAATTAGTTTTTGCGAATTATTTTTAACATACTTATTAATAGCACAAATAGGTCACACACACGTTGCTACGAAGTAACCACGTTTGGAAAATCATGCATTTGAAACAAAATAAACAGTGGACTTTCTTATTAAGCGAAATAAAATTATTTTCGTCGATAAAGCAATAAGTCATTATATATTTGTGGCTTTGTCGTTTTTTTAATGATTTCATTTAATTGAATTAATTTAGACTTGAACGAATTATTTATCGCACGTAAAAATTATTAAATCTTTTTTAATCATCCACATTTTACAATTGAAACACATTTATTAAAAATATATTTTAAAAAATAAACAAAACAATGCCAAGTAGCGATCAACACATTTAATTAAAGTTTGATTTTCACGGACTTATCAAGTAAATTGCAACGTTATTTAATTACAATACAACAATATAAGTCTGATCATCAAACTGTGAAGTGTAACCATTGAAGTATATTACGAATTATTCATCGCACGGACATTTAGATATTTTTTCTATAATCACATTTTAAACTTCGAGCGAAAATTTTTTTGTTTTTATTAATTGAACACATCCCACAACTCTTTTGAAGTTTAAAAGTAGTAACAAAGTATCCCCAAATGAATGGATCAGGAAATCTCGAATTTGAAACCAGACAGGAAACCGAGATTAACAAAGTAAATACCGAAGCTAGAACAGTGAGGCAAAGGAGAACCTAAAACGATTGAATAGGGAAATATGACTGATAAAAAAGGAGAAAAACTAAGCAAGAATCATGATAAAAAAAACGAAATATACTAGCGAAAGAGGTAAGATATGCGATACAGATACACATCTAAATAAAAAAATAGGACTTTTGAAAATAATCAAAGTCAGCTTAAAACGGAGAAATAAGAACAGAACAACCTGACCCGACAGAAAAAAAGCTCCCTGAGCAAGATATAGGACAAGCAACAACACCACAAAAGAAATGCCGAATGTTTGAAAAACGTGAAAGAAAATCTCCAAGAAATTGAAGAAATAAGAAACTCGTAAAACGACTTTAAGTAAAATACAAACCGGAAAACGTCAACCCACGATGGAATACATGTATACTGGCTTAGAATATTCACGACCATACGTGAAAGATAAACAACAACTTACATATACACGAAACAGACCTACTATAACGGATGGGCAAGTGGATAACTAGGCTAATACAAAAATACACCAAGATTTGAACGACCCCAAGCAAGTACAGAACAATAACCTGACAACCAAGAACAATCCTAGGAACAAAACGAATAGAACAGATTTATCACTCCCGTAATAAAGATGCACTATTCTCTAAGGAAGAGCAAAGATCCCTAAACACTACAAGAGGGGCAAAGTACTTGTTATATTTAGATAGCAATATACTACTAGAGATCAAAGAGTAAAACAGAACATAGCCATGGCATGGATCTACCACAAGACACCTGTGATAGAATTCACGAAGCATGAATGATTGAGGGTTGAAAATATTTAAAAAAATCCGACGAAATTATCAATGTTATAAAGGAAGCAATGCAAATATGGGGAGCGGAAATGAAAGTCGGGGAACGACACCTGGCGGAGAAGCATTATCCATGGGGACTCTCTATCACAACTACTGTCTATTGTAGCTTTTATGCCACGCAACGACATACTCAGGAATTGCGATTCTGAATACAAATTCACAAACACCGAAAAACGAGTAGATAACCTCCTATGCATGGACGACCTAAAGCTATTTGCAAATAAACATAAAGAACTAGAAAAGCTGATAAACTCAGCCACGATATTAGAATGGAATTCAAAATGGAATAAAAAGATAAAGGGGATACTATGACATTACCCAAACAAAAGATGTCCATGGTCATTAATTTCCCAGTCTTCTGAGAACATTTTGCGAAAATTATACCTATAAATATCTGGTATTGTGAAAGCAGACACTATGAAATCAAATGAAATGAAAGCGAAGATTGGCAAAGAATGCACAAGAACAAGACAACCTTTAAAAACAATATGATGCAGTATTGATTTACTCCTTTCCAGGAGTTAAGCAAAAGGACAGTTTTTATCTTACTCCCACAAGTAAGATGTGACCCAATGTCGGGTCGGGAAAGTGGGGTTTAAAAATCGCCTGGGCAGCGCCCGAGAAAGGGAGCACTCTGACCATTAACAATTGCCTGGGCAGCCCCGTCAGCATTCCCCGGTAGGGGCGCCTCAGGCAGTAAGCAATAAACTTACTCCTCCTCAAAGAGGGTAGGCAAAGCCTGGGTGAGTGGACCTTCTAAAACTGCACGGGACCGACCCATAGACCGGCGTAAATCAAGCCCAGAAGGCCAATACAATACCAGTCTATAGGGTGCGGTATCTATCGGAACAGATACTACACTTTGATCTTAGCCAAAAGGCTAAAACCATGTTATGCAGTAGACACCTGATAAAAAGAAATAAATACTTGAGCAGGGTCCCTAGTAAGATATTATGAACCCTTCATTTGTCGGAGAAAAGAAGAATTTAAGAATCTGGACTAGTAGAGTAGTAAACGAATGACGAATGAACAATGCACTACTGACTACCTCTGCGTAAAAAAAGAAGGGGAAGATTACTCGTTGGTATAGACGACTGGGTTGATGACACAAAAAATAAAAATATATAAGCCAGAACACAGAAAGACAGCAAGAGGCATCGAAAAAATAAACAATATACGGAATAAGGAAACTTGACACCAAAAGTTGAGAAGAGAAAATGGGAAGAGAATCAGCTGCATGATCGCGTCATAAAACTGACCAAAGAAGAGACCCAATATAACACCCGGATATGGCTACGAAAATGACGTCTATCAAAAACGACATCTTTGCTGGCAGAACGAACCATATCAAAGCAAAAATAGACAGAACACGGGAAAGCACTAAATGTCGACTCTGTGGTAAAAGAGACGAAACTGAAACCCACATAATAAGTGAATGCAGCAGACTAGCCCCAAAGGAATACACGAACAAACACGCCTACGCGAGAAAGGGGGCTCACTGGGAACTATGAAAACGTCTGTACTAAAAACGCAGACACATGGCACAAGCACAAACCGCGGACAAAATTATCTAAAACATATAGGTATAAACAAACAAATGCATCTAAGCAAGAATACCTGACGTGTTGATAGTAAAAAACAACCCTATAAAATCGTAGATTTCGCTGTCAGCAGATTAGAGTAAAGCCAAACGAAGTAGAAAAACTAAGCAAATACATGGAATTTGCCAGACGTATGGAAGAATATGGGACATGCAGAAAATAACTATGATAGCAATAGTTTTAAGGTTACTAACAAGTTAAGAACAGACCCGACAAAAAATCAAGCAAAAGACTAAGAGAAATTTGAATGAAAAGGAATATTGAGGTCATACAACAGCCGGCAATAATGAAAACATCCAAAATATTAACGAATATCCTTGAAAGCGGAAACCAACCCACGTAACGAATAAATGCTTACCAATCATAAATAAATGAAAGAAAGCCTACATGCGATGGCAATAGCCTCGGATAATACAACACAAACTTTTCGTGAACGGTCACGAAGTATAGAAAGACTGAGAAGGGTAAACACCAATCAGACCTACACTGGAAAGGTGCGAGAATACTTGGAGATTTGAGAAGACCTATGATAGAATTTACCAAGCATGGATCGTGAGTGTTTAAAATATGCAAAATATCCGACAGAATTATCATGTTATAAAGGTAGAAATGTACACATGGGGACAGGAAATTACAGTTGAAGAAGCACACTTGGCGAAGAAGCAATGTCCATGGAGACTATCAGCACTACTGTTTATCATATACAGGAATCCGCAATGGGAATAATATCATAGATTTCGTCGTCGCAGCAACTAGACGGTAAAACAATTTATTTATTTCATCTTGTTACTATAATCTCGAAAGTTAATTTGTGAAATCTCGCTAATTTAGCAACTTTATTTTCGGGCTCTTTACTCAGTAAAAGGGCACACGTATACAAACTAGTGTATAATCGGTCGGGGGTTGTCTACTATGATACTGGAACCATGTTAATCTTGCTTGCTTGTTTGTTCATTGCATCTTTTAGATAATAGATTAAAGAGAAAACAAGACAGGAGTTCCAGAATGACGTAATTAATAATCAAATGAGACGATAAGATGTAGGAGTAGGAGATTGACGTAATAATTTAATAACGTAAATAAAGAAGAAATACATTTAAGAAAATGGTTTGGATAAGATATATCGATTGAACATTATCATTTGGATAATTTGTCTATTGACTTCGTTAAAGTTGCTTAAAATATAAGTAATGTGAACCTCTCTAACTATTTACTTATCTTTCCTTTTTTTATTATTAATCTATCTATTTATTTATGCAATGTACAATGTACCAAATGTGTCCCAAAATTTCATAAAAATAATAAAATTGAAACTTACGTTATATCAATCATGGAATTTCTACAAGTTGAGCTTGAAAATTGTTATTTGTTAAATATATAAAAGTTACCGTAAATCTAAACTTTGCCAATTCGTTTGAAAGACGAGAATTCTCGGCCTCAGGAGTGATAATCGAATTATTGAAATGAAGCTAAATTGTTTGGAAACCATTACTTTACTCCCCGTGGCGTAGAAATGTGCGGAATATGCAAATTTTTTATTTCTATTTAATTAGTCGCTAGAATTGATGTTTAAATACTAAATTTCAAGCGAACTTTCCGATTGGTATATTTCAGAAAGTGCAAGGGAACACGTAAAAGTGATTTTACTTTGAAAGTTATTGATCGGTCAAATACAAATTTTTACCTTCAGATTTAAGAAAGATCTAGTTCTAATTCGATCAAAAGCAAAAGTTCAAATTTAAAGAACTGCAGTCTAAATAAAAAAAGCAATCTCAACTGTAAACACAAACGTAAATTTAAATTTACAGGGCTGCTGCAAAGAAAGTGAACTCTCTTAAACCGTATCAGTAATCTTCTCGCACCTGACATTATCCTATATCTCTACAAAGCCACCATCCGCCCATGCATAGAGTATTGTTGCCAAATCTGGGCTGGTGCATTATCTGCTTGTCTCTTCATCTTAGACAAGGTCCAAAAAAGAGTTGCTAACTTGATAGGTCCTACACTATCCACCAAGATCCAGCCCCTGTCCCATCGCCGCAATGTTGCTTCCTTGTTCCTGTTTTACAAGTACTTCAATGGATTGTGCTCTGATGAGCTTGCTGCTCCGGTGCCCCCACGACGTAAATTCAGTAGACCAACCCGACAATCTGCCAAATCCCATCCATACACTGTGGATGTCCCCAGATGCCGTAGAGCTTTCTATTCCAAAAGCTTATTTCCTCGTGCTGCTGGACCCTGGAACTCCCTCCCTGCTTCCTGCTTTCCTGACACTACTGACATACAGAAATTCAAAATTAACAGACATCTCGCTGCGCAGATCCTAATTTAGGTTGAATCCCCCCCCCTTTTTCTTTCTCAGTAACCCCTTACACCTACAGTGGCGGCCTGCCTTGTTTGGGGTGAATTATGATAAAAACATAAAAAAAGACTCAACTACAAGTCAACATCATATAAACATACTTGTTATTCTGTCAATTCCACCGATCGTTTCCAAACCTCTCATCGTGTTGTTCATCAACCATCTGACAATCTCTTTGACTTTTATCTTCGAGTGGCTCCCAGCTGGAATTATTAGTAAAAACACTGCCAATTCAAATAAAGATCAGTTCGAATTAAAATTACAACGACGCATTAATATTTATAACATTCAAATTGAAATTAAAATGTAGTTCAAATTAAAATTGGAGCATGAAAAAATATATAATTTAAAATGCCTACTTCGAATGAAAAACAGGTGAAATTAAGATTTATAAACAGTTAACATTCATATTAAAATCAGTTCAAATTGAAACTTAAACATACTTAAAATTCAAATAAAAACAATTCAAATTTAAATTAAAAAACCCCCAGATCAAATTCAATTGAAAAAGAAACAGTTAAAATTCAAATTTTAAAACAGTTCAAATTCAAATTTTTAAAACTGTAAACATTCAAATTAAGAAAGCAATAGTAATTCAAATGAAACACACCGTTTAAATTACAAACAACTTAGCGGGGTTTAAAAGGGGGAACCTCCAGACTGATGACGATAAGTGAGCCGCTGATCATCGGTCAAAAAGGCAGCGAGTAGTCCGCATAAATCAGTCCAGTGATGTTATCTTCTCATAGACTGAGCCATGTGTCTGCGCCGCGATCAAAATCGAGTAACCATATTTCAGCGCCGAATTCGATGAGCAGACCAGAGCGTGGGTAGAACTGTTGAAACGTTCAGTCAGTCAGCCACCAAGTTGACTTTAGAATAAGGTGCCTGCGTTTCCCATGTCCGCTTAAAGAATAAGTCTAAAGTGCGGTCAGTGTTAGATGTTCGTTTACTGGATATGTCGATGCCTACACTGCACATACCGATGTCTGTGCGTAAAAGTTAAGAAAGTGGAGAAAGAAAAGTGCCAACGTATCGTTGATCTATAACCGAAGGGCCTACTTACAAGTGCGTGTGTCCACATACTTGTGACCGTACCAAACTATTATTCTCGAAGGAAAGAGGTACTGCTTATCTCGCATGAGGATGGGACTCAATGTGGCACCATCCATCATGCGGTCTATTTTTGAATTTACACTCTCAAAAGATGACGCTATCCGGCAAGCAACTTCGACATGCATTGACGATGTTTTCTATAAGCGAAGATATAGCTTCCTCAAATAGGGTGCGAAAGCATTTGGCTAATTTTGGACTAGCGAGAAAAGAACTGGGGCGGCTGCAAAACGGTGCGCGACTGCTTGAGGGGGAGATTGAACGTTAAGGACACTTACTTTCGGGTAGTAATGGATGTAACCCACTAGAACACAGGCACAATATGTTGCTCATTTACTGCGGACCATGCGGTTCTCAATTTGGCGTTAACTAAGACGGGAAATGCAGCAAACGTCATAAGCTTCTTGGAAGGCTTGTTATGCGAGCCTGGGGCGGCGGCTGAAATACTCGCTGACAATGGCAGCATTTCGCAGTAAGGTTATCGGGGACTTTCTAAGCGAATAAGAAGTGCTATTGCGTTTTCGTTGTGCGCATGCCCCCTTCGATAATAGCACTGTGGAGCAATGTCATCGAAGCGTAAAGCGGATTGCAGAAAGGAAACAGTGCACCATAATGGAAGCAGTCTATTGGTGCAATGCTACCCCTAAGGATGATGTATCGCCGCTGACTGCGCCTGCTAACCTGATTCATCACTACCGCACCCAATAGAAGGGTATCGATGCACTTAAGCCGGAAACCCTCAACATCAGCAGATTGGATACAACGTAGGCGATTGTGTCTAGATGAAAGCTCCAATTAGACGATGCTCGGCCCCTAATACACAATATATATATATATATATATATATATATATATATATATATATATATATATATATATATATATATATATATACAGGGTGATTCTAAGTAACTTAGCTATTTATTTATATATCTGTGTGAAGAGAGTCAAAGTCATTGAGGGAATGAAGTATATACCATAGTATATCTTCGGCTCCGTTTATTCGTCTTGTGTGGAAAAGTGAGGGGCTTTTTTAATGTTTTCAGATATTCTTTCAGATGGTTATTCTTTTTGATTATGAAATTGAATTGGAAAATATTTTCATGAAACGATCATCATTTTTCAATCAAGAAAAATAAGATCTTGGTGGAATAGCTTGAACTTTTTGCAATAGTTATTCTTCAGAGTGAATTCTTGAAATGTCTTGTTAGCTTGAAAAACATTTTATTATTGTAATTATTCACACATTAACATATTAAGAAAAAATATTAAATAATATATATATATATATATATATATATATACTATTTGAAGTATCTCAACGCCAGGTTTCTCAACTCTTTCTATTCTCCAAGTCAGTTCAAATGAAAAAGAAACACTCGTTTTTCGTCAGCTTTAACTGCAATAAAAGTATTACAAGAATAAATAAGTGCACTATTTAGGTGTATAATGATGATTGAATATCGGCTAGTAAATTACCGTAACGTAGTAATAAAAATCACTAACAATTATCTATTGTGAGATTCGAACCCTGACTGATAGAATCAATTATTTGAACTTAAGGCGAACGGATATCCACATGACCACAGACCAAAGAATTTTTTTTGTTTTGGTAACCCACTAAAACTGTTTATATGAGTTAGAGGTATAAATAGAAACTCCACATAGATGTACTATAATCGTAATTTCTAAAATAAAGAAACCTAAAGAAGAGATCCAGATTCATAGAAATAGAATGTACAATACGAACGATGAGTTGACTTAACTTATTGTTCTATGTTTTTTCATTTAGTTGTTCTTAGTGATAATTACAAATTCAGAAGTGTTGTTCGGTCGGCTTCGAGAAGAAACGCTTAAAATATCGGAACATTTGTATCTAATGTTTGTTTTACGTTTTTAAATTTAAATAATAGGTGTCAGAACTTCTGACACGATAAAGAATTCGAATCGAAGGTGCTTATTAAAATCTACATGTAGTTTGGCTCGTAGATGAATCATTTAACTACGATGCAGCGAAACACATACATACTTAGACACATGCAGACAACTTTGTTATGTATATACATATCTATCTTTCATAGATATAACGTTGGATTTTGGTCGCACTGACATTGATCTATAAAAACACGCGTCTATTTAAAAGTTAAAAACAACTTCTTAATATACTCAATCTTGCATACCTAATATACTTATTTGCATATTTCATTTAAAAAACGAATTTTTGTTAATTCAATATTCGTTTTTTGTTGTGTTATTGGATGATTTGTTTAATTAAACTATTATGCACAGTCTTATATATATATATATATATATATATATATATATATATATATATATATTTCCTATATTGTGCATTATTGTGTACCATTTGAAGTGAAACCGTTTGAGCATATTTTACTCGTTCGCCATCGCACTCGCCACGAAAGTAAGGGACATTATAATGTTTTTAAATTACCGACTGTGTAACGTAGTTAGAATGTTTCTCGCTCCCCACAGTCCGTCTACTTCATCGACGGAACAGGCTGGTCGTATTTCTGTTGTCGTAGTGGTGATGTAGCAGTCTAAGTTTCCATCTGTTTTTTTCGTTGTAGACATCTTCTTCTTTTTCTTTTTCTCTTTCTTCTTCTTATTCTTTTTTTCTTCATCTTCTATTTTATTTTTCTTCTTCTTCTTCTATTTTTATTGTTATTATTATTATCATCATCATAATTCTTATTATGTAGTCACCAGACGTAAACAAACAATATATGGTCAGTGATTGCTCACAGACAACAACCAGTGGTGTTCTATGGAGACTGAGTGAAAACAAGTTTTTACAAATGTCCAGTGCTCTTCACCCTTTTACAATAATCAAATGACTTTGCGGTGTCACAAGAGCCACCTACCGTTGATTTCTCGCTGATAACGACCATTCGTCTCCTCTGAGATTTCGGTTGCAATAATACTCTCCACGGTACCAGTACGCTCCGCACTCTTCCAGTAAATGTCTGGTTAGTACTCTCTTTCTCTCTCTTCGGTCTTCCCATCCTTCTTGACACGTCCCAATTATTTTGCGTTGCATCAGCTGAGGCTGGTGACATCAATATTTTAAGGGGGGTAGTTTATGAGATTGCTTGCAGTTTCTTTTCGTTGGTACGTGTGATGGTGTTCTTACTGTACGTTTTGTTTTCTTCCTATTGCAACTTCCATGTTACTGGTTATCGTTAGTAGCTTATGCGGGTTGGTTTCAGCATTCGAGGATTGTCCTTAAGATTTTATCTGCTTTCATCATTGCCAATCACTGTATTGTCTCAGTGATTCCTTAGATTCTAATTTATCTGTCTTTTTTCTAGTTTTTTTTACTGTTCGTAGTGCTCGTACGATCATTTCTATTATATTGACTTTCACACGCTCCATATCATTTTCAGTTCTCTTGCAAGTTCCGTGTATTTACTTCGTTTTTCCTATCCCTGATCTTCATTCTGTGGTCTTCTGGAACGGCAAAATCTACGATTTGGCAGGACTTTTCTTTTTGTTAATTATCATGACATGGTGTCTCCTTGCTAGTATGAGTTTATGATTGTGCAATATGTGCGCGTGATCGAAATGCAGTCATTTGCATAGTTTCAAGTGTACTGCTTTTCTCACGCAGTCGTGCCTGTTATTGTATTCTTTTTGGGCTAGTTTAATGCATTCAATTATTATATACTGTTTTGTCTTTCTGTCCACACAATCTGCATTTACTATTCTTTTGGTTTTGTCTATTTAAGCTTTAATGTAGTATGTTCTAATCGCTTTGTTCTATGCAGCTGTTAGGAAAGATTCAATCTCTCTGTTCAAGTGTCTTTTTATTAGCCATGCCCCAGAAACATTCGTGTTCTCTTCTTAGATCATTCTTCTGAAACGTCCATGTAGCTGATCTATTCAATTTTCTCTTTTGTCTTTGTTTCTGGTTTCGGTGCTACTCGAATTGTTAATATGGACGGTGTGTCTTGCTGCAGTAGTTAGCATTTCTGTGTTCTGGGTTTCTCCAGTTTTTTTTGTGTCTCCCATTCATCCTTCTATACTTACCAGTCCTCTACCCCTTCGTTTATTTATACGTAGAGTCTGTTCGTATCGTCTTTTAGGCGTAGTGCGTTGTGCATGGTCATTAATTTCTTCTGTGCCTGAGTCCAGCCTATGAATAGTCCAGAGTATCTTATTAGTGATACTGCTCAGGTGTTTATTCCTTCAACTACATTTCTGCTCTAGCATCTCGTTTCTAATAGTGTTTTTGTTCTTCCCGTCTATTCCTTTCTAACCTTCTCTTTCATTTCTGTAGAATTGGCGGTGTCTGTTTCCAGAACTCCCAACTATTTATAGCTATGCTGTTCTTCTAGCACCCTCATCTCTTCTTAGTTCTCATGCCCTCTATTGTTTCTAGTTTTCCTCTTTTCATCTGTAGCAGTGCGAATTTACCTTCCAAATTCGATTTAAATTTACTGGCTGAAAATGTTGGTTGTATTTATCAGCGGTTCCAGTTCATTTTAACCACTAGCGTCAGGTCGTCCATGTACATGAGGTGGTTTATTCTTAGTTCTGGGTCTGTAAACTTGTATCCAGCACCACACTTACTGTGTATCTGGTTGAGTGGCATAATGGCTAGGATAAACAGTAGTGATGGTATGAATTCTTCCTGGAAAACTCCTCTCTCTATTTTTTTAAAAATCTCAGTCAAGTGTTGTTCTCCAGCTGTCAGTTCTAGTCTCCATGTACCTATTGCTTTGTTACTGAGATTAATTATCCTGTCGAGTATCTCGTACATTTTAAGCATTTTTATTATTATTATTATTATTATTATTATTATTATTATTATTATTATTATTATTATTATTATTATTATTATTATTATTATTATCATTATTATTATTATTTGTACTCACTAATGGTTCTCATACAGGTCATCATAAGCGATTACTAACTGATGATAACCAGTGGTGTTCCATGGAGTCTGGTAGTCTTATTCCGTGCGGAAGTATTGCATTTCCCTATGTATAAATACTTTGAAGTTGCCACTTTTGTATTTTTTTGGAATCACTTATTATAGTCAATCAATCCTGTCTGTATAAGCCGATATCTGTATTATCAAATATATTTGTGAGGTTTATAGAATATATAGCTCTACACGATCCGATGATTCTGTGTAGTTCAGGACACCCATGGACAAATGCCATCGTTGATTTCTATCAACTTATACATGAATATCTCTTTAACATCGCCTTAGAGTTCGCCAAGATATATACCGAAATATCCAATAATAAAATCGACAGTATTAAACATATAGAAGGTCTGTTTTTATTAATAATAATAGTGAATAGATGTGAACTAATTTGACAAACTCCTTTGATTTGCCATTGGGAGCTCTGGACTCTTCAGAATCCCTGGATCTTATGGGATTGTGTATTTTATATACCCTCAGAATTATATTAAGAAAGATTAAAATTATTGATGAATGGAACTAGTAACTCGAGAAACAGAGATACATAAAAAATACTTTTGTTCTGATCTTCTATTGTGATCTAACTTGCTGAAAACAATAAATACTGGGGCCTTACTCTATCTATTATTCAAATCTGAACTGCTTTGACAGATTTTAAATTTATAACTTAGGTAGACGATGAATAAAATAAACATCGAATATGTTCGCAAAAGAGTGTTGCGTTTTTAATTTAAACAATCAAGGGGCCTACTCTTTTAATCGTATCATATGGGGAAACTTTGTTAGTGAGCCTGCTGGAGTTCAGTGGATACCTTTAACTGTATGTCAACATTAATAAAAGAATTAAGAATGGACATCCAGTTGTTTGTAGTTTTCTGTTGTGGTCCAAACAGCTAATAAAAATGTGTCTTCAAATCTTAAGACGACTCATCGGTAACACAAAATAAGAAAGTGAAAATTTTCGAGCTGCAGTATTCTTTATTATTATTTTCTATAGTATATTTGTACAAACATGAACTATCCTTCACTCCCCTCAAATTAGGTAGAAAATAGCAATTTCAAACCCAACTGCTTTTACTCTGTCTCTTTCTTTGTACGATTCAATTAAAAGTGAAATAAATTCCCTTCCTATTCGCTACGTCAGATTAGCGCGACTTCCTGTCTCTGACACAACTGCCCGGACACGCAGCTCTCCCACAACTTCTAATTGGAACGTTCAACTTTACTTAATTTTAACTTTACCTTAACATTTACCATTCTATTACTATTTTTACACACCTGCATCATCCTATCACAACAAACTGCCGAGAGAGCTCAATTCATTTTACACTACCTCTGTTAGCAAATGGGGAGCAAATTTAATTTGGTTTATCTGTTTACTGTACATCGATCTTTTCGGAGTATTTAACGCCGAAACGTAAAACCTAATGAAATCGATTCATTTTACAAGATTAATGTGTGCTTCATTTCTCTAGGTATTAGCTTGGAAACTGAAAAGCGGAAGTATATTATCGACCACGTAAGCTATAAAACGAAAATGACCTTCATCGTTCCTGTAACAAGGCCGAACTCATGGGAGAGCAATCATATTAGATTCGTACAATCACGACGGTTATTGGAAAGGAAATTTAATCGATTTCTCAGCACACCCAACTTAATGACATTTATATTCAGAAATATACTTAACGAGCAGCCAACACCAGTGTGACCGGTAAATGAATGCGGGCCCCTGTGTATTCCTGCTCCCAAACCTGAACGCAATACTACCATTTTTATTTCTAAATGAATTTTTATGTTATCAGTTTAATAAAATAAAGTAAAATGTCATATTTCCTGTTTATGGATGTCCCGATTTACTAGCCTCCCACGAGGGCATGCTTAGACACAAAGTCGATTATAAATAGGGGGTTTCCAGCTCCCCAAAAAGGAGTACTTTAGATTGGTACAAAAATTAAAATTGACTTAGTTTCGCTAGATTCTCTTCGACTGACTAAGGATAGAAATGATCAAGTGTAGTATCAGAACAAATGCTTCAGTTTGATCCTAGCGAAAAGAAAAATATGGATGCTATGAGCGAATGGAGAACCTACGATATAAAAAAACAACAACAAAGTAATAGAAGTTTCATACTACTATTGGATTCTTTCGTAAAATATCATTTGAGAAAAGTTTTGTTTGATCTTCGTGTAGAGATTTGTTTTAAATTGCATCCCTGAACAGTGAGATACACAGAGAGACCAGAAATAGAGTGTAGATTTGTACATTCATGCCTATTATTGGACAAAAAAAACTCTTATGAATTCATCAGTATTCTTTAGTGACTGACATTTACATTCATAAATATACATATGCTATTATTATTATTATCTACTAGCAAATATATGCTCCCTCCGGTCGCATATTTTTTCTAGTTATTTCATTTAATTGCTCAGTAAAATGTGTTTGTTTTTTTTTGTACGAAAACAAGGAAAAACACACAATCCTTCTTTATAATAAATCGAACACGGAATAATAAAAACATAGTTTTAAAAAAAAATACCCTTACAGCGTAAAATGTAAAACAAAAATCCTAAACTCACTTAAATTCGTAAAAAGATAATAATATTTGAAGTTTTTTCAAATAAAAAGGTTTACCTAAAATAAAATCAACAATTAAAAAAAATACAGTGAATAATAAATTCAGTTATTTAATTACTCAGTAAAATGTGTTTGTTTTTTGTTACAAAATAGTAATTTTTAAATCAATTATTTTTAAAAATAAAACAATTTGATTCAATCAATTTGTGCTTTTAAACATACTTTCTAATAAGATTAAAAAAGAACAAACCCAAAACGTTTTAATAAAAAAAATCAAAGTACATATATTATTTTCGAGAGACTCGTACGATAAATTTTAGAGAATGTGTTGTTTACATGTTGTTAATCAAATAACACGGCGCTCTCTTGTGTCTATCACCCTCTCTTTTTTTTCTCTCCCTCTCTCTTTCTCTCTCTCTTTTTCTCTCTCTTGTTGTATCTCCCTTTTTTTCTATCCCTCTTTCTCTCTCTCTCGCTCTATCTTGAAATAGAACTTAATGGGCGTTCGAAATAGAACGTTATACATAATAAGAATGCGAGTAACCAAATGTTGGAGTGGACGCCGGCTGTTCAATCATGTTCCATTACAATCCAATTTAATTACGTAACTCAATGATATAGATAAAAACCAATGTCTTTAATTTATTATATTCATAATTTTTATTTAGATTATTATTATCGATGAAAATATTTTAAATACATCTGGAAATCCGAAAAAAACAATCACGAGTATATATATGCGAATATTTATTTATTAGAAGCTTTCAAACAAATTAATCGTATAAATTTGAAAGACGCGTGACGTTTGGGAAAGTTTAGGAATGTGTATATATAGAAGCTGATAAGTATATATAGAAAGAGAACGATCACAACTAATAATATAGTTTCGGCTTCAGACAGACGGACATACAGACAGACAGACAGACAGACAGATACATAATTTCCATAATTAATATATGTAATAATACGTACATACAATTTGATGTGATGTCGCTGTTGTATCGAACGTGGGATTATAACTAAAATCCAATTTCTTGGCCTTCGAGCTAGGATCAAATTGTAGTATCTGTTCTGTTCAAATATGGTACAATAATATCGTGAGGTCTTCGTTTGCGCGGGACGTTCATGGAATGGAAATATGTCACAAACTCATCCAAGGGGTTTGAAAGATATCCCTCTATAATCAGATACATTATGTTTCACTTCGAATAAAGAATGTACAATAATATCCTTGTGTCTGCATTCGCACCGAACATCCATAGAATACATAATAATAATAATAATTATTATTATTATTATTATTATTATTATTATTATTATTATTATTATTATTATTATTATTATTATTATTATAATTATTATTATTATTATTATTATTACTCACTAAATATTATCGCACAGGTCATCGTCCGTGATTGCTATCCGACAAAAACTGGTGGTGTTCCCTGGAGTCTGAGTGACAACAAGCCTCATAAGATTTCAAGTACTCTCTACTTCTTTTCGATCCCCAGAGCTAATAACCTTGCGGTATCGCAATAGCCGCTTACCATTGATTTCTGGCTGGTAAGGGCCATTGGTCTCCTCTGTCATTTAGGTGGCAATAAGCCTCCTCAAAGCCCCAGCACTCTCCGCACACTTCCAATGGAGGTCTGCTTTATGCTGCCCCTGATCGGTCGTCTAATTCTCCTTCAGTCTTAACAAATATTTTGTGCGGTGTCAGCTTAGGCCAGCGCCATTTTTAGGGGGTGGTGCGGGAATAACTTATGGTGTTTCTTGCGATTTCTGTTCATTTATTGGAGGGGTGAATTTGTGATGTGATGTTTCTATCAGTTTTTGTTCCTTGGTTCGTGATGTGGTGTTCTTCGTGTGGTTGTGTTTTCTTTCCTGTTGTAAATTCGATATGACTGGTTACCCTTCGTAAATTATGCCGGTAGGTTTCCGCATTCGATGATTTTCCTTAAGATCGCAGCTGTTTTGATCATTGCCGTCTTTTGTATAGTCTGAAAGGCTATTTTTTATTACAATTTATCCCAGGCTTTTCTCCAGTTTTTTTATTGTTCTTAGTGCTCCTTCAATTATTGGTATTATACTGGCTTTCTTCATGCTCCATATTCCTTTCAGTTCCTTTACTAGTTCCGTGTATTTGCTTCGTTTTTCCGTTTCTTAGATCTTCACTCTGTGGGCTGCTGGGATCGAAGTCTACGATTTGGCAAGATGTTTCGTTCTTGTCGATTATTATAACATCCAGTCCCCTTGCTTGTATGAGTTTGTATGTTTTTACATCCATATCCCAGAGTATTTTGTGTTTTTCTTCTAGTACTGTTTTTGGTTTATGTTTGTACCATTTGTGTGCGTACTTGAAATTCAATCGTTTACAGAGTTTCCAGTGTACTGCTTTCCCCATGCCTGTTCTTGTATTCTTTTTGGAATAGTTTGCTAAATACACTTATTACATAATTTACTGTTTCGTCCCTTTGTCACCACAGTCTGCATTTACTGTTTCCTGAGTTTTATCTAATTTAGCTTTGATATAGTTTGCCCCAATCGCATTGTTCTGTGCAGCCATCAGTAAAGATTCTGTTTCTCCGTTCAAGTGCCCTTTTCTTAGCAATGCCCAGCTATTTCCATTGTTTTCTCCTTTTGAGAGTCTTATGTTGCTTTGATTAAAGTCTCTGGCTTGTTACTCATACGTGGGAGAAAATTCGTTTCCCCAAAGTTTATGTCAGTTCGACATGCACCCAGCAAGTTAATTTTGACGTCGGTCAGAGTCCATACTAGCTGACGTACACCTTTTCCAAATATAATAATATAACATTATTATTATTATTGTTTATATCATACATATTATTATTATTATTGCTATTATTATCATTATTATTAGTAGTAGTAGTAGTAGTATTGTTATTATTATTGTTATTATTATTATTGTTATTGTAATTATTATTATTATTATTGTTATTATTATTGGTATTATGGTTATTAGTGTTATTATTATTAGTATTATTGTTATTATTACTATTATTATTATTATTGTATATATTATTATTATCATTATTATTAGTAATAGTAGTTGTAGTATTGTTATTATTATAATTGTTATTATTGTAATTATTATTATTATTTTTTATTGTTCTTATTATTGTTATTATTGTTGATATTATTATTACTAATGTTATATCATGAGGGGTTCTATTTTTAAAATATGTACCTCAGCTAATATGGATTGTGACGGAGGATGCAATTATCGAGCGGGTGCATGTCGGACTGACACAAACTTTGTTTTCCCACGAGCGTGTAACAGACAGGTGTCCTTAAGATCAAAGGAACAGAACATTTGGGGTAAATAACGGTCAGAAATAAAGACCAACAGATCGAGGCGCGATGACGTTGCCTGTTGTTGTTCGGACACAAAAAACGATGACTTACGAGTTCTGCCATGGAGCTGGAAGCGAGCAGACGTGAAACGATGTTCTGTAACTTGGGTTAAGTTAAGTCTCGAATATGACGAAGATGAGAACCCCTTGTCTGTCTGTCGAGTTTAATAACTGTCCTCCACTTTTGCAAGTAAATAAGTAAGAAGTTAAAATGTTAATGGATAACTAAAAGTATAAGATAAATGTAAAGACTTGTTCACAGCTTAAACTATGACGGTCGCGGATCCAAAAAAGGAAAGAAGAAATCAACGCGGCCACACGAAAAATGAAAGAGAGCGACGGAATCAACCCGACGGTATTACGGCAAATAAAGAAACACACGAAGAAAAGTAACATGCAAATTTCGCTTTGATTTGCAATGAACATTTATATTGTAAAGAACGAAAGAAAATACAGAAAAAAACTCGTAGAAAATATATTAACGTTGGTGACTCTCCTAACCCCGCACACATGTATAGCGAACGCTCTGACATACGCAACCTCGCACTCATTATGAAGACTTATGGAACAAGTAAAAAAAAGACAGTTTAAAGGCTTTTAATTACGTGTAAAAAAGCTGCAATGTGACAGAAGTTGATTTAATTAGATATTAAAATAGTGCAACATTACACTATTATTATTATTATTATTATTATTATTATTATTATTATTATTATTATTATTATTATTATTTGTTAATATAATTATTATTATTTTTATCAATATTGTTTTTATTATTACTATTATTATTACTGTTATTATTGATATTATTGTTATTATTATTTACTAATATTATTATTATCAGGTATATTTTCTTTTAATTCTTACGATGTATTCCATACTAATGCGCGAGTGGGTTGTTGCAATTCATGTATCCATTTTTCTGTATTAAACTTGGTGGCTATCTATGATAGTAGCTGTTGCGTATTAACATGGGTTGAAATGCAAAGATTCTGAAACCACAGTTCATACTTAGAGTAAGAGAGAAGTAGGATAGTCTTAATTCTTCTGTACTTTTCGTAAATACGCACTCTTTTGTATATATGTTTTAGTTACAGCAGTGGAATACGGAAAATATGGGGAGACTTGCCATTCAAGTTCCAGAGAACACTAACAGTGGTTGTCAGTGAACAATCGCATATAATTACTCGTATGAGAACTCCTAGGGAGGGAGTGAGTGAGTTATAATATAGTTTTGTTTCTATTTTTAATATGTTTTAGCTATTTGGTGTTAGTTTGAAGCCATGTGAACTAGTTTGCATTTTGCCGATGGGTAAATGTGAAAGAAAAATGTGAGAATAGAAAATAAATACAAAAAGCGAAATAGAAATAGAGATGTAGAAATGGAAAGGTGAGAGTAAGTTTTCGTAAACAAGAAGAATGTGAAAAAGAATGGACCGAAAAAGAAAACAGAATGATTAATGACGATGAAAAAGGATTAGAAGGGAGAAAAATAGAACTGGGACGAGATTAGAAAAGAAAGAGACGAAAACAGAGAGAAGGGAAGAAAAAAGGTACAGACAATGTGAGTGTTAAACGAGAAATAGAGTGGAAAAAAGTGAATTTAAAGGAAAATTAAATCGAGCAAGTGCGAACAAAGAAAGGGAAAACGATAATGATCAGATAGAAAAAAAAACAGCATTTAAAGAGAAGACATTAACAAGTTTGTAATCAAATAGAAAAGCAGTTAAAACGTGGAAGGGAATGACAGAAGGACAGAAAGAAAGAAAAAAAGAAAGACAGAAAGGAAGAAATACAAAAAGGAAAGAAATATAAAAATAGAAAGAGAAAATTAAAAAAGGGAGACACAAACAGAGATGAGAAAAAAAAAGTAGATTAGAAAGACAGGATAAGAGGAAGAAAGAAAAAAGAGAGATAGAGAAAGTGAAATGGATAACTGGGCAGATACATAGAAAGAGAAAGAAACAGTCAAACTATGCAATATGTAGGTAGTGTAACAGAGAGAGAGAGAGAGAGAAGAGAAGAGAGAGAAGAGATAGATAGATAGATAGATATAGGAAGACAGTGAGAGAGAGAGAGAGAGAGAGAGGGGGAGAGAGAGAGAGAGAACAAGACAGACATACAGACAGACACACCCACACAGGGGGATGGGACAGAAATCAAATAAACGAATGGAAAGACCCATAAACAAATCCTAATAAGATTCGGCAATATTGGAAGGATTCCCGAATAGCAAGATCAACGGATGGAAAGAAACAGTAATAAAACAAAAATATATATGAAAGCTGAGAAATAAACAAAACACAAAAAGAAAATAACAACAAAAACGAGGCAGACATTTATACTGCTGTGAACAGCGAAGACAGTTCACGCCATTAAGAGAAGGGAAACCGTGAACATCTTAACCCTTGAGGGCAAATATGTTCGGCAGGAATGTTCCCCAAGCTAAAGATAGCCACCAGGATCATTATATGGAACTGCTGGGTGAATACAAAAACGGGAAAGGATATTCCAATAATGCATCCATTCCATCAGTTGAATAAGCAACGAAAATCCTATTCCAAATTTAAGCTTCACCGACCGAAAGATATTCACAGCTTCTTAGAAAGAGTTTCAAATGTAGCTAAAAGGTATGTTAACTTGAAGTGTAACGCTTCTCGAAAAGTTCTATTTTGTACTTATGCGTGACCGTAAAAAGACAATATTTGAAAATCAAGCACGGCAGATCAAAGTATATCGTATTTCAAATCTAAGCATCACAAACAAAATTTTCCATTTAAAACTTTTGTGTGACGGAACAAAGAAAATGATATTTATGACGTGTATGTGACAGATAAAAGTAAATGTTATTTTAAACTTATATGTGACGGAGCAAAGTGACTGTTACTTCAAACTTATATGTGACAAAACAAAATGTTAGGACAGCTAAAGAAAACGCAATTACGTCCCTTGAACGATTTCGGAGTTATCTCCCGTGTAAATGAGTCTTGTCGAGTAAAAAGTAAACAGACCGACGTCTCTTGAAACTGTGCATATTTTATCTCGCGTGCAGCGGCAAAATAACTAATTATTTCATTATGTGTTTCAGTTTAATAAATCTGTTACACTTTTATCTTGAAAGTTCATTCATTTAATTGACAAGTAATTATTCTTTATAACCTAAATACCAAGGTTACAAAAGTGGCAACGGAGGATGAGATAAGATCAATTTACAAAAGTGGCGACGAAGGATTATTTTCAAAAACAAAAAGAAAAAAAAGTGGATTGCACAATTCAACAATTATTACAACAACAGTTACGTTTAATGGAATTATTTTCAGAGAAATTTTCCACACCTACATCGTCGATTTCAGAAACAAATCTTAGGACGTCTACATATTCCATTTCACAAACAATAACGGAATTTCGTTATGATCAACTGGCAAATTCGACCTTAGAAACATGGTTTGCGCGTTTCGAGGACATTTTTCGAGTGGATTTCAAGGATCAAGCTGACGACTGGAAGGTAAGACTTCTGCTACGGAAGCTTGGGACGTCGGAGCATGGTAGGTATGTAAATTACATATTACAAAAGCATTCTCGTGACTTCAATTTCACCAACACAGTAGAAATCCTAACTCAGATTTCTGATGAGCATATTTTATTATTCAATATGCAGTTCAATTGCCTTAGCATAACGAAATCTTCCTCGACCGATTTTTCAACGTATGCAGGCCTTGTAAACAAAGAATGTGAACGTTTTAAAATCTCTTCCATCACAGATACTCAGTTTAAATGTTTGATTTTTGTGTATGGGTTGAGATCGGCAGAGGAGGCAGATATTCGCACACGGATTTTGTAAAAAATAGAACAAAATCCAGACATAACATTGCAACAAGTTGCCGTGGAATACCAGCGTCTAGTGAATCTAAAACATGATTCAACTATGGTACAACAAGCATCCGCATCCATGGTAAACACAGTCTAAAAACAACGTCGGCCCACCTCACCGACTTCAAAATCTATCCAGCCCCCAACAGCTTATTGGAATTGTGACAACTCTCATTTTGTGCAATACTGCACTTCTAAGACACACCGCTGTTGCAGCTGCAATCGACTCGGACATAAAGAGGGGTTTTGCACCCCTCCAGGACGAAAACCAACCTATAATAGGCAAACCTCACATACACACAACAAGCAACGACAGCAGCACAGAACAAAAACAAACAGTTTTTCAAAAACACACAGTCTGATAGCAACTTTTCTCTCAAACCAAACATCCAAACTAAAATATTTGCAGTATAACTGAATGGCCATCCTATTCAACTGCAAATCGATACAGCATCATATATAACTATTATATCACAAAAACTATAGAACGCCATAGGCCAGCCTTCATTGACACCAACAAGTCAGGTAGCACAGAGTGCTTCTGGAGATTGTGTTCACATCACGGGTCAATTACCCGCAACTATCAAGATGAAAGAAAAAACGGTGTCAGGTACCGTATACATTCCTAATTCATGCCATACTTTGCTGGGACTTGATTTTATCGAGTTACTAGGTCTTCCCGACATTCCACTCAACCAGATATGTGAGGTGGTGACCAGATCGTCATCTCATAGCAGCATTATCGACCAGACCAAAGACATCATGAAAAAGTTTTCTCCAGTCTTCACAAACAAATTGGGACGTTGCACTCAGGCAGAGGCCACACTGTTCCTGAAACCATCTTCTCAGCCTGTTTTTCGACCCAAACGCCCAGTGCCATACGCTGCATTGCCACTGGTGGACAAGGAACTAAAACGACTTGAGGAAATGAACTTCATCATACCAGTAACATATTCACTGTGGGCAGCACCCATCGGTGTTGTAAAGAAAGCCGATGGTTTAATTCGGTTGTGTGCTGATTTTTCAACGGGACTCAACGCAGCACTAGAGTATCATCAATATCCATTGCCAATCCCCGGTGATCTCTTCACCGTATTTAATGGTGGCACCTGCTTTGCAAAATTGGACCTCGCAGAGGCTTATTTGCAAGTCGAAGTGGCAGAAACCTCCAGGGAGTTGCTTACTATAAACACACACAGTGGATTATTCCAATTCACTCGTTTACCTTTTGGGTAAAAACAGCCCTTGCCATATTTCAACAGATTATGGACACAATGCTCACTGGCATGGAAGGCACAGCTGCATACTTGGATAACATCATTGTTGTTTGGCAATCCAACCAGGAGTTGACAAAACGGATCAGCAAGGTCCTAACCCGCATCCAAGACTTTGGTCTCCATCTCCGACCTGAAAAGTGCCATTTTTATTTACCGTCCATTAAATACTTGGGATTATGTTTGATTGTCAGGGTCGTCGTCCAGATCCTGCTTATGTGGCAGCGATTCAACACATGCCACCCCCAACGGACGTTAGCGGTCTACGCGCATTTCTGGGACTGGTGAGCTACTACGGCAGTTTCTTGCCTTCACTCCATCAAATCAAATCACCGCTCAACAAACTGTTGATAAAAGTCACAAAATGGTCCTGGCGCGAAGCACTCATTAACTCGGACCTACTGCTCACACATTTTGATCCCAATAAGAAAATTGTGGTAGCAGCGGATGCCTCAAATCATGGCGTTGGAGCTGTAATCTCGTATATATTCACAGATGGAACTGAGAAAGCAATCATGCATGCAACCAGATCCTTGACACCCGCTGAACGTAATTACAGTCAAGTGGAAAAAGAAGCACTGGCACTGATTTTTGCTGTGAGGAAATTTCATAAAATGCTGTTCGGGCGTCACTTTACACTTCTGACAGACCATAAGCCACTACTGTCAATATTTGGTTAAAAAAAGGGTATGCTGGTATACTCAGCCAGCCGATTACAACGGTGGGCAATCATTCTACTGGGGTACGATTTCGCTATACAGTACCGCCGGACAGCAGAATTCGGCCAAGCTGATGCCTTGTCACGACTCATTAGTGCACAATCAGTTACAGATGACGACACTGTCATTGCTGCCATCAATATCGAGGACGATTTTCAACGCACGCTCAGACTGTATCCGGACAATTCCAGTGACAAGGAATGATATAAAGCGAGAATCACAACAAGATCCAACGATACAAAACGTGTGCAGATTTCTTCACCCTACATGACCTCCTAACCTCACAGGAGACCCCCAACAGTTCAAACCGCGCAGTGGCTCTCTTTCTGCCATTGATGGTTGTTTGATGTTTGCAGATCGTGTTGCTATTCCCACTAAACTCAGACAAGCAGTCCTTAAGCAACTACATTCGGGCCATCCAGGCATTAACCGAATGAAATCACTAGCCCGCAGCGTGGTCTATTGGCCTAACATAGACACAGCCATTGAGCATACCGTTAAACGTTGTATCTAGTTTATGGAAGCGCAGAAGAATCTACCTAAGATTGTTGATTCTCGCTGGACCTACCCAGAGCGACCATGGTCCAGAATACACATAGACTTTGCTGGCCCTATCAATGACCTAAGTTTTCTGGTGGTTGTTGATGCCCATTCCAAATGGCAAGAAGTTTTCCCAATGAAACAGACTGACACTCAGTCTACAATAACAATACTTAGGCGGCTATTTAGTCAACACGGCTTACCCGAGACTTTAGTTTCAGACAACGGAACACAATTTACGTCGGAGTCATTTCAACTATTCTGCAAATCGTGTTGCATAACACACGTTCGGTCGCTACCGTATCATCCTCAATCCAACGGACTAGCCGAAAGATTTGTAGACACATTCAAAAGGGCACTACTAAAAGCAAGAGGGGAGGAAACAACAGAGGAGATACTACATGCTTTCCTCCTTTCTTATAGAATAACACCAAATGGAGCTGTGAAGAATTGTCTATCACCAGCAGAGGCACTTATGGGACGAAAACTCCGTACCACACTGGACGCTTTACGTCCTCAGCCACAAAAAGAATTTTCAGTTGGCACACCAGTGTTTGCTCGGAATTACAGACTTGGCCGGCCAAACTGGGTACCAGGCATCATCCGCAAAATAAATGGACAATTCCTGTATGATGTTCAAGTCGGAAGTCAATTCTGGGCACGGCACAAAAAAAAAAACAGTTGCGTCTCAGATACTATGTAGACAACTTAGTGGACAGCAGAACAACGATTCCGCTTGATTTCTTAATGGACACATTTGAACTGCCATCTCCATCACCTCCCATGCAGACAAGTACAAGTGAGAATTGTCAAAAACCTCACAGGAGTTGGCCAAAGCGCAGTCGCACTAGAATCAAGCACCTCCAAGTTGACCCCAAGTGCACTTGATACAGTTAAAGACTAAAACGGGGAGATGTTAGGACAACTAAAGAAAACGCAATTATGTCCCTTGAACAGTTTCGGAGTTATCTCCCTTGTAAATGAGTCTTGTCGAGTAAAAAGTAAACAGACCGACGTCTCTTGAATCTGTGCATATTTCATCTCGCGTGCAGCGGCAACATAACTAATTATTTCATTATGTGTTTCAGTTTAATAAATTTGTTAAACTTTTATCTTGAAAGTTCATTCATTTTATTCACATGTAATTATTCTTTATAACCTAAATACCAAGGTTACAAAACAAAGTAAATGTTCTTTTAAACTTATATGTTACAAAGCAAAGTAACTGTTATTTTAAACTTATTTGTGACAAACCAAAGTAAATGTTATTCTAACCTTATATGTGACGGAGAAAAGTAAATGTTATTTTAAACTTATATCTCACGGAGTAACATAAATGTTATTTTAAACTTATTTGTGACAAAACAAAGTAAATGTTATTCTAACCTTATATGTGACGAAGAAAAGTAAATGTTATTTTAAACTTATATATGATACAAAAAAGTAAATGTTACTTCAAATTTGTGTGTGACAGAGCAATTTAAATATAATTTTACAGCTGGTAATTAAAAGTTGTGTGCGACAAAGAAAGTAATAGTAAACAATTGTGTTTTACAAAATGCTATTTAAAACTTGTGTATAGCAGAACAAAGAACATGCTAATTTAAACTTGTGTAATTATCGTATGTGCCTGACAGTGTAAAAGAAAATCATATTTAAGACTTATGTGTGACAGAGTAAGAGAATGCTATTTATACATGGTGCGTGACAAAGCAAATCAAATGCCATTGTATCCTATTGTATGACAAAACCAAAATTGCTATTTAAAACTTGTGTGACAGACGAAATAAAATGTAATTCAAAACTTTTATAGTACAGAGGAAAACAATGCTATATAACACCAATGTGACAGAGCAAACAAACACGTATTTAAATGTATGTATGAAAAAGAGGGAAGTAAATATTAGTTTCACATGTCACGTACAGAAGAAAAGAAAAATGCTATTTAAAACTTGTGGGTTACAGAGCAAGGGTAGTCCTAAGTAGTTCTTTAGACTTCTTAAGCTTTGGAGAGCAGTTACTTTATTGCTAACTCACTGCCTAAGACGCCCTAACTGAGGAATGCCGACAGGGCTGCGCAGGCAAGTTTTAATAGACCAGAGTGTCCCCTCTTAATGGGCGTTTTCTTGATTATCTCCACCCTCCAGCCTTGTGCTACATCTTCCTGCTGTAATGTTTAATCGTATATTTTGGAAATGACAACAGTTATTTCCCTTGCACTGTAATCATTATAATCTGTAATTATCTCCCTTGTTCTTTCTTTGTATATAAACAGAAGCCTCACGCGTAATCGTTCTTATGCACCGGGTGACCGATCCAGTAACATCGTTGTTTGTGTCCTTTTTTACCTCTATCCTCTTTGCTCGTATTACTTCTTATTTCAGTGAATGACCACGTCATAACAACATAATAACTGGCGACGAGAATTTAAACAAAAAAACTCACAAAGTGTTCGAACATACGAGCTAACGTTTTTTTATTAAAAAAAAAATACGAAGAAATATCCACATTTTTTTTTATTAGAAAAAAAAAAGAATGTATCACGGTCCAATGCATTTTCAAAGTTTTAACGTCCACGAAAATCCGAGTACCAACGGCAATCGTTGGCAAAAGTGGTTGTACAAACTTGAGAATCTGTTTGTGGCTTTCGATATTCGAGGTGACGGTAAGAAGAAAGCGTGCTTACTTCATCTTGCCGGTGACGAAGTTTTTGATATTGTCCACAATTTTACGGATATACAAAAAGGCGTTGGTGCAACCGTCGAATCGGATGGATCAAAAATACCAAACACAGTCGAAGTAGCAAAGAAGTCACTGACCAACTATTTCACACCGCAAAGAAATATGTCTTATGAGATCTTCAAATTTCGACGCGCATCGCAGAATGTTGACGAAAATCTAGACTCATTTCATGTGAGATTGAGGACATAAGCGTCCACGTGTGACTTCATGGATACAGATCGGGAGATACTCGCACAGATCGTCCAAGTCTGTTCATCCTCTAAGGTCAGACGAAGGGCACTACGAGATGACTCCACACTCAAACAAGTGTTAGACGAGGCAATTGAATTAGCTCGCACACGTGCCACAGACATCGAAAGACAAGGGGTGGTTAGTACCCTGTCGTCACATAACAATAAACGAGACCGCTGGCAGTACACACGCAGAGAAAAAGAATGGGAAGGACGAAAATACTTAGAGAAAAGGAAATGCTATTAGAATTTATGTGTGAGAGAACAAAGGAAATATTATTTAAAAGCTGGGATTAACAGAGCCTAAATATGCTAATTACTACTTGTTAGTTAAAAGTCATGTTCGGCAAGAGAAATGATAGCAACACTTTGTGTATTCCAAAGGAAAAGACAATACTATTTAAACATGTGGATGGCAGAATAAAGAACATGCTAATTCAAACTTTTGTGAAATCAAATAACATAGTATTTTAATAGTGTGCATGGCAGAGCAAATAAAATGCTATTAAAAACCTGTATATAACAGAGCACGTGAAATGCTATTAAAAACTTGTGTATCACAGAGCAATGAAAATGTTGTTAAAAATTATGTATAACAAACCAAATAAAATGCTATTAAAAACCTGTGTATAACAGAGCACACAAAATGCTATTAAAAACTTGTGTATCACAGAGCAATGAAAATGTTGTTAAAAATTATGTATAACAAACCAAATAAAATGCTATTAAAAACCTGTGTATAACAGAGCACACAAAATCCTATTAAAAACTTGTGTATCACAGAGCAATGACAATGTTATTAAAAAAATATGTATAACAAACCAAATAAAATGCTATTAAAAACCTTTGTATAACAGAGCACGTAAAATGCTCTTAAACACTTGTGTATGACAGAGCAATGACAATGCCATTAAGAAAATGATGTATAACAAACCAAATAAAATGCTATTAAAAACCTGTGTATAACAGAGCACGTAAAATGCTCTTAAACACTTGTGTATCACAAAGCAATGACAATGCCATTAAAAAAATATGTATAACAAACCAAATAAAATGCTATTAAAAACCTTTGTATAACAGAGCACGTAAAATGCTCTTAAAAACGTGTGTATCACAGAGCAATGCCAACGCCATTAAGAAATTATGTGTAACAAACCAAATAAAATGCTATTTTGCCCTTCGTATAACAACATAAACATTTTTATTCAAAATTTGTAGACAACAAACAAAAGAAAATGTTAGTTAAAACCTGTGTATTGCGGAAGAAATCAATTAAATAAAAACAATTATGTTTCTGAATGATGATTGATAATTTGTATAATTTGGATTATTCGGACTATTGTTCCTATCTTGAGTGTTATTCTCACAACGTTGAGAAATAAAGAGAAAGCATATGTAAATAGTAAGAGAGAAATACTTATGGGAACAGACAGATATATTTCTTTTGAGAGAATATGAGAAAGAAAAACAAAAGAGAAAAACAGGATAAAAGTGAAGTGAACAACGAAAGAGAGGCGTACGAGAGAGAATAACTCAAAGATAAATATAAGTTAACACGGAGGAAATAGAAAGGGGATACAAAAACGATTGCACGTCATTGTGTGAGAATGAGAAAAGTATATTAGCAAAGAGAGAAAAAAGAGAGAAAAAGTAAAAGATAGAGAGACTAAAAAAGGAGAAAGACGAAGTGATAAAGTAAAAAAAAAACACAGAGAAAAAAATGCCGGCGAAAGACGTTGAAAGTGTTACATTTCGCAAAAGCGTGTTCATCAGAATGGTCTCCGAGCTAAATATATCCATCAGCATTATTATATGAGGCTTCTGTGTGAATAATATGGAACACCAATGACTTCACGGGGGAGAATCAGTAGAAAAGGCTGTGAAATGGACACGAAAAGAACCTTGGTCGGGTATGTTAGACTTAACTGTCTTTTCCATTAATACCCACGACAATGATATCGGTTTAGTTTTATTTATCTTATTTTTTCGCCAATCAATTCGTTTTGCACCCTGCTAAGTATTGAAGAATAGACTCGTGTTTATGAATTTTCATAGACTTATTATTCGAATGCAAAATACACTTATTCCTCATAAAAAAATATATATGTTCGGTTCTTTTAAACATCGGGTCATTAACAACGAAAAACATCCTAAGTAGCGCAAGTTAATAAAATATGTTTTGGTACCCGGTGCATCAATTCGATAAGGTTCTTGTTTCTTAAAAGAGCTGAATAATTTCTTAATTTTCTTCGCGACAAAGACGAATTACGCTGTCAGGTAAACGCAGAATGACAAAAACACACGCGTACATGACTCATACGTTCATTGACTTCTAACAAAAGTGGTACACTAAATCTATTAACATTATATAAAGGTCAGCCCAAAACTGAGCAACAAATTATGTATATCATGCTTCAATTTGCTCACTACTAATTTAGATGTGCCACACAAACATGTACCCCAGTCAGTTGCTATAAGTGTAGCGATATTGGCATATTTAAAGGTTCTACATGTTTTGCATGGACATAGGTGCTTTTTTTGTATTATTGCTGAAGTTCAGTGTGTAATTAATAATTATGCAATGCGCCACTGTAAGCACACGCACCATAGGATGGCCGACTTTAGTCTAATGGCTGCAATTGGATTTTCACGTGTGAAACTTGTCGTCTAAGGCATATGGTCAACTTGTTTATAATTGTATTTAATGGCTACAAACAACGTCGTATATTAAAAGTATTTATTAATTAATCAAAAGCTCTCGTTTGTTTGTTTCGTATTACTTTCCGGAAAATTATACACTATTTTACATTAGAACCAACTTATTTCTTAATTTTCCTATTGCAGAGAGGCTAACTTGCTTCTTCTATTCATTTAATGTCACTTTTCCTTTGTTCAGGGGTCAGACGTTTTCTGATATTACGCCAGCTAACACTAACTTTCTCACTGTTCAGCGGGGCAGCAGTCTCCAAATTATACCCTATGCGTTTTTTTTCCAATCACTTGCTTCCAAGTCTTCCTTGGCCGGACAACCTTCTTGCGATTTAGGACATTCGTGTTTCTGCAACGCTTTATCTAGGATGATGAACGTTCCATATGACCATACCAGCCTAATCGATTTATACTTAAGATAACCTCCATGTTGGGCAAATGTAATGCGTTCAGTAAATCCTCTGACCTGATGTGTTGGGTTTGCTCACATTTAACATTTCAGATCTATCTGATCATGGATCTATCATTGCACTGCAGACGCGCGAGAGAAGACTGGGCGAGCGTCCATCATTCACTACCATCTCTCATGACGCTCCTGGTACAGCTGCTATACAACTTACCTCGTATGTAGAGGGAGAGATAGCACGTGATTTTATCAAAGACAACAACTCACGAAATTTCTCTCAAGCTACCTCCACTATTGTGACCATACTGGGTTCATATCCATCACCTGCATTCAGCATATCTCATAGATAACACTAAACATAATCTTAGCTGTATTTGATATCCTTTATGTATTTCATATAGTGGCTTTATTTTGATTTCCACGTGAGAATCACCTGATGGCGACCATATTTGTTACTACTTTATATCTGGAAATCATTACGGACTACTTGAAAAAGATCAGTCAATCAACAACATCTTTTGAAAAAAGCTCTGATGAGAAACGCCCGTATTTAGTGCACAGGAAAGAATAAACGTCCGTCACTATTGTACAGGATGACCCTAAAAAATACCAAAAAGGAAATTAATACAATTTGCAATCTTTTCTGTAATCCAAAAATATCTTGTACAAGTATAATTTTGTCTATGTCTGACTTGTCCACCAAGTTTCAATCATGAATCTTTAACAATCTTTCTTTTATTACCATTTAATTATATGCTCGAAATATGCAGATCTATGTTGCAAGAACACATGTATACAACTTATTTGAGCCGTGATGACCTTCTTCAGTTCAAGAATAGTGTATGAATTGTTTTGATAGACAATATGTTTGAGGTAACCACGTGGATAAAACAGGGGAAGTTAAAGTGCCTATTCTGCATAGCACTTTCAACTGATGAGACGATTCCCAAAGTGCCCATTGAAATAATTTAACGACGATAGGACACAGTTTGTTTGAAATTCATTACTGGACACGTCAGGAATAGGCTAGCTTTAAATTGTCCTAAATTGGTTCGTTTTCAGCATTTTATTTTACATGCATTTAACATAACTACAAAGGTCCCCGTCCGTGAATATGTCTGTATGACAGATCTATTTACAAACATTAATTTCGTCGTTTGACGTATCTTTTCGTCGGTCTGTGACGATTAAGTATTAAAAGTCATTTTTCTGGGTCTGTGACGACTAAGTTTTTAGTAACTTTTCGTTGGTTTCTGTCGCTTATTTCAAACTTAAGCATGACTTACCAAGTAAAACACTTTCAAACTTAAGCCAACAAGAAAATAATATTTTAAACTTTAGTGTGACAGATCAAGCAAAATGATATTTCAAAGTTAATCCTGACAGACCAAAGAAAATGCTATCTCAAACTTAATCGTAACACACGAATGAAATGCTATTTAAAATTTAAGCGTGACAGACAAATGAAACTGCTATTTGAAAATTAAGTGTGACAGACAAATGAAAATTATATTTTGAATTAAGCGTGACAGACGAATACACATTCAAATTCAAAATTAAGTGTGGCAGACCTATGAAAATGCTATTTCAAACTTAAGCGTGACAGACAAAAAAGACGATATACAAACTCCAGCGTGACAGACAAATAAAATACTATTTCAAATACTATTTCAAACTCAAAACATCCAAATTCAAAATTAAGCGTGACAGACGAATAAACATACAATTTTAAAATTAAGTATGACAAACTAATTATTATGCTATTTCAAATTTTAGCGTGACAGACAAATTAAGACGATATTCAAACTCCAGCGTGACAGACAAATAAAATACTATTTCAAACTCAAACGTGACATACAAATGAAAATGATATTTCAAACTTAAGCGTGATAGACAAATGAAAATGCTATTTAAAAATTAAACGTGACTGACAATTGAAAACGCTATTTTTGCTTTAAATTTTACAGCGAAATAAAAATGTCATTTCCAAATTAAGCCTGACAGATAAATGAAAATTCTATTTGAAATATAAGCGTGCCAGAACAATGAATATGCTATTTCAAACTTAAGCGCGACAGACAAATTAAAATGTTGTTTAAAACTTAAGTGTGACAGAAAAATAAAAATGCTATTTGAAACCTGAGATTGACAAACAAATGAAAATACTATTTCAAACTTAAGCGTTACAGATATAAAATACTCTTACAAACTTAAGCCTAACAGACAAATGAAAATGCAATGTTGCACTCAAGCGTAACAGACAAATAAAATGCTATTTAAAACTCACACAGATAAACGTTGATCATCCCGCGATGCCTTCCACTATGGCATTTATTCTGCATTTTGTACAGCCTAACTCTAACCCTAGCCCAGGAAAATGTTATTTCTTACTTAAGTGTGACTGATTGATGAAAATACGGTTCATAATTTAAGTCTGACAGAGCAACAGACGGACAGAGCTTATTATAAGAATGTTTAACGGCAATATTTTTAAAAAATGTCTATTAAATCTGCGTGTTTAGTGATATAAATGATATTTAAAACTTAAGCGTGACAGACCAACGAACTTGTTATTGAACAGAACCTCTTATGAAGCTGCTAGGACGCATCTAACCCTAACCTGCATCCATTTAATCTGAGCGTTTAACGATGCAAAATGTATTTCTGCTAGATTAATGAACTTGCTCTGTAAAATTTAAGCGTGACGTACCGACGAAAATGCTATTCAAAAAACGGACAGTAATCGCCCGGCGAAATGTTATTATAAATTTTAATATGACAAGCCAACTGAAAGACGAAACGGGAGATAATGGTCGCTGAGTGGTTAACGACACGGACTGACAACCTGGGCGTGCCAAGTTCGAATCCAGTACGTTCAACAGAAACACTTTTACTTAGGATGTTGTGAACCTTCGCGTGATCTTTCCAGTTAATACCAGATGTCTTTCTAGAAATGATTCTTACTAGAAAGATATCGGGAAACCAATACCAACGATAGACTCATCTGATTCATACGATATGAATGAATGGAAAAAAAAACGACGAATCATCTTTAAGGGATGATTTGTGCCATCTAATCTTTGTGGCTATTCATAAAAATGCTATTTTAAAACTCCGTGTGACAGATAAAAGGACCGATCAATACAGTAACGGATAGAGAAACTCATAGAATTTTTAGGATGTACCTAAAAATATATACAAGTCAGGCTAACATAAAGGAATTGAGCATGATCTTAAGATGATCTAAAATTGGATGGAGGAGAAAAAGCTGCTGTTAATTATGAGGTGCTTGATCTGATCTGTATAATGGTTGAAGACATGTAGGAAAACGTATTTCTTTTTAGCGTCTACTTCGAGCTGCTCAAGGTTCAGAGTTTCGTTGAACAAAAATGAATGACGCGAATATGCCCGTTAGCATCAATTCTCTAGGATTTGGCAAAACTCCCGCGGGTGTTATACTAAAAGATAAGGGTAGAGCACTAGACGAAGAAGATGGGGAATTATCATGGAAATAACTAGCAAAACGAATAGGTAAGATTCACAGAAAAATAAAGAACGACAAGAAAAAAATACAGGAGTTTTTTGTTAAATGCATTGAGAGATATACGTGAAATCGGAAGCCATGTTAAAATAGATTTATACATTCATATAAGAGTGACAAATAATTGTAAACGAATGCACACACGAGTATACACCTTCTCCCCATCTTTCTCTCTCTCTCTCTCTCTCTCTCTCTCTCTCTCTCTCTATATATATATATATATATATATATATATATATATATATATATATACATGTATAGATATATATATTAATTAATCCTTACGCACATAAATAACACAGAATATATATATATATATATATATATATATATATATATATATATATAATTATAATATTTATAAATAAATATTAATTATTTATTTCCTACAGACATCGATGTTTCATGCTTACGCAATCTTCAGTGCAGGAAGCTAATTCCCGACGGTCGACGAGCGCGAACTCCGATCACAAATCGCCACTGATTCGCAGTCAAGAGACTTATCAATTGGTTACCAGAAATTAGCTTGGAATTTAGGAAGAATTTGACTTCGTAAATACCAAGTCGGCGAGTATTCACAGCCAGCGACGAAGAGGGATCAACAACAACAACAACAACTCGTGTTGTATCTCACAATGAAGCTAGTAGTACTGCTTGTTATTAAATTCACTCAGAGTACTCAGCCTTAGTAAAGGGGGCTATATATATATATATATATATATATATATATATATATATATACTAGTGTACACTCTCCTCCAAAATTCACGGTAATATATGTCTCGTCCGTGTGCGATCTAATAGTTATGTAACGGTTAAAATAATTATAATCATAACTATATGTACGCTTTACATAAAATAATGACGGAAAATTATGCCTAACCAGTGTCACACTGATATTTTACTCCACACCTGAAATTAAAACCCTAAAATTATCAATCCTCTCTTGGTTGCGTTTATCGTCAACCATACAATATCTTTAATCTTCATCATTTCCTTACCAAAGACACTAAGGGCAGGATTAGGGACAATGAACTAATCTTAGAGCTCCACTCACAGAAAATACGTCTACAAAAGTATGGTTTAGGGAGACGGGGATACATATTCTTGATTAAACTAAACACTCAATTAGAATCATATAGAATATGCATGGGGAATCCTCAAGAGGTGATTAATTAAATACTATCCCTAAAATCTTGAAGAATTAACACTAGTCATGAGTAAAGTGTGGGCATCGGTATTACCTAAAACGTTTCCTCTTGATCGGTTTTGTAAAAGAACGAACGAAAGAAATTGCAAATGCATATGTGATAGAACAAGATATAAAGTGTATTAATGTCGTTATTTACATGGATTTACATAAAAAATATGTGTTCTAGATAAAATACATTTCATCATTTTGTTCTTAGACAATATCAAATCAGCTTGGCATCGCCTACTATATCTTCAAATCTCTAAATTTGTTTATTTCAAAGAAAAATAATGTTTATCATACTGAATTGATTGTCAAACATTTAAACAAATTCGAACGATTAATATGAACTTTCTTTAGAATAAATGTATATATATATATATATATATATATATATATATATATATATATA
The DNA here is from genome assembly GCA_963556195.1 of Sepiola atlantica. Lineage (NCBI taxonomy): Eukaryota > Metazoa > Mollusca > Cephalopoda > Sepiida > Sepiolidae > Sepiola > Sepiola atlantica. The sequence continues at coordinate 119,440,946 of OY744522.1, forward strand.
TATATATATATATATATATATACTATTTATGACTAAATACGAAATTATTTATACCTACAGACGATAGTGTTTCAAGCATATTGCTCTCATCAGTGGAAGAAATAAATAATTTCAGACGGGAGGCGCGAACCCGGTTCACAGAGTCAGCCTATAATCTGCAAACAGTCGCAATATTCACTCGACTACCGGACACTGTCGCGTGATTAAGTGAAATACACTCCTATATGTACCTAGAAGCGGGCAGACACAGAAGACTAGTCGAAACTGTTCGACGAACGTGTTCGGACTTTGCTTTAACCCTGGTGACTGTCTATTTTTAACATCCCAGAGAAAGATCAACTTTCATTTCTAAAAGAGGCTTATTATAATATTTATAAATAAATATTAAATTATTTATGCCTACAGACGCAAATGTTTCAAGCTTACTGCATTCATCAGTGCAAGGAAGTAATAATATAAGCCCTCTTTAATAAAAATAGGAGTTGGGCCTCTTTAAAAAGAATTAACTACACCGTTTACTTTAGTGTAATGCAATTTTCCCACGTCATGAGTTGAACACTACGTGATGTGTTTTCTGTGTTCGTCCGCCGACTCGCTACACAAATCTTTAATTTATTTCTCGTGTGATAGTTAATGGTCGTGGGGAAAGATGCTGGGCTGCAGAGTCAGAGATGACTTTGTGACTTGGATAGAATCTTTCGACCAGCAGTAATTATCATTTTTTCTACACTGATGACTGCGAAAGCCATACACACTCGTGTCTGTAAGTAGAAACTAATTAATATTTATTTATCAAAATATTGTTGTCATAATATTTACGACAGAGCGATAGAAACTTTAAAACTTCAACAGTATAGTGAAAAGATCAATGTAGAAACGGGCTTTCAGACAAGGCGACAATAGTAAACCAAACCTCTTTACATCCTGCCTGCAAGATTCGGTAATCAATAAAATAGACTGGGAAGGCAGAAAAATCAATAAAAACGGAGAATACTTGGCTCATCTAGAATTTTCCAACAATATCATAGTCACAAGTCACTCATCTCAAGAATTTTTAACGACATTCACAATACTAGCAATATAGTTGGGCTTAAAATGCACACTGGAATGACAAAGGTCATGTTCAACAAATATGTCACAAAAGCCCCAATCACAGTGAAAAGTGAAAATCTCGAGAAATTTGACAACTACATCTACCTAGGGAAGATGGTGAGAAGTGACGCTGATATTATGTCTGAAATGAAACACAATTACGCTTGCATGGACAACTTTTTCCAAGGTAGACAACATCATGAAGAGTAGAACGTACACGATGAACATTAATCAGAAATTGTTCAATGAATACATCATGTCTGTTTTGAGATATTAGAGTGAAGCATAGGCACTTAATAATTCAGCGATAGGATAGCTAAGAGTGACACAATGCAACGTGGGACGCATTATGCTCGGCATCAGTTTATTTGATAGAAATAGAAACACCTGTATCAGACAGTAAACCTGAGAAAATGACATCATCACGACGATACAAACAACAAAACATAGATGCGCATGTTACCTTACGAGATGTATAGACAACAGGTGAACATTTTGAGCAACAGAATGTCTCCTGAGGCAATGGAAAAAGACCTAGAGGAATGACCAAAAATCTGAAAGGGAGACGACCTCAATATCCAACTATGCCCTACTTAACTACGCCTAGCATGGAATAAGACAATGCGGAAAGAAGCAATCGTAAGATATATATATATATATATATATATATATATATATATATATATATATATATATATATGACGATTGATTTTTCTGTAAAGAAGTTTGACATCTTTTAAGTAGTTCATGTGCTGTCGTGCACACGTATGTGGCTGTTTAACCCAGCTGCAGTCTTACAGGGACGTTTACAAAAACCTTCATTTTAGAACGGGTTCCCTCGCGTTAGCCTTTTCTTTTTTATCAATTTTCTAATTATTTTTATTGCTAGTGATTGGGCAGCCAACCAGATACCAGACATTCACCCGCTATTTCAAAGACTTCAACCGAGAGATCTTTTGAGGATTCTAACTGACCCTTTAAGTGCAAATGTTTGAATCTCTCTTGCAGTTGGTTCACCGGGTATATTCGCCAGGTGTTTGAAATTCTTTTTTATGAGCCCGGTTTCTTCTATGATTACTGGAAGGATGGAGATGATCTTAAGGTGACAGTTTTTTTTGTTGTCGTACTTAATCCTTTGGCATTTAGTTATCTTTACTCTCGCAGCTTTGCTAAATTCAGCATCATTAGGGACACTGGCTGCAACTAAGGTTGCTACTTTTTCTCCTGTTGTCCCATATTACTATGTAGGGTTTAATAACCACATTTTCTAGGTATGTAGCTATAGGGATTATATAATCATAGTGGATGGTGTATGACTTATGTTCAACAGTTATTTCTAGTATATGTTCCCAGGACTTTCTGCTAGACGTGATATTACATTTTTAACATATGGTCCAGTGGAGATATTAGCATACTCCATTGTGTCGCATTGCATAGTAGCCGCCCCCTAGCAGATTCTTACAACTAAATGTCAGGTGTCTCACACTCTCTATTTCTGTGTGACAGAATCTGCACCAGTTGTCGTTGCTGAGACCACTCATTTTCTTAAAACATTGGTCATCAAGCCTTGGTCTTAAGCAGCCATTATTATACACTCTTGATTATAGTAGAGAATTCCTCTTTTTAGTCCGTCTACAGTGCCTTCCTTATCTATATATTTCTGGGATAGTTCATCCAGAAAATATTTGGCACGTTGTTCGTTGGCCTATTCTTATAGTTTTATATCATGGACGATTTTCGTTGACTTCTTGAGACTCTTTTGGGCTATTTCCGTGGCTGGTTTGTTTGGCGTTACTCTCTAATTTGTGAGACAGTCTTGTGATTGAAGTTGTCATACTGGCTTTTTTTCTTGATGTTGACATACCATCATAAGGTGTGAGTTCTGGGAGCTCATCAGATATTAGCCAGTGGTCACAATTGTGGCTCGATGTTGATGGTCAATCTCTGATAGATCCACACCTCTTGCTCTTCTAGGCAGATAAAGCCTTTGTAGACAATGATTTATGTACATTACTCTGTACAGTGACAACATTGTTCGTGTTTTAGTGTCTTGCCTGTTAATGTTATACGTAGCTTCAGTATAGATATTCATATGTAAAGTCACTTTAGATTTGCAAAATAAACTACAAATATGACAACTTTGCACTGGAGGTCGTGCTAATAAAGCTTCCTCATACAACTATTGATCGAGTCTTTGGTTGTGTGATTTAATATCATTCACCAATCCAGCATTTTAAAGAAGAACCCTATCCCATACAGTGCACTAAAGTTCCTGATATATATATATATATATATATATATATATATATATATATATATATATATATATATATATATATATATACATACATTTAAATTGCACGTTGTGTTGGTTTTCAAAATATTTCACTTAAATATATTATCATGCGTGCCTCAAACATGTTGTCAATTTCCTTACTTAAGAAGCGCTAATCTGCGCATAACATAGACCTGACTATACTTATTCTAACGTCTTTTAGAACTTGACGTGCCTTTCTGCTTCTACCGAGATTCGACTCCTCGGAGTTAATACCATGAAAATGAGGAGGAAGAAGATAATAAAAACACACTATGACAAAGTTGTTCTACAAGGAAAGCTTGCAAATAATTAAATAAATGAATTTTTCATTTAAATTGCACGTTGTGTTGATTTTCTAAATATTCCACTTAAACACATTTTCATTCGTGCCTCAAAGATGTTGTCAATTTACTTTATATATATATATATATATATATATATAAAGATATATGAAAGACGAGGGATACACATGTACCAATGACAAATTTATTTCAAGTTCGATTGTTCAATGCAAGGTATATTCGGTAATAAAATGATGTTTATTATTCTTTTATTACCAACTATACCTTGCATTGAACAATCGAAATTAAAATAAATTTGTCATTCGCACATGTTTATCCCTCTTCCTTCATATATCTTTATAATTGCTCTATCTCATATATTGAGCTTAAACCATTTCACTATAGGTTCTACATACTAAAAGTACACTTTTAGTTTCATATTTTATTCTCTCTCTCTCTCTCTCTCTATATATATATATATATATATATAAAAAAATAAATACACAAATGAATGAACGTGTAAATAGTTATAAGAGAGCTGAAAATAAATTACAGATAAATGACACCTGTATACACCTGTAAATAGATAAATACATAGTGAAATATATAAACACTTTAAAAAATAAAGAATGTGGAACTGGCTACATTCATGAAGAAATAAAAATAATAAACTAATAATTAAAAATAACAAAAAAGTGATCAAAATTATATCCTGAATATGTACCTCGGTATTAGGTTTGACAAAGAACTTACGTTTATACCACACATGTAATACCTGAGGAAGAAATGCACCTATCCAATTACTCAGAATCATAGCATATACTACATGGAAAGCTGATAAAAGAACGCTCCTAAAACTATATCTAGTAAGATCTAACTTAGTATATGTATGTGCTATTTAGGATCAACAAAGAGACCATACATTATAAAATTAAAAACTATCAATCACGAATCATTGGGAGGTAACGACACGAACTGACAACTGCGTGTGCTAAGTTCGAATCCAGTTCGTTCCACAGAAACACTTTCACTTAGGATGTTGGCAACCTTTACGTGGTCCCTCCTGTAGGTATGCGATGTAATTCTGGAAATACTTATGAATTGAAAGATATCGGGGAAACCAATGTCAACAATAGAAACATGATTCATGTGAAATGAATGAATTAATTAATCACGAATGATCGAGATTGGTAGTGAGGACATTGCCTCCTCTACGCTCTAGACCCCGTTTGCGCACGATCCACCAGAGGCAATAAGTATGGAAAATTTGAATTAACAGGACTACATTGAACTGGCATCATGTCCCATACATTCATAATACAAATGTGTCTTTCAGCTACAATGCAGAGGTTTATTTGAAAACAAGAAGGGATCAATCAAGCCATATGGGCTGCGAGTTGAACAGTTATATCAATAATTCACGACGTCACCAGACTGAAATATCCACCTCGCCTTGCAAAACAACCAGCAATAATATTTTACTTTACTAAATACTTAAAAAAGAAAAAGTAAATACATGATGATTTACAAATAATTAAAGATACGTTCCAAAACTATATGGAAATACATACAGGTACATCAAAAGCTGGCGACAAAGTTGCATGTACAGCAGTGTATGACAAATACAATTTATTCAGAAGACTCTTCGACAAAGTATTCATTTATAGTGACAAACCATCAACTATTGACTTGGCACTAGATTTTATTGAAAGTAGTGAAAAAAAACCACATAATCTTTTCCGGCAGAAATATGTAACCACTACACTGGAAAATAGAAGAGCAAATAACACATTAACACCAAAAGTATTGAACAGGGGAGAAATAATCACCAAAAAACAAAGAAATGATAATTTCCTTTATGGAACCGGTGTGTATACTAATACAGTAGTACATTTGCTATGTGGTATATGCTTGATAGAGAAGAAGTAAAGAAACTCAGTGTTGGCAGAGAATATACTAAAACAAATATAGTTTTCATTATGTTGTTAATGGGGAGAGGGAACATAAACTTTGCGTTGTCCGGAAATGCATTAAAAATAGGATTTATTATATTTGTAAGGGAAGGGGGAATATCTGTGTATTACTCGAGAGTAATAACTTTAAAAAATTATTTACATTATTATTATCATTATTATTATTATTAATTATTATTATTGTTATTGTTGTTGTTGTTGTTGTTGTTATTATTGTTGTTATTGTTGTTGCTGTTGTTGTTGTTGTCATCATGGTTATTATATATTTTTAATACATTAGAACAAGTGGTAGAGTCAGAGCTGCTGGGAGAGAGGGACGACAACGACGAAGGAGGGGAAAAGGGAAAGATTGAGAGACGAATTGAGAGATGTAAAGAGATATAAGTTTTAATATAAAGATGCCACACACTCTTTTCAACATCTATTATTATGACACTGGTAAATGGAAACCACAAAGCCGACTAGCTAGCAAAACAAGCACTACAATTAGAAACTACAAATGACACAATTTAAAACCAATAATTAATAAATATCAACTATATAAGTGGCAAGAAACGTGAAACTCTTGCATTTACCAAAAATTACGTACAGTACACGAACAAATTGAAGAAAATACTGATGATCCTATTAAAATAACGAGACAACAACAGATGATATAAGCTATACTCTGTATAGGACAGACAAACACCACTCATCCTTACCTCTTTAAGAGGGCAACATCACCAATTTGCATACTATACCAATATACCTGTGCGATAGATCAAATATTGACGAATTATCTGGACCTAGAACAGATTCGACAAAAATATTACAAAGAAAACGACCTGTAAATCTCCATGTAAATCCAGGCAAAGTATTTGCATATTTAGAAGAAGCTGTTGTTTACAATAACATCTAACAGAAGGAATCATTTCTACAAGCATTCAAGGGTTGATATGCCGTAAAATAAAAAAAAGCATGAATAAATAGTTAAAGAAGCTAAGATATTGAAGCACAATTGTTTACCAGAATGACTGGATTCAGCATTAAATTACCCCAAAAGTGTTGATATGCCGTAAAACAAAAAAAAACAAACAAAAAGAAGCGCCCTCCTTTGACAAGCTTTTTGGACTGACTTTCACCTCAGACCTAAAATGGAAGACTTACATTCAATCTGTTTCTAACGTTGCTGTAAAAATGGTTGGATCATTCTACCGTTCCGGAAAATGTCTGACTCCGTATTCAATCCTCTACCTGTATACGAGTCAAATAAGGTTTAAATAAGGTAAGAGAAATAACAGCATTGTTTTAAGGTAAAGCTAGCAACCTTATTTCATAAGGGACTATTTCATACGAACACTGTAGTGATGGTTGGATTATTCTACCTCCCCAGAAAGTACCTGACTCCTGATTAAATCTTCTACCTTTATAAGAGCTAGATTCGTCCTAAGATGGAGTACTGCTGTCACATCCGGGAAGGTATTGTTAGGAGCATTTTTCTTGTCTCGGTAGAGTAAAAATCGATTTCACAATCTGGTAAGGGTGATATTTTCTCGACCCTCTAACCTCTTTCACACGGAGGAGATGTTGCTAGCATCATTCTACTTAATCTTTATGTTAATGGTAGCTGCTCAACAGGAACTCGTCTGATAAACACCACAGCAGAAAACTTTCCTTTCTCTCTTTCTTTATAGAAACAACAAAAAACAAACTAACAGAACTTCAATGAACAAAGTTTATTTCAAAGAACATCCCATCTGTGGAACAAAATACCACTACAATATGATCGTCTTCAAGTCTACAGAGTGTAAACAAACTCTTCTTAAGTAATCCTCTGCTCATTTCATTCATTGTTTCCAATCATTTAGCGACGGCGACCACGTCTAATAAGCAAACATTTTAACCCTTATCGTCGAGTGACTCCAGGGCGCTGATACGCGGCGATCAATCAGTAAAAATTATTAAAAATAATTAATAAATGAAAACTAAATAAATAAAAACTAAATGAATAAATAATGAAAGATTAAAATGAAGAAATAAATAAAAGAATAGAAATATACAAATAAATAAATTAAAAATTAAAATAAAAATGCAATGCAACGAATAAATAAATACCTAAAAGAAATAAATAAATTGATAGCCGAATAAATAATGAAATCACTTACAAATAATGACATAAATGAATCAATATATTCCGTGGGAGCTGTATAAATGAATAAACACCGAGAGAAAATGAGCTATTCAATAAAAAGATCAAAGGAGAAAAGAAACGAATGGATGAGTAAGTATAAGAAAACAAAAAAAAATGAATACAAAAAATGAAGAAATCAAGAAATAATGAATGAAGAAATAAAACAAATGATAAAAAACCAAATAAATATATAGAGAAAGCAACGAATACAGAAAGGTAAAAATGGAATGAATCAATAGGAAAATTATTACATAACGCTGGATACAAATAAATAAATATATTGAAAAAATACATAGATGATACTGCCTAGTCTGCTGCAAAGACTGGCCGCTCCATCTACCGGACTAGTTAACTATTCACACACCCCAGTATCCAATGTCTCTATAAAGAAACAATTCGGTCGCGCATGAAGTTTAACTGTCCCATCAAGGCTGGTGCAGCAACCACTAGTCTATCCCTTTTGGACAAGGTACAGACAGAGTCTCTAACCCAATAAATCCTGCACTGTCTACCAATCTCCAGTCCCTGCATCATCGCCGCATATTAGCATAATGTGCTTGTTTCACAAATGCTTCCACGCAATGTTCTCCTAGGAACTTACTTCACTTGTACCCCCTTACACACCGACTACCAGCAAATTCTGACTCCTTCACTGTAGAGATCCCCAGATGCTGATGAACTGTCTACTTTAATAGCTTCTTTCCTCGGATCGCTTGCCTTTGGAATTCCCTCCATGCTCCCTGTTTTCCCCGACTGTACCAACATGCAGAAATTTAAACGTAATATTAACAAACACCTTGCTGCTCAACACCCAACTGCAAGTTCCCCCTATATATATGACCCATAATCACAGTAGCCCCTTACGTCTCTGTGGCAATATGTCTTGTTTGAATATGAATGCCAATAACATTTTTAAAAATAAAATCATAAATAAATGAAGCAAAAATGAAAGAAAAGAATGGAGTAAACAAGCCGCGCGTGCGTAGTCCCCTTCTGTATTTGACTCGATGTGACGAGTGCAAAATGCAATAAATTTGGGCAATTTGGGGAATTTCGACCTCCTCCCCTTTGACCCCCTGGGGGCGCGAACCCGAATTTTTCTGAGGTCAAGGATGCTAATTTCATATCCAGAACAATAGCCTCTACATTTTGGCCAAGTCTCAGAAAAATTGAATGGATGGATCAAACGTTATGGGAGAAAAGGGTCATTTTTTGCCATTTTGGGGGCTTTTGACACCCGGGGGCGCAAACCAGATTTTTTCCAAGGTCAGCGATACTTATTTTCTATTAGGAACAAGTGCCTCCACATTTTGGCCAAATTTCAGAGAAATTGAATGGATGGATGAAAAGTTATGGGGCAAAAAATTACATTTTTTGCCATTTCGGTGACTTTTGAACCCCTGGGAGGCTAACCAGATGTTTTTTTAAAGATCGGAAAATTTCATTTTCTAACCTGACCAAAGTTACAACTTCATGCAAAATTTCAGAGAAATTCGGTGGATGGTTGCGGAGAAAAATCCGGACGGACATGCCTCAAAACATAATTTAAAACGATCTATAAAATCGGGGGACTAATTAATAAAAGATAAAGAAGTAATACAGAAAAGAAAACAAGTGTTGAATCTTGTTACAGCAATAATGCCGACAATAGAAGCAACAAATAAATACTCAGCAGTTTCTAGTAAACCGTTATGCCGGCAAACTATGCACGTCCAATGGTTGCTCCTCCTGATAAGAAACTCAAATTTGAAAGATTTTGATTTTAATGAATGAAAACTGACACTATCCTTTTTATTCACAGACTCAACTATTTTACTTGGTGTTTAAACAGAGTTTATAAATAAATTTCAATTAATATTTGTATGAATTGTCCTTGCCATTAATTCATATTGATTTCTATCTACAATATAAGTATATAATATAACATGAATATATAAGGAAATAAAAATGAATAGTGGATAAATGAATAAATAAAAACATAAAGAATATAAATACACAAAAGAAGAAAAGAAGTAATATATAACGAAAACAGCACAGAAAGAAAGAAAGACTGAACGAAAGAAGGAAGGAAAGTAAGGAATAAATAAAAACATACATAAATGAATAAATACACAGAAGAAGAAAATAATAAATATATATCAAAAGAAAGATAGACTGAAAGAATGAAGGAAAGAAGGGAATGGATAAATACACACTCACAAAAATGAATAAATATGAAAACAGGAATATATTAAAACAATAAAAGACAGACTAAAAGAAAGAAAGAAAATGAATGATTTAATAAAAAAATATAAAGAAATGACGAAATTCAGAAAATAATGAATATATAACGAAAGAAAGAGAGAATGAAAAAAAGAAAAATATATGAATGAATAATTTTAAAAAACGTACACAAATGAATAAATACACTAAGGGGGTAAAGAAAGAATATATAAGAGAAGTCAAAAGAGTTAAAGAAGAAAGAAAAGGAATGAATGAATAACTAAACATGTCGTCCAATCCGATTATAAAAAACCGTAAGATCTGAGTAAGACGGATCGTAAGGCGTTCCCAGCGTTCGATCAGCGCCATTGTTTTACGGTGACCAACCCGACAATGAGAAGGAGAGGGCGCCTTGATCCATCGGATTGTCAGAACTTATTCATGGTTGGACGGGATAAAGGAAGGCACCCTGTATTGGCAGAACTGAACGATGATAAAACAAAAAAAAAAGAAACAAGTTGGGAGCAAAGTGCGAATGGAGAGTTGTCGTAGATTTAATTCCTGTGTGGTTTGCCTCGAAGGAAGTTAGATTGGTAATGGCGCATCGCGGAGATAATTTCGGAACGAAGCCTGTGTCTTATTTAAATGTGGTCAAGCATTTAGCGAAAGAGGCAGGCTGAGATTTGCGCATGAGGGCGTTTAGTCAGATATGTCTGGAGCGATTGTGGTCCTAATCAAATGGCGTCATTGTTGCAAGGATGTTCAAGTGTAAAGTTTAAAGCGGACAGACTGCGCGCGTCGCCCGTGTGCATGCGCAAACGCATGCGCACGGGCGTATTTATGGTGGTATGAATATACTTGCCACGAGGTTTGAAAAACTGGTAGATGAAAGGGTATGGAGAGACGTATGAGGAAGGAAAAAACAGACATATTAGTGAATTGAAGGATATATACGAAGAAACAATAGAATGGACGTGTTGCAGAAAGGTATATATATATATATATATATATATAGAGAGAGAGAGAGATAGAGACAGAGAGATAAAGTCAGAGAGAGACAGGAAGGCAGAGAACGACAGAGAAAGGGAATGTGCGTGTGTGACTGAAATGTTGTGTATAACAGAGAGAAATAAAATGGAGTTAAAGAAAGATTTAAAGCGAAAACAGCCGGAAGGAGTTTTTTTTGGGAAAAAATGATCGAGAAGTATATAAAAAATATAGAGAGAGGGAGAGAAACACAATGACATGAATTAAGGAAGAGATTGAAAAAATATATGGATGTGTAGTGAGGGATAGCGGTTGAGAGAGAGAGAGAGGGGGGAGTAAAAGAGAAAGAGAAAGAGAGAGAGAAAGATAAGGGTAGAACCTGAGACAGACAAAGAGAGATATTACAAATAGAGTTAAAAAAGAGTTAAAATACGACACAACTGTAAGGATTTGGAAGTTGTGTGAGGGAAAGAGAGATGTAAATAGAGACTAAGGGTAAATAGTTAAGGAAAATGTTTACAAGAAGAAATAGTAATATATATCTATATATATATTTATATATATTATATATATTATATACATTGTTTATGAATAATTAGTCAAAGCTCTTGTTAGATTGAGCACTTTAAGTAAGTTAAAAACAAGCTAATTACGTTATTTATAGCGTAATGCGATACTATATGCCCCGCTTATTGACAACTTACTTGATGGTCGCCGAATTTGACTAAGATCAAAGTGTAGTATCTGTTCCGATGTATACTGCACCACATACACTGGTGTTGTCTTGGCCTTCCGAGCTTGATTTACGCCGGTCTATGGGTCTGTCCTGCGCAGTTCTAGGAGGTCCACCCTCCCAGGTTTCGGCTCCCTTCTTTGGGGAGGAGTAAGTTTATTGCTTACTGCCTGAGGCGCCCCTACCGGGGAATGCCGACGGGGCTGCCCAGGCAATTTTTAAACCCCACTTTCTCGACCCGACCTTGTGTCACATCTTACTTGTGGGAGTAAGATAAAACTGGCCTTGTGCCTAACTCCTGGAGAGGAGTAAATCAATACTCTCCCATTTCCAGGCAATGAGAGTAAGGAAATCGTTGCGCGATCCGACTACTAAGTAAAATATTATTTTCGTATTGGGTTTAGAACTATGTAACCGGCAGGGATTATCTCCTTCTATACTGATGATTGGCAGTTTGGCATGAAAAAATGTGTATATGTTTTTTTTTTAATATTGTTAATGAATAATTATATATATATATATATATATATAATTTGGCATCATTCTTTCTTTTATACATGTTTGATTGAACAGGAGTGCCAATTTCTGCTTATTCAGCTTTTGATCCATTTTTTTAGTCTTCGTACGACGGATTTGATGTTATAATCTAAGGAGTGTATGAAATATCCGTATTTTGTGCGGTCGGCGTCAGGCGGTTGTAAAATGAAATAAATTGGTGAATCAATCAAGAGGGAGCTCTTTTAAATTATTTCAACAGCACTTCATTACACGTTCACCCCCCTCCCCTCATAACGGGGATGGTTGATGTTTGGTTTATTAATGCGTATAAACAATGCTTCCATTACGGGGAGGCGAATATATATATATATATATATATATATATATATATATATATATATATATATATATATATATATATATATATATATATATATACACTGAAACAATTTTGATCTTGGTTGTTCCATTAAAACACTTGTGTAGGGAAAACAGGACACAGTAAATGATGTCACTAAACGATGACATCATCATTCAAAACAAAGAGATGGGCGATTTTATGTTTCTCCCTCTCACGACGGGAATGTTAGATACAATGTCGGGAAAGTTGAATTTGAAAAGCAAACGCTCTAGAGGAAGAGCATTCTGCCCGATAAAAAATGCTTTGGCAGTCCCGTGGACATTCCCCGGTAGGAGCGCCTCAGGCGATCAACAATCAGAATTATCCTTCTCAGAGGGTGGGAAGGTAAAGCCTAGAACTGTACAAGACCATACCTCAGCCAGACAGAAAAACAGGCCACACAAGCACAGCATGCACACGACTCTGTCGGGCAGACTTTGATATGAATAGCCACCCGGGCGAAAGAGATGGGGGATAGGCAAGTGACAAATAGATGACCTCATCTATAAGACTAGAGAGAGATAGAGAGAGAGAGAGAAAGTGAGAGAGAGGGAAGGTGAGAGAGTCAGATGTGTTTTATGATATTTTAAAAAATCTATGTTCGTTTGAAAGCAGCAAAGGCAGCCCTAACTGCTGGCTGCTGCTGTTTAATCAACCAATGTATAAGTTGGGATCCCATATATTCAATAATATATATATATATATATATATATATATATATATATATATATATATATAGCAAATGCTGCCCTTCAGAGTCGCATGTGGTTTAGTACATATATAGAAATTGAAATGTTTGAAAGTCAGTAAGAAAATATATAGAGAAGTTAGACAAAAAACGAAAGAGATGCAGAGAAACTGAAGATCGATATGATCAATATGAACTATAGGAGCGTAAAAAAGAGATAAAGAAAGACACAGAGAGAAAAAGAGAAATAGAGAGAGGGGGTGATTAGGAAGAGCGACGTCGATACGAAAATGATGTGAAAAATATGTGAACAAGAAAAGAATTAAATAAAGAGAGAGAGAGAGAAACAAATTAGTAGATATTGAGAAAAACGTAGATAGACATTAACGAAAGGAATGGGTATAAAAGGAAAGCGAAAGAAAGGAATAAAGAAAGTATATAAAATATCAAATGATTGCACATTGCCATACACGAATAAGATCAGAGAAACCAAAATTGAAGCAGGATCATTTTATCCTGCACCAGACATATCGGACATCGAAAGTAGCGGTCCACAGTTTCGACTTAGTCGTGTCCAAACCAACGAAGAACACAATAAAAATATATCAGTTTTACTAATATTGAACGTTTTCTTTTTCTAATATTAACATACATACCCCAATTTAATCCATGAAGTCGTTAATATTATTCACAAGCATTACTGAACTCTAACCATATATAGTACAAATAAACTTCAGCTTATGCCCGACTCGTCCGCAGAGTTCCAAACATGATTGTCCAACAGCCTTTAGTTTATCCTCGGTCAATGATATGCAAGGATACGTTGATTCTGAATAGACTTGAACATTAACGACACAAACTTTTGGGAAAGTCCGGTATCGACTGAAGTTTATTTGTACCAAATATGGTTGGATAACGAGATGATTATGAAATTTATTAACGATTCTATGGGTGGCTTTTTTTTAGTCGCTATGTACTTAACTTTATTAATAGGCACCCATACGGCAACCAGATGCACCTAGTTAGGATCGATCAGGCGAAAAAGTAGTAATGGTCTGGTGAATTGAACTCTAAACCGTTTACTGAGCAAAATGGCGTCCAATGATGGACGATATTTCCATGTATATATATATATGTATGCGTGTGTGTGTGTGCATATTTATTGCTGATGTTCTTGTGCATTTGCTTGGCAAAACTGGTCGTCCATTAATGAACAATTCATGTGGACTTTTTACACTATTAGACATTTTTTTCTTGTTTTTGAAATGCGCTATTTTGCACTCGATTCGTTCGGGCAAGAAATCAAACTAGAAAATTCGGAGGAGCGAAAAAAATCTCCCTTGAATATTCATAAGACGCAAGAGAACAGTATTAAAATACATAAGATTTTTGCAAACAGAGGATTTCTGCTTTCACGTGTGAAAAGTTTTTTTCGCTCGCATTTTAACTCTAGCGATCTACGTCCAGATGAGTGAGTACACCTAACCCCAGCTCGGCCCTTCAGCACACGTATAAATCATGGGCCACTTATACGCACATCAATTAAACTAACACACACACACACACACACACACACACACACAAATATATAACTATATAAACAAATCCACACGAAATTCCCAGACATATGCGCTTGAATAGACACTCACACGGACCTGATATTACTTTATAGTCCGAAGCACATATATTAACAAACAATAAAATGCAAAAAATTATAAAAAAATATATATCACACGTACACACAGACAGATATACACAGAATCTCACTCATGCACCTCCCCAACCGCAATCCATTCGACACATACATACCGCGCACGATCACGCACGCATAATACGTAATCCTAACATATACATAAGCATATGCGCGCATACATATACAGAGTTTGAATTTCCCACTAGACACCATCCTTGAGTGTCTTCGGTCTCTGTACAAATGTGACATGAGGATACTTCACCCTACAAGAAAACCCCAAGGACATATTAAAAATAACATAGTATTCGAAGCCCAAATAAGATCCCCTCGGTATAGATACATACTGGCTCATACAAGGAATCGTGCACCTTCTCCAAGTGATGTAACAGCACCAAGCTAAATACTCTACCCAACTAGATTAATTCTAGTCCTGGAATCCGATAATACCAAGACACCAGAAGAAAGATATACTATAACATATAGGGTGGGCAAAAATAAGGGTACTATTTTTAAAAATTCATAACTTTTTTATTTATTGATTTTTTTTTTTTTTTTAGAATAAGTAAAGGACCCCTTCCGAAGCAAGCATGAGCTGTATTAGCCCTAAGGAACGTACCCTCATTTAGAAAACATGATTTTTGCTTAAAAAACTCAAAACAGTGTAAAAAACAATACTTTAGTTTTTGTAAGTTTTAAGCAGTGTTTTTCGGCTAAAATTTGTTTTGTTTATTTCAAAAAATCTCGGAAGGGTCAGTCTACACACACATAAAGTTTGGTGAGTTTAACTTCTATTTTGTGGAAGTTATTCAAATTCAAGTTATTCAAATTTAAAGATAGGACCCTTATTTTTGCCCACCCTGTATTTAACTGGCCAATTGGGGAGAGGAAAATTAATGTTCTTCACTTCTTTACTAACTCAGCGTCTGAGAGGTAAAGGAGTATTTTAGTTATATACTCGGATATCTATGTATCTCATACAGAGATCAAGTGTTAGCACTAGAAGAGGCCCCTTGATTTCTGAGAACTTCGACTGAAGTAATATAAAACAAAAGATACAAACACCCAAAAAACTAAAGCATACCCTTATAAAAGTACAAATAATCACACATCGCCATGGATACACTTAATGAGTTTAACCACACTGAACAGTCGTGATACTACGCAACAACTACCTGACTCGACTTTTCCCGGGTGGAGAAATTAGTTTTTTTATTTCCCGTAATATTTTTATATTGTTTTTTTATGATATGAGAAAGAAAAAAGGTTTATTCTAAAAACAAAAATGAGAAACGCAGTCTTACGATGTTCATTCTGAGCCTACACAATCTATACATATTGAAACAGGTACGTGTATGTGTGTGGATACGTATATATATATTTTTCAAAGTAAATATTAATTATTATTACCTACATGCATCGATTTTTCATGCTTACGCAATGTTTATTGTAGGGATGTTCAGTCATGTTGGCTCGAACTCGGTTTCCAGGTCGCCACTTACTCGTATTCCGGTGTCTTTCCACTCGGTCGCCACAAATTAGTATGGGCATGAGGAGAAATTAAACTCTATAACACCAAATCAGCGAACAGAAAAACAGAATTCAATAACAACAAAGAGGTCGGAATAGTTTAGCAGCAATCCTCGGTACATGTACCAGAGAGAACTGTTGGAAATGAGTCATAAACCATCCACTATTACTATGCAATCTCTACAACTAAATACCTTGAAAACTGAGCTGTTAAACCTACCAAAGTTTTATGGGATAAGAGGGAGTTAGTAACAACTCTAGTTGAAGTCAGTATATCTACTGATCCTGGCTTAAATAGAGCTGAGTGGGAGAACATAACTAAATACAAAGGTCTCATATAGGACATGAAAAGAAATTGGCATCTTAGTAACATCTCCATCATTACAGTAATCGTAAGCACAACCAGGATCATGAGAGAAAATTTCAAAAGCTACCAGGTTAATATACCTGGTGAACCAAGTGCAAGGGAGATACAAAAAACTGCACAAAAAGGGACGATTAGAACCCTCAAAAGCTCTCTTTGTTGGAGTCTCTGAAATTGCAGCTGAATGTCTTGCATCCGGTAGGATGACCTTATCCTCAGCAATGACAAAATATAAGAAATTTGAAAAAGAACAATGTACAGATACTTACCTGAGCATGCACGCATAAACATACGTTGGGACAAACGCAAACCACAACATACGATCGTACACGATCATAAAACCAATATATACACAAGCACGAACAACCACACGTACGCATGCACTTATCGGCTCCAAACCGGAGCTTCAGATGATCGGACACGGTTGAAATACTGACATCAAGTGTCTTAGACGTTTTGCAAACACTTTAGGGTTGCAAAACCAAAGCTTAATCTATAGCTATATGAGGGATATATGGATACGCATTTTTCTTTTTGAAAATGATTTCGTAGTCTCGACAGTACACAAACCATAGGGGCATCGAGCCCTTATTCCGCGCATGTAACAATTACACAACATTACTCGCATATATGCAAATAAACACACAACTATTACACATTAGGATAGATTTTCTACACCCCAAAACACACAAATACAGGCTAGCATACATAAACATACATATACATCTAAACAAAAGCATTGACTGATTCACATATTAGTATTACTAACATACACACGCAATATCACACATATACATGTACACATATACAAGTTCGTTTATAAGGAAGAAAAATGGCGTAGAGTTTCTCCTAATGCGTCTCTGGTATGCATACGCACGTGTGTAAAAAAATAAATAAAAAAATGGAAAAAGAAATATGTGCGTAACTATATTGTGTAAATCTATGCAGAGTCACAGTTCATCTTTTGGTTCGTCACGCACGATCTGGCAGTGATATGCACATGTGCACGTAATAAAATATTTTTAAAAATGCACGTATTTTCACAAATGATACTACACGAACACATTTACCATGGATATTTACGTGCGCGCTGAATGGTGTACACATTTAAAATATAGCTGAGTTTACATACACCGACTAAAAATGTATTTTTATCTGTAGCGATATTAGACTGTGGATGGATAAACATAATGTTAAAAACAATATTTTCCATAGAGATAAATACAATAAGAAAGTCAGAAATACCTTTAAAAGTTTAAAAAATTCAATTAGGATCATGTGGCAGGATATGACGTTACAGACAGGAAGTTTTCAGAGATACGTTGCGAAAAAACTGATCAGACGTTTCTTCTTTTGTTTGAACCGCGAGAGCAAACAGTGGAAGTTTTAGACATTTAACATTGTTAATTTCTGACTTTTCTTCTGAAGAGAGTCAGAAGAAATATTTCTCTTTTCTTCTTTTCAAAAAAACGTGCCATGAAAGATTAAAATCTTATGTGAAAATCTTATATGATTGCTATTTCCTTGATTTCGTGAAGTTATCGTGAAAATACTTGAATATTTTCAAAATAATTTATTATTTATTATATAACATTAATGATATAATAAAACATAAGTATTCACGGTTTCTTAATTGTTCTCACACATAAGCAAAATATATGAATAAAAAAATACTTATAAAAATATAACAGGATTTATTTGTGCTTACAAGTGATACACTTAACATGTAAACATAACGATCTTCTTAATATGTGTCTTTCACTCGCCACATAATTTAATTGTTTATTTCCAACCTTCTTTATTAAGAGAGCTAGACAAAATACATGTTAAAAAGCTTCTAAGTTATAGATAATCCATTTTTTCACATATTGCCTCTCATATTTTTATTATTTTATTCAATTTTAGTATGCACTGATACTTTACTTACATATCCGTTATTTTTATGGGAGGTGCTCGACTGAGCTCTAATCTATGGTTCCAGCCTGTACGATATTTACAGCAAGAACTCGTCTCGCTACAACAACTGTAACTACTTTTTCTTTTCTCCTCTGTGTACCTCAAACTAAACGGAACTTCCACGAGCAAAATGTATATCCAAGAACTATCCATCTGTGGAGCAAAATACCACAGGGCTGCTTCGAAGCTGACGATGGCATGGCCGTGTTCAAGTCCAATGTTAACAGATTCTTGCAATTTTTTACGAGTTCGTTTCGTTTATAAAGGGACCAACCAACATTAGAAGAGTTCAGGGAAGACAGATCCAATATTGACATACTAATGTTGGTTGCCCCCCCCCCTATGAGCGAAATGAATTCGTAAAATATTGCACCAAAATTGAAAATGTTTCGTGAGATGAATACAATATTGGCTTTTTGAATGTAACAAAATCTTTTTAACTTATATATATATATATATATATATATATATATATATATATATATATATATATATATATATATACTAGCAAAACCTCCCCGCTCTCCGGGCAGCAATTTATTGGGGGAGTATAATTAACTAATATATTTGTAACACTAACCCTAACTCCGACTGGCACGTAATCGCCTAAAAAAGTGGTGCCCTACCCACGAAAAAAAAACGCAAAGAATAACGCACAATTTAGGTTAAATATAAATGAAACTGATCCATCACTCTAAATTTTGAAATATGTTTTCTTTCTTTCCATTGTCCGTGCGGTTCACACGTAATCGCCTAGAAAGCAGAATATATTTAGGTGGAGGGGGGAAGAGTGTGTTACTATGCAAATTTACCCATATTTTATTTTTAAAATCTTATATTTTTTAACTGTACGTCGCTTTTTTATTCTAATTTAAACAATTGAGTTTAGTGGTGTTATTTTTTCGCGTCAAAATTAAATAAATAACCTCTTTACAATTATCTAAATAATTAAATACCTTATTTTTCATGTATAAATAAAAAAAACTATTAAAAGTGTTGCTACTATTGTAGATTAACCCCCTCACCTATCCCCCAATACGATTCTACTTTTTAAGGCGATTACGTGTGGATACCCAGAAAAT
This sequence comes from Sepiola atlantica, assembly GCA_963556195.1. Classification (NCBI taxonomy): domain Eukaryota; kingdom Metazoa; phylum Mollusca; class Cephalopoda; order Sepiida; family Sepiolidae; genus Sepiola; species Sepiola atlantica. The sequence continues at coordinate 119,460,909 of OY744522.1, forward strand.
CCTGGCGGAAGTAGAAAAACACAAAAACATATTTTGGAATGTAGAGTTAGGCATCAGTGTCGCATATAAATTTAACTTAAAATCACCCTCCATATCTTGGTCATTCTAGAGGTTTATGGCATTAACCAATATTTTTTTGTTGCTATTGGAGATTAATTCTGTGCGTTGGGTAGAAGCCCACTCTTCTCGGCGATTACGTGTGGTTTTTCGACCTTGCCAGTCGGGCTTAGGGTTAGTGTTAAAATATATTAGTTAACTATCTTAATAAGTTAGAATGACGCCAAAAAGTAGAATCATATTGTTTAAACTTAGCTGAGGTTGTTGATCTCCAAATTTATCAAAGTTTGTTGTTAAAATTATGGAAGTCTCTGAGTAAAAACATTGTTTTAACTATACCCATCTCCAATTAATTAGTGTTTTGAATATAGTTTGGATAACTGAAAAAAAAAACTTTCGCATTTATTCATTTAGAAGGCAGATTAAAAAAAAATATGAGTCTATTTTTTTTATTATTTAAAAAGGTGAGAGGGGTGAGGAAATTTTTTTTCTTTATTATCTAAATGAATAAATCCGAAATATATTTCTAGTTGTCGTCGTCGAAAAACAACAAATTTAGTTTTAAAGATAAAGTATATATCTAAAAAAAAACTTTGTTAGTTATTGCGTTCAATGCGAAGTGTAATTTTTTTTAATACATTATTCCAGACAATCTAATTTGTTGATTCGTGTAAACACACGCACACTTAAAATGTGACCGGAAGTTATTCGCATTTCAAACTAATTATTTCGAACGCTAAATATTTTTTTTATAAAATCGTTGGAATTAATATTATAACTACTACTAATAATACTATTAATATTAACAACACTTTTGAATATATATAAGAAAAGTGTAGAACGAAAACCGAAATAAATTGTTCACAATATTAATTTATTAGAAGCTGTTTATAAAATTATTATGCTAATGAACCATCAATATGAATGTGTTTACGCAGCCTTCTGTTGGCTATATATGATGTGTTTAAAAATAGTTAAATATATAATTGAATTAAATAAACGTAACGTGTTTTGATATAAATATTGTGAGGATAAATAAAAAAAATATAATACATTTATTCAATTATATATATATATATATATATATATATATATATATATATATATATATTCAGTCTTACTTATGTGTCATGTCACTTCAGTCAGAGTTCTCAGAAATCAAGGGGCCCCTTTCTGGGACTACCACTTGATCTCTATATGAGATACATAGATATTCGAAAATTCTATTAATTTTCTCCTTTACCTGTCAAATGTTGAGTTAGTAAAAAAGTTAAAAATATTAATTTTCGTCAGCCTAATTAACCTGTGAACTATGTTATAGTATATCTTACTTGTTGTCTTTTGGTCTTACCGCATTCGAGGACAAGAATTCATTTAGTTTGGTGAAGTATTCAGCTAAGTGTCGTTTCTTGGGGTAACCTTACTTGGAAAGGGCGCACCATTCCTCCTATGAGCCAGTATATAGCTGTGTCGATCGGATCTTATTTGGACCTCGAATACTATGTTATTTAGAATATTTAGTCAAGTTTACTTGTTGTGGAAGTATCATCATGTCAGGTTGCCATGACAAACCTTTGTACAGAAAGACCGACAACCCTCGAGCATATTGTATAGAAGGTAATTGAAACTCCCCTGTGTCTAGTAGGTAATTGAAACTCTCCTGTAGGTAATTCAAACTTCTCAGTAGTTAATTCAAACTCCCGTGTAAGTGATTCAAACTCCCCAGTAGGTAACTCAGACTCCCCAGTAGGTAATTCAAACTCCTCTGTGTGTAAACCAAGTATCGCAAACATCAGAAGCAAATTGACTGGAAATACCATTTATACCAGAAATTCGAAACCTAAAGCGATATGCAAGTTAGGTAACCAAAAGCTGTCGATTGCATACACCTATAACTATCGTCATTATTATTTTAAAAAAATAATTTAGCGGTTTAATCTCAATCTTTTGTTTGAATTATTTTATTCTGCCCAAACAATTGTTGCGAGCGTATTAAATCTAGCGTTTTCCTTGTTTACCATTAACTAAATCAAGAAAGTTTCTCTCCGTCTCATCAGTGGACTTTTGTTAAATTCGAGAAAAATAAATTTAATAATAAAAACAAATGATTAGTTTTATTTTCAAAACGGTTCTTTATGGATCAAACTCAACAGATTTGGTCCAAGTTTATGTCTAAAATAATTATTTCAACGTCGAAAGCCATAAAAAACAATCCAAGGAATACGCAGTTATTTAAGTGTTAAGAAAAAACACACCGTTAATTATATGTTCTTATTTATATTTCCTTTATTTTCTGTGTAACGTTTTGATTGCTATTTACGTTACGAAACATTTCTATTGTACACCATTAAATTCCAGGTCCGCACCCACTCATATATATATATATATATATATATATATATATATATATATATGTTAAGATTTTTCACTGATAAAATAGATCATTCAGTGAAGACCGGTCCCAAATGCATTAAAAACACCCAAAAAAACCCGAAACAATGTGCGATAATACACTTTCACGTCGGGCGGCACAATGATGAAGAAATCTCCCCCCCCCAAAAAAACAAAAAAAAACTAAACCATTCAAGACCGCTCACAAGTTACTATTCCAATCCAATGATAGTATGGGAATTCTAAATCTAATTCATTACAAGGAAAAACAACATAAATGTTGGTCCGGAATGCTGGGACCGATTATTTGCTTGTTGGCTTGGTGGCAGAAATAATGCACGAAGCTACTTTTCTAAGACATTTTCTAGGACTTTCTGTTTTTGTCGTTGTTCTTTCTTGTTTTTGGATTTTAACTTTTATTTTAATTTTTTTTCCTCTTCTCTTCTTAAGTGACCTAAACTATTGCAACGCCACATTGTGTATTGTCGGCAGTTGAAACCCTTATTCCAGACATTTAATTTCCCTGGTGATCTGCCAAGCAAGTACCTGCTTGGTAGTGAAACAGGTGTAGAAAGAAACATTGAATTTGAATAAATAATATTTGTAAGCAAAAATATCTTTAATGGTGATCATTGGTGTCCTGAAAGGAATGCTTTGGTAAGCCTTCATAAAATCACATTTTGAGGGGTTTAAAAAAAACAAAAAACAGGTCTTCTATCAACCGAATAGTTTCCATTAATTATAGAGTGACCGCCTATGATGTAAAATGGCGATCATAGAAAGTATTCGTCATGGGTATCGAAAACAATGGATATTAAATAGTATCGATTTCTTTCTGTACATCTCAAGATTCATTTGCTATAAGATTTAGACTAGATAATAAATGTTGCTTTTTAAGTGAATATCTAGTATATATATATATATATATATATATACAAATCTTTTATTTAAAAGCTATACGTTACATACTTCTGAGACGTACCATGGTTTAATTGAAATAGACTTACCTTTTACTGTTGTTAAAAAAACGTCCGAAAACACTAGATTAATTTCGGACTGTTCTTTCTCTAGATTAGAGATACACTCCAGACGCTGAACCAACAGTTCGCGCCTATAACGCCTAAATGACGCAACTTCATATATATATATATATATATATATATATATATATATATATATATATATATATATAGAGAGAGAGAGAGAGAGAGAGAGAGAGAGAGAGAGAGAGAAAGAGAGAGAGGGAGGGAACAGGAAAATAAAGATATGATGTATATTTCTAAAGTAGGACTTATCATGAAAAATTGATTCTCGATATACGAGCTTTCAGACACTGCAATTTTTACAACTGGATCATCTGGGCTATTTAAAGGATTTATCCTTTTCAAAACTCCGACAAGTTCTCTGAAGTTGCAAAACTTCAGAGAACTGAATTTTACCTTACTTCAAACCAGCTGCTACGAACTCTCATGGAGCCTTCAATTGTGACTTTTTGCTTATGTTTTCAACTTTTAAAACCTGTTTGTATATTTTAATTTTATATTATCTTCATATTTATATCTTTTCAAATTATGGCTTTTGGTAATTTTCTTTTATGAACTTATTTGTTTGCAAACCTCTGACGATAAGGTATCATTCTTTTAAAAGTCATGGCTTAAGGGAGGAATTATAACAAATATTATATTTGAAACTCCTTGTTTTGAACAACGAGTGACTTAATAGACATTGTATTTTATACAATCTTTACTCTCATCTTTTACTTTTAATTAATATATATATATATATATATATATATATATATATATATATATATATATATATATATATATATATACATACATACATATATATATATATTTGTGTGTGTGTATACAGTAGGACGTATAAATATTTTTTCTGCGATAAGTAAGGCCTTAGAAAGAATTGCAGATTCAAGAATATTTCAACTTTCGTTTCTATTTATTATTTGTTTTCGTTTCCTGAAAACGAAAACTCCTGATAAGAAAATATAGACTTTGTTGGTTGATTATCGATTAAGTGCAGAATTTGCTGTCGTTTATTTTTATTTTTGATTTCGATTTTTACCGTCAAAAAAGAAAAAAAAATTGTCTGAAATTTTTGTTTGTGGCCAAAAGTTTAAAGATCGAAGCCATTTTTTGTTCGGTCTTGTTTATATGTAATCGAGACATTTTCATTCTGCTGTCATATCGACTCGATGAAAGTAAAGTTATATATATATATATATATATATATATATATATATATATATGCTAGCTGGAAGATCCGATGTTGCTCGGAACTTGGTGAAGGACACTATGTCCTCCAAACTGAAGCCCTACTTTGAGTAAGTGATGTTCGTACTAGTCGGGGATACGTCCTGTATAACAAGTCTGCCAGTGGCTTTCTTGCTTTCAGGATGAAATATGCTTGTGTTCAGACGTATGAAATTCACTCTCCAAGTCTTTCCTTCTTTCTGAGAATGAGAATAGTTCGATGTTAATCGCCTAAGCAGCTCCTTCCGAAGAATTTCGACGTGATTGCCCAATGATTGTTTTGTAGGCCAGAGTTCACTTCACCTACTGAGCTGGTTATTCAAAATCCAATTTGACTTTGTGTCTAACCTCGTGGAGAAAAGACAATAAACATAAACTATCTTACTTTTTTTACTATCCATTCCCACAATGCTACTTTATAGAGTACTTAAAGATTTGGAACAACTTCTATTGACTCATCTGGAAAATATAAATATACTTTTAATTTCTATGTAAATTCTATAACATTTCATGATAGGGAATACGCAGACACAGCCATTATATATATATATATATATATATATATATATATATATATATATATATATAAATATATATATATATATATAAGAGGTGTATGTAGTCTGCTTGAATCATTGTTTACTTGTATATAGAAATGTAATATTTAGAAGGCAATACACTGCATAAGTGTGGCAGGTTATTGACATCAACATCGAAGGTTCGACGGCTGCGAGGTAGAAACACGTGTCCATGGATTACTTTTATGTACGTATAAAAGTAATTAAAATATATATATATTAAAATATATATATTAACGAAAAATACATCCTATAATCTTAGGGCGACTAATAATGCAATTGTCTGCATCTTAATCACTAAAAAAATGAAATAATTTTTTATATGTATGTATATAAATTTATTCATTTATCTACCTATAAGTATATATTTTATATATGTATATTTTATATATATATATATATATATATATATATATATATATATATAACTCAATGTCTCTGTATATGATGTTTGTGTGTCCTTATAAAAATAAACGTTAAAGAATCCAACTAAAATCTACAAGTATATTCTCATGTAATGTTCAGTAGGGAAGACAATGGAAGTGTTTTCAAATCCAAAGTTCACGACTGACGTTGCTATGGGGACATAGTCTCTTTAAAACTTGAAATATATCTTATTTTTATGAATTTAAATCTTATGTATAACATCTTCTGCGAAAGACAACGTAATTTTTCTTAAACCTCTAAGTGCCCTCTTTACCTAATGAATCTATAGGCGCCGAAACTCTTTTTAAATTAAAATTCATCCTATTTTGATTAGATTTATATCATACGTATAGATATTCTCCGGGAAAGACAATGGAAGTAGTGCCATATCTCTCTATACCCTCTATATACCGAACATCTAGGTATCCCTTCTTCTACGTGACACCAGCGGGCAAGATCCTTTTAAAACTTCTAATACGTATATCCGACTTTTCGCATGATAGTTATTTTAACAAATGTCTTGTTTTTTTTTGTTGGGACAATGTCAGACTTAAGATATCGAGTTTGCGCTTTCAATTTTACCCCTGCCTTTCTCGATTTAAAAAAATAAAATTTCATGAGATCAAAATATATATTTTCTTTTCTTTAAATACTAGCAAATACATGCTCCCACCGGTTGCATATTTTGCTAGATAATTCCTTCGCCTTTTGGCTAATGTCGAAGTGTACTATCTATTCTCACAACCCTATCGACATCAAACGTTTTGAAACATGCTATAATTATAATGTTTTAATGGTTTTTTTTATTGTGGGGGGAGTAAAACATCGATTAATTCAAAATAAGTTGTTTGGGAGCAATATCGAAACCCATTTTACTCTAAATAATTTACGTGACTGAAATAGGAATTAACCATAGCGTTACTTGCGAATAAAATTTATCGAGTTTTTTTTTTCAATTTCTATTTGTTTTTAACACTAAATTGTATCTTGTTTTTATCTTTTATTTCTCAGAAAGCGGTTGTGAGTTACTTCCCCTTTATAAATGTAAATTTTCTAAGCGGCGTCTATCCATATTTGTTCCCCCGATTTATAAAATCGGGGGACTTATGTTTTGAGGCATGTCCGTCCGTCCGTCCGGATTTTTCTCCGTAACTATCCATTGAATTTCTCTGAAATTTTGCATGAAGTTGTAACTTTGGTCAGGTTAGAAAGTGACATTCTCCGAGTTTTGAAAAATAATCTGTTTAGCCCCCCAAGGGGTCAAAAGTCCCCGAAATGACAAAAAATGACATTTTTTGCCCCATAACTTTTCATCCATCCATTCCATTTCTCTGAAACTTGGTCAAAATGTGGAGGCAATTGTACCTAATAAAAAATAAGTATCGCTGACTTTGGAAAAAATCTGGTTCGCACCCCCAGGGGATCAAAAGCCCCCAAAATGGCAAAAAATGACCCTTTTCTCCCATAACGTTTGATCCATCCATTCAATTTGTCTGAAACTTGGCCAAAATGTAGAGGCAATTATTCTGGATATAAAATGAGCATCCTTGACCTCAGAAAAATTCTGGTTCGCGCTCCCAGGGGGTCAAAGGAGGGGTCAAAAATGCCCCAAATTGCCCAAATCTATTGCATTTTACACTCGCCACATCGAGTCACATACAGAGGGGGACTACGCACGCGCGGCTTGTTTCTTTTTATTGGTTCAACATTTTACATTGTTCGTTAGTTTTCTTTAAAATTCTTTAAAATTTGTTCTGATTAGACAAAGACAATGATAAAGAAATGTGTGGCATTTGGTTTTAATATTGGATATAAGAATAACAGCGGAAAATTATCGACATTTACATGTTCCTGTGGAAAACATCATCTCTTACAAATATGGCTAAAATATCGTTCATCTTCCTTATGTTGTAAATTCAAATAAATATTATTCCTTTTCCTTTCTTCATTTATTTTTATTATCGCTTATGTTTGAATTCATGTTTTGAAACATAACCTACATAATTCATCTATGCCGTAAGGTTAAAGCGATAATTATTTTTTAAGGAATTGTTTAAGGCCCCAATAGGTCAGTTCGTAGCATCTCAGTCTAACAATCGCAAGGTTTCGGTTTCGATTTCAAGTTATGACGTCCGCGTAATTTGTTTTAAATTTATTATTTACTATAAAGGCAATATTCTCAATTTCTAAAAGTAGTTAAGATCTCTGATATTTCGAAATTAGACAAATTCTGCAATCTATTGATTACGTTTAAATACATTGTGAATAACGAACACAATCTCTATTTATATAAGACTATAATGAAATATAATGTCACGCCAAAGCTATACTTATTTTGTTAAGGTCATGTTTAAAGCTCTATTTATAAGAAAGTCAAAATAGCTAAGTTAGTAGAAAACATTTTAAGGTTTCGGTTTCGATTTCTGGTCAGGGCATCCACTTTTTTTTTCGGAATTTATTATTTACTATTAATGCAACATTTCTAAATGTAGTTAAGATCTCCGATATTTCGAAATTTGAAATGAGACAAATTTCACAACGTATTTATTACGCTGATTGACGGACGGACAGACAATTTTCTATTAATATGATATAACAACATTTAAGTGAACATTTCTGGTATATTAACTACGTAGAGCCTCTCTGTCTGTCTGCCCCTCCCCTACTTCCTACTTTTTCTTTATCGCTTTCTCTCTATATATATGTATATGGAAAAACGATAACTGCCATTTAGAGTGGGCTGCAGTTCTCCACATCTAAAAGTCTTGTGCCTGACTTTTCCTGCCTTCGTGGGGATGCAAGTACTATCTATCAAGAAAGTATTATTGTGGCACTAAAACATTGCGAGGCGTCTAGACATACGGTGGCTTAGTGGATAACGACGCGGATTTAATACCTGTGTGTTCCGGGTTCGAATCCAGTTCTTTCCACAGAAACACTTTCATCAAAACCCACACCTGATCTTGTATCTACCTTCTTAGATAGTAGGTAAATAAAATACAAGAGTATAAGAGGCGAAAAACACATTTATGAAACTGTCTACAATTTGAAGGAAGTATTTATCACGCAAACTATTTTCCTACGGCCACAGAAGACAGTCCGCCGGCCTTGTTTATTGTACCTCGAGGTTAAAAGTTGTATTTTCTTTATATTTCGAATGGAAAGATTGAGATTGTTTACCAACATCTATAGAGTAATGCTGACACTAATTACCATTTCTGAAAATTTCTTCGAAAATAAAATTATCATTTATTGGGGGATGTGTTAATTGCAGTATACACAGACATGACAGAAGAAAATAGACACCCAGAAATATAATTTATACGTGCTATAAGTTGAAACATTTTCAGCCGTATTTTACCCAAGGCGGGATTCGGACTAGATTCTGTTCCCTTCACCATACTCGCTCAAAGGTTGACTCAGGATTAATTCTGACTGTGGAACTATGTTCCAACGGATAGCAACATGAACATATTTTTTGGTAAAATGCTTAATTGTGATTTGATAAAATACATAATATTCATTAATTACTGAAATCAAATCTAAACTAAAAAGAAGTCCAGAAGAGTGCACTCACGCTGGGAGCCGGATACTGCCATATACAAGATAGTTAAAGCGACGACCCAAGTCAGTTAGTCAGTGATACAAACCTGCCACCACTTATCCGTGTCAGTAGTTTCCGTAGCAACGTAAATAATATATATATGTTAGATAATGTCCCTGTGAGAGATGGACGAATCTATTAAGACGGGTTTTGACTTACGCGATTGTAGCGGAGTTATTCCGTGCGAAGCTACCGATGTGTTTTCCCACGTCACGATGACAGGTGATGCAACCTTAAGGTCAAGAGTTGAGGTCACAGCTGCGTGTCGATCACGAGATTTTGTGACGAGAGTTCCGCGTGGGAAAGTTGAATTGGGATTTTAATGAGTTCTCACTTGGAAGCGACGAGAACAAGTCACAATCATGTATCTGTTACAAGAGGGGATTAAGAATCCCAAAATAAAGGAGCCTTAGTAGAATCTTTCATATTCCTCTCTCTACAAGCAATTACGAAATAACTAGTTAATTTAGTTAGCGTAACCTTTCTCTCGATCCCAACAAACTCCTAAGTCGGCTAATTAAATAGTTAAATAAAGATAGCTCTAATTAAAACAGCAAGAGACTTTGTGAGTTTATTGAAGTGAAGGTTTAATTTTTAGCTCGTGAAGATAGCAGCCCGAAAGTGTTGACGGCGGCGAATAGTAGTCGTACAAAGACGACAAACGTACACACAGCAACGACACGATTAGGCGTCGACAAGCAGTAGTGCGAATTGTCGCAACGCACGGTGTAAGCAGAGGCGCAAACTATTGGCGCTAATAGTTCCCTGCAATCGACACACGGAGAAACGAAGCACAGCAAAATCAGTACGAACAGTGGCGACGACAGCGACAGAGAACGCAATTAGTAGTAAAGGGCACATCGCCCCATTTGGATCAACAGCGAAGGTTCTATGACGACCAAAGAGTTACAGGTGGCCAAGAACGTGTATATATATATATATATATATATATATATATATATATATATATATATGGATAGACCTTGTAATTATTTTATACTGCATCATTCACTAAAGACTGGATTTTTCCCTCTATCTTACACAATCAAATGATTGGTATGGATGAAGCCTAGCGGTTTTGAGATCTTATTGTAGCATATCTAATCACGTTTGCCTCGGCCATCCTAATGACCTTTTCCCGGGAGGGGGGATCCATCTTGAATCTCATTTTCCCGATGGCATCATCGTTTTGTGTATATGCGCAGACGATTTTCCTTAATTTTGTCTGAGATTGGCGTAACTTTAGACATGATTGACTGCGGTCAGACCGGAAGTCCAACGCCACATCTTTTTCTCCGTGGCCGAGAGTATTCTCTCTGTTTCCTTCGTCGACTGCCATACATGGAGCCGTACAGAAAAGTCGTAAAAGTTTGAAAAATCGACATTTTATACTAATTGAAATTTTGCATTCAGATATCAATATATCTATTATATATCACTGTTTATGTATGACGCTGGCCAACAAACATTAGAATTTACTAAGTTTTAGAATGAGCCATATTATAGGTCAATCCGAAGGTGGACTTAATAACAGTCTAATCGCTGCATACCTTCGAATTCAAATCATCACTGTTAATTAAACAAGTGTTTAATTCATCGTAGGGGGTAAATAATTAATATCATCTCGCCTAGGTTTATAAGGACCCCTGGGCAGTTTTCTTCATTAGTAATAATAATTAGACTGTCTATGTACTTCTCTGCTGTATGTGTGAATTGTAACAAATTTTAATTTACAAGTCGATTCTTTGAATAAAATGGTGCAACATCGTATTAAAAAAAGCAACATTTGACCTATATACATTTATACTAGCTGACTAGTATAACATACTAAATGAAAGTTATTTATTTGTTTTGTTTATAAGGTTAGGCATTTTCATTTTCAAGACGAAACATTAACATTACAGTCTGAAAAATGGTCCGTTACTCATTGTCCGCTTTACTCGACCGTTACCTAATAACTTTTAGTGGAAAGGTCTCCAATGGTATCGTAGTGAAGCTCATACGCAACATAAATGTCTAACTGCTTAATGTGTTACAGCTGTTAGAGTCGGGCAAAACGCCACCGCCTTGTTTTACATACTTTCGGTGAATTTTGGGCAGTCACTTTAAAAAAAAACGATTCCATGTTGCCGACTATGCAGAAAAATCGTCTTCTGTGCACATTGTGATGATTCTCATTCAAGGCCTCCTGTTCGTGCTTCGTGTGCTTCTATTGTTTTCGTCCTTCGTATCTGTTGTTTCCGGCGTTGTGTCTTTTGTCTACCTCCATTACTGAATATCTAAATGCCACTTGTTCGTTCCTGGTTTCGCATAACTCAATCCCTCATGTGACCTTGTCAGAAGACACCGATTCGGGCATACAAAATAACTTTATTTCATATAGATACATCTACAACATGTAAATAAATACTTTGATTTTAGTGAACCTGTGTCATGTTTGTTTCTTTTC
>OY744522.1:119475186-119490186 GCA_963556195.1 Sepiola atlantica
GGCGTATCTCGAAAGTCTGCGGTTTGAGGCATCGAAATTTATTTATTTACTTATATAATCTTATTTTTGGAAAATATGTTTTTTCTGACTTTTTCGGACAATGTTTGAATGGCAGACTCACTTTCAGTTGATATTGACGTTTCTATCTATTTCCGGCTTCACCTGCTTTAAGAAATTGATAGTAGAGTTATCGCCCCTGTGAACGCCCCGTTTCGTTTTGTTTTCATTAATCTATCTGTATATCCTCCTCTCTATGAACACTTTTTCCTCTAGAAAATTACCCGACTCAGGACGGGTAAAATTTATTCGCTGAACAGAACAATTCTGCACCACTTTTATGTATTCTTACAAATATCAAAATCAAGACATAATTATACAACACTTTATGCCAAAATTTTTTATAATTTTTATCAAAATTCATTACATGATTTTGATATTAGAAATTGTCTGAAATGTATGGCTTAAGCTATTTTGAATGGCTATGGATGAAATGCAATGCAAATTTGATACATTTGAATTCGTAGATGAGAAGTTGTGTCCATATTATGCCCCATAAACGTCCTTAAAGATATTAATCGGAGGTGTCAGAATTTTCACGCAGTGTTTTCACCCTTTTTTTAAATTCAGTTTGCATAAAACTAAATTAAAAAAAATATCGCTCATATTTGAAATGCTTACCCCGAGTAGTTGTGTTCTTAATTTCATAATGATAAGAGAATATCCTGTACATACAAAGCCTTGTTCGTCATTTTATATCCATGTGTCATTTTTTGTTACCTTATGATCAACTTCAGATATGTCGGTTCTTCGGTTGGTTTTTGTTTGAAGTAAACAACCTGGATTACTTGTGTTTACCTTAAACTTCTCTGGAAAACTGTGTAAAATAACAATCTTACAAAAGCCTTAACTCGAGCAATGTTATAATTTTAAATTTAACACTTGCTTTTTTTTCTAAATCTATTTAATATTACAATTATAAGCGTCATTTGTGCACTTCGGAACTTATTCCCATACGAATCGATCGGAGCTATATAAGATTTGCTTTTTAAATTCACTAATTTATTAATCATATATATATATATATATATATATATATATATATATATATATGAAAAATGTAAAAGCAAAAATCAACAGATTTGTTTTTTATATATTCATTAACGTTTGGTTTTTCCCCTTTCATTTCCCATTACGTCGGATTACTCTCATCCTTCCTTTCTCGTATATATATATATATATATATATATATAGATAGATAGAGAGAGAGAGAGAGAGAGAAGGAGAGAGGGGGGGGGGGAAGATAGAGAGAGAGAAAGAGGTGTATATATATATATATATACATTTTTAAAATAAATATTAAATGATTACCAATTTATTTTTGCGGAATCTTCAGTGTGGATATAACTGTTTAAACCGCTCGCACGATTCGAACCACAGACACGAGTCACTTTTAACACACTTTCGAGCGCTCTAACCAATGGCGCCAATTCCAACCGTTACACAACCGACATATATATATATATATATATATATATATATATATATATATATATATATATATATATATATATATATATATATATATATATATATATATATATATATATATATATATATATATATATATATATATATATATATATATATATATATATATATATATATATATATATATATATATATATATATATATATATATATATATATATATATATATATATATATATATATATATATATATATATATATATATATATATATATATATATATATATATATCTGGTGTAACAGGAGTGCCAACTTCTGTTTATTCCTTTTGTGATCCAATCTTTCTATTCGTCGAACGATAGATCTTGTACTATTAACCATGGAGTGTAGGAAATCTCCGATATTTGACGCAAACGTTTCCGACTATCATTGGTCGTCTACAGGCGGATGATTGATCAATGCAAAATAAAATCGGTGAATTTATTAAGAAGACGTTTCCATGAAATTAAAAACATTAAAAACATTCAACAGCATTTCCACACGCCTTCGCACCCCTCATAACCAGCATGGTTGATGTTGGGCTTTAGTAATTGAATGAACACTGCCTCCATTATAGGGAGGCGAATACCGCAAAATGACACAGCAAGGATGGATGTACTACCGGTTAAGATATTTCTAAAATTATCTTTGGAGATGTTATGTGCTGTAAGGTGTTTGTAAATGGAACTTTTAGGGGAGGTCAGGTTGCAAGTTAATCGACGTGAAATACTGGTTATAGTCATGCAAATATACGTGCTGTTGGCAGAGCCACATTCTCCGATAGGACATTTAAACACGTATATGGCATTACTAGTAAGCCATTGTCGGTAGGATTATTTTTTATTAGTAAATTGCTAGTTTTAAACCTTTTTTAGTAAATAATAAATCTAATTTTAAAGTCGTTATCTACAGGGGATATATATATTTATGTATACTATTTTTAATGATTTGTTCTATCTACTTCATAGTTGGAGTGCATCTGGTTTCAATAGAACAAGTTTATATTATTATTAGTAATGCTGTTGTTAGTGTTTTTATTTATGGCGGTTAGTGAGTTTTTTATTTGTTGATCTACTATATAATTAGGGAAGTTATTGTTAATTAATGTCTGTTTAATGTCGGCAAGTGCTTTAAAAATAGTTCGTTATTGGAGGAGTTCCTTTTGGCACGATAGATAAGTTTTTTTTTATGACAGCCATTTTATATTCATCAGGTCATTCACTCTTGAAATTAAGTAAGTTTGAATTTTTACTAGTGGGTTTCTTATACGGATAGGTGATACATTTATCTGTAAGCATTTCTATTTCTGTATCTAGGAAGATCTATCGTTCGACGAATAGAAAGATTGAATCACAAAAGTAATAAACAGAAGTTGGCACTCCTGCTCAACCAGATATGTATGTATATATATATATGTGTGTGTGTGTGTATGTGTGTGTGTAGAGATAATAATAAACGCCCGTTGCAATAAAAGTGTTTAACCAAAATATAGTTTATATAGAAACAGTGTTCTTAGAAAACAATCGCAATTAAAATAAAATTACATAGGGATACAAGTCGTAGGTTTAAGGCACGATACAGTAACCACAAACTTTAATTAATAACCCAGATAATAATAAAATAGTCACCTAACTATCCAAGTAATAATGTCTGTAAAAGATAAGACTATCGTGCCTGTAATAGAATTGAACATTTAAAACATGTTCGACACTTACACTGCACAGTTCCACTGTTTTCTCTGTCTTAGTGAAAAGTTGGCCATTGTTATGTTTCCTGAAAAAAGTTGCTTACTTAATCAGCGAAATAACATAGGTTTTAACTCTAGGCACATAACACAGTTAACTCTACATAAGTTCGTGAACAATCTAAAATATTTAACATAGCTAACTTGAAAATATAACATATACACTAATACATCTCTGGATATGTATAAATTGTTGTAATGTAGTAGAATTCTAGTAAATTAATTAAATTGAGAGGTTTAATCTTAATTAAACTAAACAATTAAAAGACAAAATACAAGGTATGAAATTAAAATAATTCTTTTTTTCTTTTTTTCAGGAAACAAAAGAAAAGATAATCCAAATGCAAACATTAACCGCAACAGGTAATAATACCCAGTCGATAACAAATAATTGACAGACCTATTGCTTGAATCTTATGTTTTGCTTTGAGTCAGTATTTTTATAATAAAAAGATGTTTCGAAATGTGCGTAAACTAGCCGATAGTAATTAGTGCTTCTGGAACTTGATTTCCAAATAATTTAAAATTCATATACACTTATATATTAAACTGTATTTAATCGTATAAATAAATATTAAGCTTTCGCTTTTCACTTCAAGTTGAAAAAGTTATATAGATAGCTCTAAGTGAGATGTATTTAAACAAGTTTGAAATAAATTATTTATATCATTTATACACCTATCACTATTTCCAACTTTCCCCATATATCACTCTCTCTATTATCCATCCCCCTCTCTCTTACTCGATATATATATATATATATATATATATATATATATATATATATATATATATATACACACACACAGATGTATCACGCTGCATTTAGTTGATGCTATCGATTTGAATGGGTAATACACTTAATAAACGTTTTTTACTCCCACTGGTCTGGTATAATATGTCTCTTTATAAACAAAAAGAAACAGTTAATACATTTTTTTAGTTAAACTATTTCAGGCCAAATGGCCACCAGATATTAACAAAATGAATGATAAGAAAAAATAGCATTTTTGAATACATTACGATTTGCTTAGAATTTTAAAGCTTTCTATACGATAGTTTAAATACTTTCAAATTTCGAACAGTCACGAAGCAATTTATATTTGTTTCAACTGTTAATGAAATATTAAAATGGCTGACTTGTTTACGAAGAAACCGAAATGCATTATGATGCATTTAATCTCGTAATAAAATTTTTATTTACAACTTATTTTATTAATATTATAATTGGAAAATATAATACTAGAACCGTGTTCTTAGAACGAACACTTAGAAAAATCGATTTAATTTCCTTTTAAACAACACTAAATATTCTAAAATATTTATTTAATAATATTATTGATGAGGTAGCACTTACTTACAACTATATCGTAAAAATTGAATTTTACTTGGAAATTTAAAAAAATAGCCCGGTCGTTAAACTGCACAAGTACCAAAAAGATAATACAATACGTGTTATTTATTGGTGAGGGGTCGATGTTATTTACAATTTTATCACCCGCTAGAACGGTTCTAAAATCTTTTTTCAATCGATATTTATTACATAATTGCAGAATGTTCCTACTTTGCCAAACTTGCTGAAATTTGCGTTGCCGAAATTTTCGTTGCCGAATTATCTGTTACAGAATTTTACTTTGCCGAACTTTCGTTGCCGAATTTTCCGTTGCCGAATTTTCTGGGCACCCTCTTTGTATCACGCTTCAATCTGATATTGTATATGCCCAACAAAATTAATATACGTTAAATGAATATACATTAAATGAATAAATCTTATTCTAAGAAGCATTCCCTGTCAGCCATTCTGTAACGCTTAAGTTTGTAATTTTCGTCGTTCATCTACGCTTACGTTTTAAATTGCATTCATGTCTGCTTCAAACGCTTAAATAAAAAAAAAAGTTGTCGGTCTACCAAGTTACACGTTAAAAATAGCATTTCTGTATGTTCGAAATACCATTGACTGAATGCCAGGCTTAAGTTTGAAACAGCATGACACATTTAAATGTTAAATAGCATTTTCATTGATCGTTAACTAAATCTGCAACTAAAGTTTGAAATCGTATTTTTGTCTATCTCTCCACCATAAGTTTGTAAGTAGAATTTCAAATGTCTGTCACATTCACGTTTTCAACTCGCAGTTCTGTCGCCCCGCCACTCTTACGTATTAAATAGTATTGGTGTTGGTCTACCATGCTTACATTGAAAATTGCGTTTAAGTCTGTAAGGCTTAAGTTTGAAATAGCATTTACGTCTGTTCGTCAGTATTATTACGTTTTTAATATAATTTTTGTCGAGATATCACCCATACGTTTTGCATAACGTTGACGATTAAGTATAAAATAGAATATTCATCGGTCTGTCACGATTCAGTATAAAATAGCATTTCTGTTGGTCTGTAACACTTAAGTTTGAAATACCATTTTAGTTTATCTGTAATAAGGTTTATTTGTGTGTCACGTATTAGTTTGAAAAGGAATTTCATTGATGCGTTGGTCTGTTATTCCTATCTTTCAAATGGAATTTTCGTTTGTCCGTCATACTTAAAATTTGAATAGCATTTTCGTCGGTCTGTGACTCTTTAGTTTGACAAGCATTCATTTGGTCTGTCATGCTTAAATTTTAAATACCCTATTTGTCACATATAATGCTAAAGTTTGAAATATATCATTATCGTTTATCGTCCAATCTTTAATTTGAAAGAGTATTTTTGTTAATCTCTGACGCTTAGTTTTGAAATATCATTTTCGTCAGTCTTTGACATTTATGTTTGAAAAAACATTATTAACTTTTAATACTCATTATTTTGGTCTGCCATGCTTAAATTTTAACTACGATTTTCTTAGTCTGTCACGCTTAAGTTTTAACTCGAATTTTCATAGTTAAACCCTTAGATTAAATGGAAACATGTTACGAATATGCGTCCATGTTATAACGTCTTTCTGATTGCTTTGAACTACGATGTGTCTTGATCTCTTGCGCGCTTACATGCACAGAGAATAACCTATGATTATTAATCCGTCCTGGAGTGATTATTCTACATAGTAGAAGATAAACCCGAACATTTTATACCTTACTTATTTATATCTGCGTTTTACAGAAATTTTCAGACAATATGTTTCCCGTGAATATAAATGTCAGTCCGTATCCTTGTCATCCTGCAAGGTCTGTCTGAGTGAGTGTGGTGGGTGGATACGTAGATGATGTTTATGAAGCAAATCTAATGCTATACGGACGTTTAAGAGAAAGTCATTGTCAAACTGGACACCGCTAGACGCACCACCTTTTCCACCTTTATGAGGAGTCGGATATTTTATAATGATAATATCACAAGTCCTACAAATCATATTCCACGGCGGGACCAATGGAAAGTTCCACGAGTATCTAGATAAAATTATCCTAAAAAACTAATTTGTATTATTTGAATTATTTTGTCTACTGTTCTCATGTTGGATGTTATTCTCACAATGTTTCCGCCGATGTAACTCTCGACCTTCTTCAGATGCATCCTGTTGAAGTTGGGAATAATCATGCCGAACTCGGACATCTGTACGGACTTTCGAACTGAACCCTTTATTTAATACACGGGGTAGATAGTTCTCATTCCGTCAGCCATGACTGGGTAGAAGTCTCAAGTATTTTTGAAGTATATTCGTAGTACCGCATACACTGAGGTTTTGACCTTCAACCTCCAGAAGACTGTCACTTTGAACTGATTAATACTTAGCAATAAGGTCTAAGTGATAGTCTTCTAGAGGTCAAAGGTTCAACACCCAGAATATAATAAATGCTACTTGAGACTTCTACCCGATCATTGCTGACGGGACAAGAACAGTCTACTTTTGCGGATTAAAGAAAAGGTTCTGTTCGTAATTTCATTGTTGACAAGTTCGATATAAAGATTATCAAGACACACCAAAAAGGTCGAATTTGACATCGTCTGAAATGTGAGAATAACATCAAAGACGAGAACAGTAATCCGAATATTCCATATCATACATATTATCAATCCTTATCTAACAAAAATCTGAAACATTAAGAAATAAATATTAATTTTCGTTCCTGTACATTATCAAATAATAGGAGACAAATACGATGTTGTTTAGGGGGAAAGACACATCGGATATCAATTGTCTATCTTAACCATAACATCCTATACTCCCTCGAAACCGCATTGGCATGGCATGCTTTGTATTGTTAATTCGTTCGACAACAGAGAAAATGATAGCCTTTTAAAAATTATATGTAGCTAGAACTATACCCGTCCTAGGACGCAGAAAATTCATTCTCCGAGTAGAACAGTTTTGCACCACTTTTATATTGCCGAACAAAATGTAAAATCAAAACCTCATCAAATTCAATGCAGATTAGAATCATAAACCTCATCAAATTCAATGCAGATCTCACATATTTGAATGTTTAAATGGGAACTTGTGGCCATATCCTGCCCCAAAACTTTAAAAAAAATAATCTGAGATTTGGGAAAATATTTATTAATTGATGTCTATTGTTAAAATTTCCACAAAGTTGGTGGTATCTGAATTTTCACGAAGGGCTTCCGACTTCAGTGCATAATTTTCCTTTCTTCCTCTCTGTATGTAAAACTATACGAAACATGACAAAGTTTCTTTCCAAGAACTACTCGTCTGTTGAACACAATACCACGGGACTGATATCCATCTGACTACAACATGCTTGGTGTTAACAAATTCTTATCGAGCCGTCCTCTTGAATAATTAAATTATGACCAATTTCAACCATGGTTTCCAATCCTCAAGATGTTGTCTTACCGTTCACTTGACACACTCATTAACTTTTACTCTAGAACGGCTTTTGGCATTTGATAAGCGCTGGTTCATTAGTCAAAATAAATTAATAAAACTAAATTAAACTAAATATATCCCACACTTGGACACTTTACGCCAAGAAGCTGTGTTAAAAATTCTTAATGATCGGTTAATTTGTTTAGGACTGAATCCTGTACATACACATATATCAATACATATAACTACCTTTATGAAGATAGAGATGATGTTTAGAATGCCCAGTGGAAGGGAAATAACTTTTTATCAGTCTGTGTGTGATATGACATCCGGGGATTGCTACTTAGATCTTATCATTTCTAAAACGTTTAGACGACTTTTGCCACATGTATTATTTAATTTTTTTCCTTAAATCTCTGCTTTGGGCTGTGACTCAAATTATGGATTACTTGCCAGTATTATTTTTGTGCAAACGCGAATAAAGTTTTTCAGGTTACAATATGCCCAAACTGAAGATATTACAAACATTTAAATAATTTAAAAAAAACACATTTTTAGCTATTTTATGGTAATTCTATACATAACTATGACGCTGGACTTAAGGAATGTCAACAAGATTTGAACTTTCAGCAGCGCCCCGAGTAGCATCATTAGATAAATTTTAAAGATAGATAATAAATCGCACCTATATAATATTACAACTCTGATAATCATGTTTTTTTCATGTTTGTTTGCGTGTTGTACATTTTATATGATAAGTGAATTGTTAAATGAGACAAGAAGTTTTGGGGGAGAGAAATAGAATGAGTAGGAATAACAGAACAAAATAACTGTATATATAATAAAAGGTGACATAAATATTTACTATAGAATGTTAACTTCTTTAGGGTGTGGCGGCTCCAAGAAGGCGTCTGGAACAGAGCGGACGAATTTTCGCCATATAAGAAATATGGTCGCTGAGCGTGGACTAGACTTATCTGATATAAGTGGCAACAATACCTTTTTTCATGTGACGTTGGATTATGCTCGTGGTAGCAGTGCCTATAAGCTGTCTGCGTCTTTCTTTATAGTAGTTAGTAATGTAAAATAATAACAAAACTTCATATATACTAATATATTTTTAGTTTTCTTCAAACTTGTCTTTGAGCATTACGAATTATGAGTGTGCCGTATAACATGTCCCACGTGGGAAGAAGGAGTCGTTCGTAAATACTTCTGCTTCGTCTCGCAGCAGAACCAAAGAGTGTGAGTCTAGTCTTTTTAAAGATATACCATTATACTACATGCCTTCCGAAAAGAAATTTCACGTTCACTGCGCAACTCGCATGCGCACACCTATATTTATTGTATCCGTCTCATTTCATATTAATTATTTTACAAACCATTTAATGACGTAAATAAAGAAGAAAATAAACAAGAGAGTAGCAGCAGCTTATGTTTATCAGTTAAGGGCTAATTAGACGAGAAGTGATGGGAGATAGGAAATAAAGGGGCAATAGCAGCATCAGCACTGTAAGAGAATGGTGCCATAAATAAACAAATGACATGAATAAAGAAGAAATGAAACAGAAAATAAGAGAGTAAACAAAATCATAGAATAAACAATATACTGTGTAGTAATGTTGATTCAAAGGGTCACGACTCGTCTATAAACTTATAAGCAACACTTTCCATTGTGTTCTCTATTCAGTCATAATTCTCTTATCTTTCTCCAATAAAATCATAAGTTAGTTATTGATGCGTATATCAATTTCGACATTTGAAAAAAATGAATTCGAAACGATGATTTTTGTCTGTTAATACAGATAGAAATATACAGTTAATATTAGAATTCATTTTCGACAGTATATTATATATCACGCTGATTTTTTTAATTTACACTCGTGTTTTCGTAGGTAAACACATTAAATGAACGGTTAATTTAGTACATGGGGATGTGAATAAATAGGAAATAACCACAAAGTGAAGAATGAGACTCGTATATGACTCGAATCTTTGTCCATTTCTGTTGTCTATCTTTTCGAGGCACTAGGTCGATACCTATATGTTTTTCATTTTTAACTTTGTGGTTTTCTTTGTTTATTTCCAGCCTTGTGGACTAAATTAACTGCTTATTTCAAGGAGAAAATCAGACGGAGAATCGCTGGGTGTCTTTTATGGGGTCTATGAAAAATTCAATATCATTTTTTATTCATGCTGACTAAATCTTGACTGATACATTTTTCTAAGTCGCTAAGATAAAATGAAAGAAAATATTTATTCGTAAACCCGAGGAGGCTTCAGGCGAAAGGCATATGGCGACCACCAAATCAGTAATTATACTAATCCGGTGTTGGCTCCATGCCGCACTTTATTTAATTCCTGTCATGCGAATGAGTACAGAAGATTTATTCAAACGGTGCCGACACGAGGGGACCACAAGGCTAACGAGAAAGCCGAGGCGTATCCTCTGGGGAGAAACAAATGAACAGAGTGTGATTGAATTTAAAATTCATTAACACTGAATCGTAATCGACATTCCAACCCCGTTTGCTCCTGAAAGTTTTAATTAAAAACACAAACATTGATACAGGTTAGGGTTTGGTCACTCTGACCAGTGAAAAGATCATCATCATCATCATCGTCGTCGTCGTCGTCGTCGTCATCATCATCATCATCATCATCATCATCATCATCATCATCATCATCATCATCATCATCATCATCAGCAGCAGCAGCATCATCATCATCATCATCATCATCATCATCATCATCATCATCATCATTTAATCACTGGGAGTTTTTCCACAAGTTATTGCTAGTGATCGCTCCCTCAAGAGTGAGGGGCATTAAGCCTCCCCAGATTTCCATCAATCTCTACTTCTTTCGGAAACCATTGAAAATCACGTTCATGCAACAGCCGTTGATCATATACTTTTGGTTGATCCCGAATATTGCTTTTCTCTGGAACCTGAGATCAATAAACCTCCTCAGGATTCCAGTACTCGCTGTGCCCTTAAAGTGGGGGCCTAGATGGTCTTCTCCCTCCTATTTCTTTAAATCCTCCCTGATCCTTATTGACAAAATTCTGTGACACAAACACATTTTGATACTGCCGCGTTGATTTGTCGGAGTAGATGATGCCAGATAATGTGACTTTTCTTATCTGCTCCGGTTGTTTCAGTTCTCTTGGTTTCGTGAACTGTTCCTACTATTCTTTAAGTTGTGTTTACGCAGTATTATTGTATGCCAGTTTATCCGTGATTAGTCGTCATTATAGTTTTGTGAGATAGTGTTCGGACTCGAGGATTTATCTTAATATTATAGTAGTTTTAATTAGTTACGTGTATTTTTTTATCGTGCCAATCATCCCTTTTATTACGATTTCTCCGAGTCTTTTGTCTTGTTTCTTTCCGAATCGTTCCTACGATTATTGGCATTACAGTGGTAGCTTCATGTGCTATATTCCCTTCAATTCTCTGGAAAACACAATGAATTTTGTCTGCACCCTGTGATTTGTATAGCCTGCGAAATCTATTATTTGTTATATAATTCCTTCTTGTTGACTGTTATTATTATCATTATTATTATCATTATTATTATTATTATTATTATTATTATTATTATTATATTATTATTATTATTATTATTATTATTATTATTATTATTATTATAATTCACTCACTAAGAGTTTTCACACGCGTTATATCGGTGATTGCTCTCTGGCAATAAAACTGGCATTTCATGGTATTTGAATGACAACAATTCTCAATCGTTTTCGTTTATTGGATTTTACGTTTTTACAACAGTTGTTCACCATTGATTTAAATTTATCGATGAGGAAACACAGAACCGTAACATCATGCGTATCCCAACACGTCCTTTATAGTAGACGTGAAAGAATCCCTCCGAAAATACGACTGCTTTATCTCGAAGCAGAACCAAAGACAGCAAATCTAGTCTTATTTTATGCCATGTTTTAATAAACACCATCACTTCCGGAAAACGACTTCGGCTATATTTGAAGCAACGCCCGCTCATTATATTACACCATGCAATTTATGCTTATCTATCCCAACAATCATTTTCAAGAACACAAATCGATGATCGATTTCAAATGGGTTGGGAGACTACATTTTGTAGAAAAGTTAGAAATGGTCTATATCTACTTAATTATCCACGAGTGCAAATTAAGACAAAAAGTCGCTTTTTATGTAGGGTCAATTTATTTCCTCAAAGGGCGTCGCTGAATTGGGACAAAAATGAAGTAATTACTTTAATCGAGAAGGATTTCTCGTCCTCCGACCGAGGATAGAAGAAATACTACTCTTTGTTTATAGCACGAGAGTCGATGTTTATCAAAATGTTGACTTGCGAATATTACGATCGACTCGGCGACGTTCATGATCGCTTTTTCTAGAACTCCCTGGCAATGTATGCGCACACTTTCAAACTGTTTCAATATCATAAAAAAGAATAAAAATAGAAAAACTAATAAACAGCCGACTGAGTCTTCTATTTTCAATGTTATTTTCCAACGATTATTAGTCAGAATGAAACAAAAAGTATTTTCTAACCCCAAAGCACTAATGTAATCCCTGGCGACGCGAAACGTATGGAAATTAAATTGTATTCTCACCATAACCAGAAGAAGAAGAAAAAGAAGAAGAAGAAGAAGAAGAAAGGTGATTGCCTATTGTAAACGAAGAATAATTAAAACAGGATGTTGGTTAATAAAAGGTTAATAGCTGATAAAAATATGAACATTACGTATAAGTCCTTGCAATGTTTTGATGGCAAGTGAAGAGGAAAAGAAATAAAATCAACAGCCGACTGTGTCATCTAGTACCAGTGTTCTTTTTCGAATAACAGCTCGGAGTCAAACCGAATTGGAATGTATAAGATTTGTAAGTGTAACTTTGGTGGTTCTGAGTTTTAGACAGTCAAACTTACAGACATAATACGAAATTTCTTTATATAATATACTAGCAAGTCTACACGATGTTGCCCGGGCGCAAGAGTAAACAAGGTTACTCGAGAATAAGGGGTACTTCGTTTAACATGTGGACATTGGGATATCGGGGGGACTAGTAATGATGGCTGCAAACTGGTCATAATTAATTATTTAAGAAAACCGTTCAACAAAACATTGTTTACATTGAACTTGAAAATGGCAATGTAGTAGTCAGCGGGGAAGCACACTCGTGGTACTGTGTTTCACTGACTGGCAAGTAAAAGAACTACATTTTGTTCATGGATGTTCCGTTTTGTCTTAGGTACTCAGGGAAAGAGAAAGGGAAATTATTGACAATAGTTGTAGTTAGACGAGTATTTGTTGTGAATGTTTTATAAGGAGGGAGCCATAGATTGAAGTTCAGTAGGGCATCTTCCATGAAAACTTACATATAGTAAAGAAAGATTATTAACATCTCTTCTGTAAGAAATATGATGTAGGGAGGAGAGGAGGACATCGTCTACTAGATTTCAAAGTCGGTCTTGCACTCTGTCATGGCAGGAAATGTGCTCTGAGGAGCACCTCCTGTTAATGTACAACAGTAATCCATCTTAGGCCGTATTTTTCTCTTATACAGGAAGACGATTGCGTTCGGTGTGAGATTCCTTCTGGAGCAGTAGAATAATCAAACCATTTTTCCAACGACTTTGGAATAAAAATCTGTTTTATTTAACCTATATTTAATGTTACGGAAGTTTGAATAGTGCTTTACTTAAAAATGGTTATACCGGATCTGGAATTTGGTTCAATAAAAATGAACACATGACACCGAAAACTCATTGTAGAAATAGAAAAGTAACCGTGTTCCTTCCCCAATTCAACCGATAGGTAAAACCTAAAACCGGTAGAAATGATAAAACTTTAATAAACCAGAATTTCCATCAAACAACCACTTAAATCGACTAATCAAGAACAACACGTCAAAACAAAAGTTTGCGAAGGAATAAAACGACTATGGTAAAACATCGATGTAATATACGGCACACCGGTTCTTGGTAGATCACCAAAGTTAATCGACGTTGAACCTAGTTTGTACTAGATGCGTTATTATTTGGGAATACTAGGCGCTGTATGTGTGAGCGCATCGACACCTTCCTAAAAAGACAAAAAAATACAAACTGTAAAATCTAAAATCGTCATTTTCTTTGACCGAGATGTACATGCGACTGGGGATCGCTTGTTAATTTGATATTCCCTACAAACTCCCTCATTCGGAGGAAGTTAGTCGTCCCTGGCAAAGACGCACGAAATAAAAGAAAAAAATAACGAAATTAACACTGATACAAGCTAATTCATTTTCAGTACGTAAGACAGTGCTATATCAACTTAGTATTTCTTTCACTGAACACTAGTATTATAAAATGTTATATTATTACACTAGGCATACCTTTAAACATGAATTTCACAATCATAACATAGGCTTCAATTAGTTCATAAGAGAAATAATATTTTATCCCCCCCTCACATTTAGAAACAGTTGTATACCGAAATATTAACTTCTAAAGCATTCACCGTCTTGTTAATCCATCCACGAATCACGTGTCGCCTGTGCTACTACTAATAATTATTAAGTGACCACTAATGGTTGTCAAATGCAGGCGGAGATTTTTGTCTATCTTTACATTCTAATTAAAATGCATTGAATTAAATTGACAGTTACTGGAAATGAGTTAGAGAGTTGGTATTAGAAGTAGGAAATGTGTGTATGCCAGAGTATGCTTATGTATGTGCCGATTTACTAGTCTCCCAACGAGGCTAAAGCGAGACACACATTTAGTTTGTAATGTGTGGAATATGCAGCTCCCCCAAAATGGAACTCTGGATTAGGACAAAAACAAAATTGCATCAGTTTAGAAGGAGTGCTACGTAACTGACTTAGGACAGAAAAATGAAGTGTAGTATCAGAACAGATGCTACACTTTACTTCTACTTCACATATTTATGGTTTAGCGATCATATATATATATATATATATATAT
>OY744522.1:119495186-119607686 GCA_963556195.1 Sepiola atlantica
GTCAGCTTTCGTTTATATACAGAAGAGAAATATACAAAGGGAGACAACTATACAATGTAAGTGAGGTAATTATGAAACACGTTGTTGTCTCCAAATGCAAGACACTACAAGCCATACTGTCTGCGAGTATTTTATGCTGTTTAACTTTCATTATTTTTACTCGAACTCATGTCTATATGTTCAGCGAACTACCGAACGAATACCCAATTAGGGAGAAAAGCACAAGACACTCCCGCTTTTTTTATTCAGCCCCGTTTTCCCATCAGGTTACCGTATTTATAAACATCTGTATTATTTTTACACATTCGTTTATAAAAAAAACAATAAACACATGTTTATTTTAATAATTTACCTATCTAATTTCTAAATAACTTACCATAACAACTAGATCCGACTAAATATCACTCACATATTCCATTAACTAACGTAGTTTTGTGTAACCTACTAATTATTTTTTAAAATATACTTATATTTAAATATATTAATTATTTACCATATTAAGTAGCTGATATATTTGATCGGAGTGAACCTATATTTGCAAGTAGATATAAGAAGATGATTTTAATTGTTTGAGTCACACTTTTCTCCGAATCAGATCTTTCTCAAGATAAATTCAATTTTTTTCCGTAATCCTCCTCAATTAAAATATTAATTCCTATGTTTTGAAGATTTATTGTGTTTAGCTAGCCCTATCTATTAGCTAATGTTCTTTACTTGGCTCTCGGTTTAGATTTCAACATACACGTAAGCTTAATTGCTAACCACGCACGTTTACTGTCATTTTCTCACCGACATATTTCAAAATTACAGACAGTTAAATAAACGTACCATTTCTGGAGCCACATTTCTCGATTGCTTCTAGTCCCTTTGTACATTTCCTCTTTTTGAAATTATTTTTCTTATGGTTTATTTGTTTTTATTCATGTGTAATGCATTCTTTTGGCTTTTGAATATCTGAAAAAAATCCTTAAATATGTTGAAACAGAATATGAACCGGATAAGTTTTATTTCAAATGACAAAAATATATTATATCCATATATATATATATATATATATATATATATATATATATATATATATATATATATATATATATATATATATATATATATATATATATATATATATATATATATATATATATAGATATATATATATATATACTTAGGCAGCATTTCTTCGTTGATACATTTTTGATTAAACAACAGTGACAATTCCTGTTTGTTTCTTTTTTATCCATCTTTTCAAATTGGCGGACCAACAATGTAATGTTCTGTTAGAAACTCGCCAAAACTGCAAAAGTGTTCGACTCCAATGATGGATTTGTTAAGAAAATCGATTAAAACACTTTTTAAAAATTTTGTATCTTTTATTAATCGCAGTTTAGTATATTCCTTCCCCCTCATATCAAGCTAGGTTGATGGTAGGTTTGTTTGCTCGAATGAGTAAGGCTTCGATTATGGGGAGGCGCAGGTTGCAATTTGAGACACCGAGGATGGCAGTGTTTTTCACTAATAGGTTTCTGAAATCTTTTTTTGGGGTGTCATGTTCTACTAGATGTTCGTAAATTGAACTATTGGGGAGGAGAGGTAACATATAAGGCGGCGAGAGATATCAGTTCGAGTCATACCGATATATGTATGGTTTTTGGAGACGCATATTCGGATTGAGCATTAAAATACATACACAGCGTTACTAGTTTTTAGTAAACTATCATCTAACGTCAGGTACAAGCAGGCTGTTTCGCTGTATACAGCTCTTAAGTATGGCTAGACCGAAAAGCACGTAAAGCCGGAATCGAATTTTTTTGTCAACAATCGGCTCTTCGAACAGCTTTTTTTTTACAAATGTAAATCGCTCAGAGACAATGCGTGAAGCAACTTGATTTTAAGAGATAAAAATTACTACTTAAATGTCAAAAACAATCTAACGATAACTGTGATGTAGATAGATTTCGACCCAGAAAACAGCTATTTGTCCACCTTTGTCAGAAACATCGCCCAGGAAATGTGAATTCTACATGACTAAATAAGGGAAGCAAGAGTTACGAGGCTGCCAATAGCTAGGCTATAATGTTAATATGATTTGTATAAACATCGAATACTGGCTTATTCGTTTTTGTCTGAGAGCTTCACATTATCGATATTGGTAGCTGGCGAGATTACATATCACGGGGCTTAACCAACAAAAGGGGCGTGGGAAATATATAGTAATTAAAACACACACTGTGTCGCTACATCAATCTCCAGTATGTCTTGACAAGTAAACTCTTACAGCTAATATATATATATATATATATATATATATATATATATATATATATATATATATATAAATATATACACGTTGCCTAACCAAAAGTATTGTATACCAAGCCACAATAGTTGCCAAGGAAAGACCGAATAACAAGAAGTACTACGTGGGTATGACCTCCCTAGATTGTAAAACTAGATATTATGACCACAAAAGCACATTTAAAAACAGAGAACGTCGAATTAAAACAGCACTAGCAAACCACTATTGGGAGCTCAAAGACAATAAACGCTCACCAATAATTGAATGGAAAATAATACGACAGGCCAGTACATGTAGAAAATTAGACGACCCGTGTAGATTATGCCTGAATGAAAAATTTGAAATCCTAAATTTTAAAGACGCTTGAAATCTATTATACTGCAGAAGGGAGATATCAAACAACTGCCCACACAGAAATAAATTTACCTTAGTCTAACGATAAATAAATAAATAAATAAACAAAAACTAAACTAAACAAAAACTTAACAACTTAAAAATAAAATCCTAAAATAGAAATACAAGGAGCCACGTGTTAAAATAAGATAAAATAAATTCACCCATTATATTTACACAACAAAGGAAACAGGATATAGGCAAACCTATAGAAAACAAGAACAATAGAACAGAATATAGGAAGGAAGTAACACTAACCACACCTTTGTTCGTGGGAAGGCCAACGATTGGCTGAGAGAACAACAACATAATCTGATTGGTTAACTAGCAAGCCGTGTATATAAAAACACCCGGCAAAAAGAACTCCATGCTTTTCAGCCTGAAGATTTCCCCCCGAGGATGAAACGCGGGAGTCTCTGTGTAGCTTAATTGCCATACACATATTTTCATAGCTTACTACCTAGCTCTACTTACGTATCGAACACTGTTGAAGTAAATACTGAAGCTTGATACATAAAAAAATTTATCTCTTTATAAAATTTTATGTGGATACATTAAATACTAATTTATATATATATATATATATATATATATATATATATATATATATATATATATATATATATATACGTGTGTGTATGCGTGTGTGTGATAATATAAACATAGATTATTTTATAAAGTTCAGATCGATTCCAATGATAGTCAATTTCAAAACCTAAATTAAGATCAATATTCAATATTTAAAGCCTTAAAGAGTTATTTAAAAATTTCAATTAAGCAATACATAAATTTTAATGAGAGATCAAAAGTCCATTATACTGTAAGTTAATGTCACTTTCCGAGACAAATAAATCTTAACATATTTCTATAACAAATGATAGAGCGTACTTAAACAAATCCAAGTTACCGCATGAACAAACCTGTCTTCAGAGGCAGTTGTCAAATTAAAACCATACAATATCCAAGCGAAAATCCATGTTTCAGATATCAAGGAAAAATCATGACGAAATCATTAAATAATTACAAAAAGAAATCCGTACATAGGGTCTGGAGAGCCGAATTTCTTTCTATATCGGCAGCCTTTTGAAATATATATATATATATATTATAATGGCAAAACGTTGATGAATATATAAAGAATATATCTTGTTTGTTACCTTTTTCATTTCCCATTACGTCGGATTACTCTCATCCTTCCTTTCTCTATATATATATATATATATATATATATATATATATATATATATATATATATATATATATATATATATATAAGAAAGGAAACATGAGAGTAATCCGACGTAATGGAAAATGAAAAAGGAAAAAACAAGATATATTCTTTATATATTCATCAACGTTTCGTCTTTATTGTAAGACTTCCTCAGGATGATAATGTTAAGTAAAATGTCGTACAAGTACATCGAAATTTAGGGGTGGCATAATGTAGAGATGAAGGAAAGTTTTAGCCGTGGCTACTATGAGCGCTGGAGGAGAGTCCAGGCTGTGAGAAGTCAGTTGTGGCAAAGAATGAAATGAATATGGAAAGGTTTGAGTGGGTACCATTCATGCAGCTGTGAAATGGGAGATGTGAGAATATAATTACACTTGCCTTAGGGTGGGAGAGGTGAAAGGGGCTGACACTTTTGTCGTGGTGAGGTGTGGCATGGATTTTGAGAGGCTGGGGAAAAACAAGGGAGGGTGAAACACTATTTGTTTAACATGTAGGTGGTATCATATTTGTAGAAGAAGATTTGAAAAAATGAATATAACTTGATAATAGGGGGTAGTAAGGGTATGAATGAAATGGTCACAAGGGTGGGAGAAGTAAAAAGGAAGAGGTTAGAATTTTGTTGTGGTTAAGTGTGAAACTTTTTAAGCCGAAGGGAGGGAGGGAGGGGTATTGACCATATGGCTATGTCAGAAATGTGTGAGCATAAGTGTGCGTGAAAGAATATGTAGAAGTGTGCTGGGACGAGGGGGTGGGGTGAACATGAGAGGAAAGAAAAATAATTTTAATTTTAGGGGAGTGATAAGTAAAATGTGATTTCGCTCAGCATGTGTTGATGGTTTGAGAGTGAATTGAAAGATAAAGGGGGTTTAAATATCTACATATTTGTAAGGATGTGTAAATTGTGTCAATTTGTAAAGCTGTTATTTGTGGTTAAATATTTTGATTCGTAATGGGTGATTCATGTGTATGTGAATGAATATATATGTGAGAAATGAGTCAGCACATAAGTGTGTGTGCGGGGAGTTGTATATAAGTTCAAGTGAGTACGATAATAGAAAAGGTTAGCCTTGATGTAGGTTTAGTTTTTGTTCGGTCAGGATAATTTTGCTTATTAAGGGAGATAGATTGTAGAAACCATTTCGTTGTCTGATGGTGTTAGAGTCTGTGATGAGTCCTGTTTCAAGGGGTCTTCGCCGAGCTTTGTTATCAATGCGTTTGATGATTTTGGCCTGTTCGAACTTGAAAGCATGATCGTATTCTAATACGTGGGGAAAAAGTGCGCTGAGAGAGTTATTGTTTTTTATGTCCCTTTCGCTCAATCTTTCTTTTCAATTCGCCTTGTGTTTCCCTCACGTAAATTTGATGGTAGTCATTACATGGGATGGTATATAAGCCGGTATGGGATGTGTTTTTTTTCGGAAATGTCTTGCTGTGTTTAATATTTGTTTTATGGTTTGTGATGTGATTTCTACTGTTGGAATACCTAGTTTGTTAACTGTGCTGCAGATGGTTGTGTTATTGACATGCGTGGGTAACAGAAGGGATCTGTGTATGAGAGAGGTGTTTGTTATTTGATGTGTTTGGTGTATTGTTTTTTAAGTATATTTGAAAGGCTTTCTTCTTAGCATTTAGTATGAAATGTGTACGGTATTGCAATGTTTTAAAGGAATTTATGATGTGTTTGATTTCTTCATCTATATATTGAGGACTACAGATTCGAAGAGCACGTAGGAACACACCTATTATAATTACTGTTTTTATCTTGTTATGGTGAGTGTAGAAGTGTATATAGTCGTTTTCGTGAGTGTTTTACGGTTTACTTTGAATGCTAGTTTGCTATTAGACTTTATTACAAGTGTGTCTAAAAAATATCAAGCTGTTTATCTCAGTTTCATGTGTAAATTTTATGAAGGGTTCTACTGTGTTTAGTTTGTCTTTCAGGTTATTAATTTGTATATCTTTGGGAGGGAAATAAGAATATAATCAATGTATCTAAAGTATTTGATATCAGGGGGTAGTCTAAATTTGAAAGGGCCATATTCTAAAAATTCGTAGAAAAGGCAGGCCGATACACCGCTTAGAGGGTTGCGCATGAGGAGTCCCACTTTCTGTCCATAGAATTCGTCGTTGAATTTGGAATATGTTACGTCAGTGTTTTTCTTTTCTACATTAATGTTTTTATTTTGTTAAGAAGGTCCCCTGAGTTTTTGATTTGGGAGGGGCTGATGGTGCCTATTAGTGGGGTGAGATTGTGTGCTATTGCACGTGCAATTTTGTGAGTTGTACTGCTTATGCTTGATACGATGGGGCGCATGGGGATGTCCAGTTTGTGGGTTTTGGGGAGCCCGTATAGTGCAGGAATAATGGGGTGATACTCGATATATGATATCTATGTTTTATTGTTCTTAATTAGATGTTTGAAAGATTTGTTGAAATGTTCTATGTTTTTGTCTACAGATTTTTGATCAGTTTTAGTGTATGTGTTTTCGTCGGATAATAGAGTAGATATTTTTTTAAGATACAGGTTTTTATTCATAATTACTATGCCCCCTCCATTATCTAATTGTGATATGATTATGTTATTATTATTGGCGAGGTATTTAAGAGTGTTTATGTATATTTTAGGTAAATCAGGGTCATTTGGTAGAGTAACTGTGGTTGAAGTGATTCCTTGAATAAAGCCTTTAGTGAAGTATGTGTCAGTGTGTTGGTAGTGGTGTTAGAGTGTATTCTGGTAGCGAATTTTAAGCCGAAACTTAGAGCTTCGGTTTCTGTGTCTGAGAGTTTATAAGTGGTGAGGTTTTTTTAAAGCTCCGGGCGTCCTCAGAGTTTTTGATTTGCTGTCTAGGATTAGTGTGGTGAGTTTGTTCTTTAATTTCGCTGTATGTTGTGCTTTGAATATTTTGATAGATTTCGTGATGTTAGTGATTGTGTTGGACATTATTGTGTTGTTGTTTTTTACCTTTTCTTCGTCGGATTACATTCATCCGTTCTTTCACATCTTGTCGAAATAGAAAACCAAACCCTCCAGCAGAAGCTACGAAAATACAAAAACACGTACAAAAAAAGTCATACCCGCAAGTACTTTCAAATTTTTAAAACATGCACACCACATTTTTCTTAACTACATCCAAAAATATTTAGTATCATCTGCAAACCTACTGAAAACAAAAGCTCATACCCTTCAACGAGGCCAGAACATTGGCCATCAACCTCAAATAAAACAACACAATGATGCCCTACACAATCAATAACATCACGAAATCTATCAAAATATTAAACACACATCTATCTATCTATCTATCTATCTATCTATCTATCTATCTATCTATCTATCTATCTATCTATCTATCTATCTATCCAGTTAGTGTGCACACTAGATGATGTCACAATAGACAATCGACGTCAATAAAGGGCGAATGAAGAAGTAGTTGGAAGAAACAAATGATTTGAATAATTAAATGTGAACGAAAGAAAGAGAAAGGGAAAGAGAAGGAGACAGAGAAGAGAAAGAGAGATACTATAACGGAGAGAGAGAAACGAAGGAGGAGAGAAGCCGTACGAGATAGGACCATAGGGAGAGGGATGATATATATATATATATATATATATATATATATATATATATATATATATGAACAAATATTGACCCAACAAATCACGGGTAATTTAGTATATAGTTTACAGTAATAAATAATTAATGTTAGTTATTTTTATGAAGCTCTAACTCTAACTTAAAGGATATTGAGAGATTTGCGTTTGCGCAACGACGGCTGTGTTGATTCGGCTCTGTCTCAATTTTAAAATGTTGATTCTAATGTTATATATATATATATATATATATATATATATATATATGTTTGTGTGTCTTTTCCTAATTTCCCCGACATAATAAACAAATCTATCATCCTGTCATGTCTCATTGCGAACCGCTTCATCATTTACAGCTGAAAATCGTCTTTTTTATACATTGTTTAGTTGTCATCCCTTCCCTCAACCACCCATTGTCTCTGTCTCTAAATTTCCTTTTTGATTTTGTTTTGTAGTGGACAGTATTTGTTTTCCCGTTTTTCTTTCTGTTCCGGTGTCATATATAATTTATACAATGTGGGTTACCGACGGACGGTAGTGAAGAATTTCTTAGAATGGACCCGTTAGAAAATCAAGCGAATGTTGCATTAGAAATTCACAAACAAAACTTGCCGATATCTTCTCGATTTTTATCTCACGTGGTAACACATAATACAATAACATGTAATCTCGATCAGCGCGTCAAGCGATTTAAATGCTAATACACATTAAAGCATCAAAAACCAACGACAGAATCTCATTTAAGACTTAAGTAAGACAGACGAAAAGAAAAGGTTATTTACAACTAATGCGTGCCAGAGGTACAACATTGCTATTAGAAACTACTGTCGTATTTCTGCTGTGCGTAAAAGAATCATGACAGACTAATAGTTTTTTTCGTTCATCTCTCTGATATTACTATAAACACGGGTTACTGCTATTAAACTCACTACTACAATACAGTACTTTGAAATACTGTATATATAGTACAGACGAATGTCCTGAATACAGAACTCTTAATGCCTCATTTACATAACTATTTTTAAACGATTAATTCTCAGTGTTATTGATTCGTAATTCTATCGTCCTTTTTTTCTATATATTAACAGTAATTAAAGTGAGTTAATGGAAACATGATAAATTAATAAATTTTTCTTAAAAAAATTGCTGATTACTTTTCACGGGGGTAATTTAGATTAAACTAACTACAAAGAACGATATGCGAGTTCAGAAAAAGAAAGTTATTGGTCCCTCTCTCGCTTCCCCTCTTTCTCGTGCGCGCTCGCCCTGTAAGTGACGTTACACAGAGAGAGGGCAAGGGGTGAGGTACTGCTCGTCCAGTTATCGACGAATGACACATTGTTTATTGTTTTTAAATTCAATTAAAATTTTGTAAGTTAAAAGAGAGCAGGCACACCACCACTCAGGCGAATTGATTTCCTCTTTTTTTATTTCTTGGCGGTGTCTTATTTAAAATAAATACATTTGCATGAAAATTCCCAACATGTTAATATCTATTTATATGAATAAATGTTAATGTTTATTAATTTACATGAATACATTTTAAGGTTTTGTTTTGTGCTTCAACTAACTTATGAATGAAATGCATATTATTTAACATTTGGTTAAAATATATCATATAGCGAACTTAGCGATCTTGAAGTGAGCATGAAAAGTGTTACACCGGCCGTTTTAACAGAAGAGAAACTACACCGATTCTCACTATAAATAGTACGAGGCACCAGAGTCACGGGAGAGAGAAAAAGGACAGACTTGTAACAAGTGCCAGTCAGTTTCCTTACCTTGTACCTTTTATGTTAATACCCTTGTTATCTTAACCCAACCTCGACTTGATTTCTTTTTTTTTTACTGTTGGACGACTTCACAACACAAAGCCAACTAATATTACATATAATGATATGTCTTTATTATTGGTGGCGGTGAAGGGGTGTGTGTGGGTTAGTGAGGAAGAAGGACGCATGCACAGGAATTTGACAAAGTGGGGTTTCCCGGGCCCAAATTGCCAATCGACTGACGATATCAGTTTCGGGTTGTTAGTATATAATAATATGTGACACCTACGCCTCCACCTACAAACGCCCACTGTGTGACTTCGCTGTCGATGTAGCCACGTCTTCATGCGTTTTATTCGAGGACGGGATGTTTCCTTCTGCAACTAACTTTTGCAGGTGGTTTCAATCAACAATAATTTTATTTGCGACAATCCATCATATTTTTTTCCTGACAAAGTGGCTTGACTGAAAACAACGATTATTTTATTTTCGACAATCAATCTTGTTATGTTGTTTATTTCCGACCAGAGGTGTTTCCGTCTCAATTTCGCCTACTCTTGTTTAATGACCTTTTCAATACACCCGCACCCAGCCTGAATATTGAGCAATACGGCCTGGATCTGTTGAGGGTGTAGAATTGGGGGAACCTAATTTGTAGATACGTTGACCGTTGCTTCGAAAAGATGTTGATTTTTGTGGCGTCTTTGAAAATATGCAAAGATCCACGCTGACTATTACATTGTTGGTAACATTTTGGAAAATAGATGAAAAACAGATAAAAACATTAATATAAAACATGTTTAATAAATACAATATATTTATATATTTATATATAGAATTACAATTAGTTAAAGGTTATATTATGTGAGTAAATGTTCATTTGATAAGTAATGTTCTCATTCTAGAACGTTCCGAGTAACACATGTAACGAGGGTTTAAAGTAAATGTGTGTATGCGTAGTTTTCTTTTAATCTGTATCTGCCGGTGACAGTGTGAGAGAATTAAGCATTGTGTGGGTGTCGCCTTTTGTCAGTATGTGTATTATAGTTTGTGTCAGCCACTTCAGTAGACATTGTGTGCGTGCGTCTTTTGTTAGTTTGCGTATACGTTTGCGTGAGTTGAGAATTGTAGTTTTCTCTTCCTTGCCACTAAGGGGGTGATGTAAGTTGCGTATAATACAGTGTTAGAACTGTCCTGTTTTTTGGTTTAACTGGTTGACTACTGAAAAAAAATCGGTGAATACTGAGTCGTCGGCTCGAAACGAGTGATGATGACTTTGGACGCCAAAAGTGATTCCAAGCTCACGAAGTGGTTTTTAAAGTACCGACGTAGTTTAAAACAAGGTCATGTGGCCACTAGTTCTGCCTTTTTATGAATCTGCCTCTGGGAGCCGATGTTTGTTATAAATGTAGTTTCTTTTGTTTTCAGATATAATTTTGGGGCGTGACTTTTCCTCGCACATGCCGTTGGTCAATTTATATTATAGGATTGGCATGAATACCAATCCCATAATGATAAGGCAATGTCAGAGAAGAGATGTCTATCAATGCTGAAATTTATCAATTTTATTAATAACTTGTTAGGACAAGTAAAGAGTTAAACTAAATAACGATAGTTCAGAGCGTGCAACACGTTTTTAGCTGTAGAGCGAGTTGTTTGTTTCGTGCTGGCGCCATGTGCGTTCGCGTGTGAGTACGACTGTGAATTGAGTGCGCACTGTAGATGTGTGTATATTAGCTTGTCTCTGTTTTGTGAGTCAGAGATAAAGACAGAGAGAGAGAGAGTGTGTGTGTAAATTTCTGTGTACGTCCGTTCGGTGAGAGGCGTGTAAAAGGTGTCGTTATGCGTACGATAGTTCGTGAATGTATCTCGTGTTCAGTGTTGTACTTGCCTCAGCCCAGAGGCCGAGCCTATTACAAAGCACTTTTTAACGTGTGTCGGGTCTGAAATGAAACAAAACAGAAGAACTGGAAGAAAACTATGTGTTTTGGTTTTATATTACGCGCAAACTTTAGAAGTTAATATTGCCGCGCTTGTAATTGGTTCAAATAAACTACTGATTCGAGCTACTGTCCCCTAAAGAGTCTTTAGTTAAAAACAACCTTCGCTACTGCTACTTCCCATAAATCCCAAACAAAATTACATTTCAAACTTATCCGTAAAACAGTAAATAGAATTATATTTGAAACTAAACGGTGGAATACCATAGAAAACACTATTTCAAAGTTCAGACTGACATACCAACGAAAATTGTATTTCAAACTTAAACATTACTTATAAAAAGTGTAATCTAAATGTAAACATGATACAACAAAGAATATTATATTTCAAAATTAAGCCTGCCAGACAAATGAAAATTCTATTTGAAATGTAAAAGTTATAGATAAACGATAATTCTATTTCAAAACGTAATCGTGATAAAAGAACAAAATGCTATCTAAAATTTAAGCGATATAAATAAAAAATGTCATTTAAAATTAAAGCCAGACAGACCGATCAAAATACTATTTCATACTTAAGCGTGATACATTTTACGAAATGTTATCCACAACTTAAGTAAGATACATTGAAGATGATTCTATTTCAAACTTAAGCGAGTCAGATTAACGAAAGGGATTTTCAAAACGTAAACGTATCAGATAAAAAAAGTGTCTTTAAAGTTAAGTTGACCTAGAAAATATTTTTCATAAAAAAATACAAAGATTTCATTTTAAACTAAAGCGTGCAGAACAACGAAAATCATATTTAAAACTTAACCGATATAATTTAAATACTGTCTTTTTTAACTAATACTAATATTGCATACTGAAGCGTGGCAGACTAACAAACATTCTATTTCAAACTTAAGCGTGACATAAAAACGAATTCCTTTTTAAACTTAAGTCAAACAATTCAAATAATGTTATTTCAAATTTTATTGAAATTGAATTGATGGAAATTTTATTTAATATCTAATTGTGACAGACCAAAGAAAATGCTATTTTAAGTTAAGCGAACCTACTAAAGAAAATGCTTTCTAAACTTAATCGTTATGCACTAAAGAAATGTATATTTTAAACTTTAGCATGACAGATCAACCAAAATGCAATTTCAAAAGCAAGCGTGATAAAACGATCACAATGCTATTTAAAACTTAACCGATATAATAAAAATATTGCTATTTGAAAATAAAGCCTGACAGACCGATCAAAATACTATTCCATGCTGAAATGCTAGTCTAAACTTAAGCGAGATACACCAAAGAAAATTATATTTCAAACTAAAGCATGACAGATCAACGGAAATGCAATTTCAAAATTAAGCGTGACATACGAATGAAACTTAAGCGATATACTTTACAGCTTTTCCTGTTGAATGCAATCTGTGGACATCTTGATTTTTGCTTCAGAAATTGTAAGTTATCATATTCAAATCTGATGTCGCCCGATAACATTTCTTCATGACCTTTAAGTTTTCGTGGCATCGTTCACATTGAAGATCGCTGACGTCACTAAGTAAGATAGTTATGCAGATTATGCAATTAGATGTTCGTGTTTCTATTTACTTTCCTCTTAACGAGGGCAGAGTTAGACATAAGGCTAGTTATAAATTGGAGAAAATCCAGCTCCTCCAAATGGGCACTATTGATTGGAACAAAAATTATATATAAAATTGCCTTAGTGTAGAAGTCACCGAGGGCAGAAAAGATGAAGTGATATATCATAAGACTACAAATGTTGCTCCTTGCCAAAAGACCAAGAAAGAGGACGATCGTTTTGTAGCTTTCTAATAGATTCTGGACAACTTTAGTGTTTACAGAATCTTGTGTGTGTGCTATGTCAATCTGAGAGAAGTTATAGATAATTGCTTTCCCCGGAATATGGCGAGAGATTGTCTTATATATAAAAAAAAAGTAGCGACATTCCCCCAGGCGGGTTAATCCGGCGTCTTCTAAAGGAGAAGGTTTCTCATGGAATATCAAATTCATAAGCGTTCCACAATCGCATGCACACCCCTGTCAGTAAATATAACAACATCAGGTTTCACAATTTCTGCAGGGAAGTTTCGACGACCTCCCACATACAACGTCTGATATTCCTATATTTTCCTATCCAGGCTTTACGTCGGTTAACTTCAGTGATCTTACGAAAACCGGTGTGTCCACCTGATTATGCCGTATATCCTCTGAAATAACAAGAATCTATATATTTTCCTTTCTTTCTTTCTTTCTTTCTTTCTTTCTTGCCCCCTTCTATTTCTCTCTTTCTCTCTTTATCTTTCTCTTTTATCACAAATTCTGGTTTCAGCAGCTGCGGCAAGCCGGTTTAGTAAAACGATTGTTTTTGAATGTAGGACGCCTGATGCGTCTAGATAGATAGCGACCAAAACAAGTGTATCGCTTTCCATCAATCTTGACTGGCGGATTCTAATATGAAGTCAATAC
This sequence comes from Sepiola atlantica, assembly GCA_963556195.1. Lineage (NCBI taxonomy): Eukaryota > Metazoa > Mollusca > Cephalopoda > Sepiida > Sepiolidae > Sepiola > Sepiola atlantica. The sequence goes on from OY744522.1 coordinate 119,508,893, forward strand.
CGGCAGCATCCAACGCTCGTCGAATAATGCTATAATTGTCGAGTGACACTTGGTATCCGTTTGACACTCAAACGACAGAGGGTGACAGCCACGTTTTATATATATATATATATATATATATATATATATATATATATATATATATATATATATATATATATATATATATATATATACATAGAGAGAGAGAGAGAGAGAGAGAGAGAGAGAGAGAGAAAGAGAAAGAGTGAGACAGAAAGAGAGAGAAAGTTATGAAAATATATTTATATCAATTAAGCTACAGAGAGACTTTTACGTTTCAGCCCCATGGGGAATCGTCAGGCTAACATGCCTGACGATTCCCTATGGGAATGAAACGCGGAACCTTCTGTGGCGTAAATATATTTTCATAACTTACTACTAAACTGTACTCACGTATTGAGCACTGTTGAAGTAAATACTGAAAAATCGAGACAGAAAATATTATATCTCCTTATAACATTTCATATGAATACATGAAATAATATTAATATGTATATATATATATATATATATATATATATATATATATATATATATATATATATATATATATATATTATCAACAAAATGGATGACTAATATGTTCCCAATTTTGTGTTGAGCTTTCTGGTAAGTGAAATCGCCAGATGCGACTAGAGCATAACGCAATTCTCTTGATGTAAACAAATTAAGCTTTCGGCATTTTACAATGTTTATTATCATGATTTCGCCTATTCTAAGCAGCATCTAAATTATAGTCAAATGGTTAGAAGTACTGACTGTTCTCGAGATGGCCGAGTTTCGATCCTGTCTAGACCAACATTTCTTGTCTAAACGCACTGAAGAGATGTGATGCAGCGAAACAGTCTGTCTGGGAATGACTATATATATATAGATATATATATAAATGAAGGAGAATGGAAAGGAATTAGAGAAAGCAAAAGCCAAATCAAAATTCAATTCAAAAGTTCAAAGCAAGGTATATTCCGCAAATACATACATATACATATGTGTATATATACTGTAATTTCGTGTTATATAAGAAAAATAGTGTGTTTAATTATTTGTGCAAGATCGTATATATTTAAAAAATTTTAATTGACAATCTAAATTAGTATAATCTTCCATCGATACCTTCGGTTTTACAGAAACACTGGAAACTTGTGTTAATTGAAATATATATATATATGTATATATATATATACATATATATATATACATATATATATATATATATATATATATATATGGTAAAATGAAAAAGGAAAACCAAAAACTGGATGTTTTTTATGTGTACATCAACGTTTCGTCTTTATTTATAAGACTTCATCAGGATGATGATATAGGGAAAAGATATCATGCAAGCACAGATACATGTAGGGTAGACATGTTGGGAAGAAAAATAAAATAAAATGAAAAATAATGGCAGCGTCTTGCTGGACGTCCGTACTTGTTAGAGAATGAAAATGAGTGGGAGAAAAAGGGGAAGGGTGGAGGGAGCAAGGACTACTGTGGCTGGCGATGAGAGAAAGAGGTGGGGGATGAGCAGGGATAAAATGGATGGCAGAGAGAGATTGGAGGAAGAGGGGGAGGGGGTGTTTGACCAGATGGCTGTGGTCGAGATTGAAGGGGAAGGGTGAGTTGCAATGTTTGTGTGTGGGGGGTGTATGCAGGGAAAATGGGGATGAGTAGAGAGGGAGGGGGGGGCTGTGATTTTGGTGGATGGGCGAAAGTTATGGTCTTAGAGAGCGTGTTGAGAAAATGAGGGAATTTAAGAAGAGGTATGGGAGAAAATAGATGAGAGGGGGAAGAGGGAGGATTTGTCGTGATAGGGTGTGAAATATTTGAAATATTTGGAAAATGATAGCAATGAGTGAGGGATTGGAGTGGGTGGGGGAGGGGGGTGATTGAAAGGGTGGGTGAGGAATATTTGAAATATTTGGAGCATGAGAAAGTTTATTTGGACTGTAGTATTAAAAATGTGAGGGAAAAAAAAAAAAAAAAAAAAAATCTCGACCACAGCCATCTGGTCAAACACCCCCTCCCCCTCTTCCTCCAATCTCTCTCTGCCATCCATTTTACCCCTGCTCATCCCCCACCTCTTTCTCTCATCGCCAGCCACAGTAGTCCTTGCTCCCTCCACCCTTCCCCTTTTTCTCCCACTCATTTTCATTCTCTAACAAGTACGGACGTCCAGCAAGACGCTGCCATTATTTTTCATTTTATTTTATTTTTCTTCCCAACATGTCTACCCTACATGTATCTGTGCTTGCATGATATCTTTTCCCTATATCATCATCCTGATGAAGTCTTATAAATAAAGACGAAACGTTGATGTACACATAAAAAACATCCAGTTTTTGGTTTTCCTTTTTCATTTTACCATCACGTCGGATTACCTTCATCCTTCTCTTCCCATATATATATATATATATATATATATATAAAGATAAATGAAAGATGAGAGATAAATGTGTACGAATTACAAAACTATTTCAACTTCGATTGTTCAATGCAAGGTGTACTCGGTAAAACATGTTTATTTTTCTTTCCTTAAGCCAAGGCTTTTAAAAGATTAAACTGTTATCATCAGAGGAATTACATAAATAGAGAAGTTGGCAGTGGAAAAGCCAAAATTCAAAATTTGAAAAAATATAAAGTAATGGAGATTAAGAGTGTGTGTGTAAAAATATGGAGTCTGTCCAGTTGGTGAATGTCCGTAGATTAAAGTGTCTGGTCGTACATATTTATCTCTCTTCTTTCATTTATTTTTATAATTGCTCTATCTCGTATATTAAGTTTAAACTATTTCACTATAGGTTATATCTTCTAAAAGTATACTTTTAGTTTCATATTTTATTATATATATATATGTACACATATATATATATATATATATATATATATATATAGTCTCGGAAGTATCTCAACCATTAAAATTATATAAGGGGGAAAAACAACAAAAACCTTAAGTCCGAAGTCGTTCAGTGGAAAATCACTCATGTAAGTCAATTTAATTTTTACAGTTATTATATTAGTTTGCTTCTAACATTTTTTAAGGGATCATCAGTTGTTTACCATGAAAAACTGTTTCGGGAATTTATATATATATATATATATATATATATATATATGTATATATATATATATATATATATATATATATATATATATATATATATATATATATATTGCATTTTACTTCGGTGTAAGGTCTAAAAATCAAGTGGTTAATGCTTGTCTCTATATGAGATACATAGACACCCGAGTGTTCTATTCAAGTTCTTACACCTCAAACGTTGAGTATAAAAAAGATTGAAGAATATTAATTCTCCTCTCCCCAATTAACCAGTTAACTATGTTATAGCATACATTTCTTGTGGCCTCTAGGTCTTACCGAATTTAAGTACACTCATTCACTTAGTATGGTGAACCATCCAGCTTAGTGATGTTTTTAGAGGCCACACTACTTACAGAGAGTGCACCATTATTCGTATAATCTAGTGCAGAGTTGCCATACTGATAGGATCTTATTTGGACTTGGAATACTATTTTATTTTGAATACATGCACAGGGTTCACTTACAGTGATGAGGTATCCTCATATAATTTTGTGCTGACAACCCCCTTTACAAAGAGACCTTAGACACTCGAAGACAGTGTCTAGTAGGCATTTAGATTCTCTCCAGTAGGGATTCAAATTTTCCTTTGTAGACATTCAACATCTCTCATGTAGGCATTTAAATTCTGTACAATTAATACCTATATCTATATATCTATATATATATATATATATATATTTAAATTCTGTACAATTTATATATATATATATATATGTATATATATATATATATATATATATATTAGTGAAATTTTAAGCTGAATTATTTTGACACTTGATTATTGGGGAAATGGTAGTTTAACCGGTACCATTGGAGAGCCATGAATATTATAACTGTCCTGTTTTTAAATCTCCGAAACAGTTACATGGTAAACAGCTGATGATCCCCGTGTTAATATTAGACGCTTAAGGTCTCCTGTTTTTGTTTCACTGTTTGATACTTAAACCCCCCCCTTTTTTAAAATTTTACTTACTTATTTTTTTTTTAATGAATTTTCCAACGAATGTTAAGTCTGCAATATCTTGGATTTAGTTAGTTTCTCTGCGAATTTAAACTGCATTTTACTTTTTTTTTGTTTTGACTATATATATATATATATATATATATATATATATATATATATTATATGTGTGTGTGGGGGTGGGTATAGCGTATATGTATGTATGAATTTGTGTTCGAGCATAACTCAATGTATACCAAAAACAATTTACAACATACACGTGGACAAATAAGCAAGCACCTACATACTTACATACATACCCGGCATCCGTACCCCCACAGATAATGCGAAAAACAAAATGTAAATGCAACATTATCTGCGAATGTCTTTGTATCGAAATTATCTTGCAAAAACAAATTCTATATAAACGTGTCTTGCTGAAGGCTGTCGGTCATAAATCATGCACAATGGTTTCGCCCGCATCAATGGTATATATCCCACAATGCCTGATACCACATCCAGTTAAAACGCAATAATCTTGCGTTTATTTCCCTTCGTATATTGTATGCTTTTTTTCGCCAACATAGATATGAAAATGAATGTATACAAATATAAATTGATGAGCAAACAATGGCCGAGTGAGATAGTAACATAATACGCACAAATCAATACACTGATGTCACAAAATCGATCTTTACATTTTAAAATGACACTAATTAATAGTCCATAATCTAGGTAAGATTCCGTAGAAATCCCGCTTTTAAAAAATTCATACAAGATGCTTTCGTAAGTAATTCTCACTTGGGTTGACTTTTCCAGCAAGCAGATTCGGGCAGCATGGCTCCCAGCAAGGATCTTTGTTGAAAAAATAATTACTGCTATATCTGCCAGTCGAGTGAAATTCTCAATGAGTCACCAGTCATCAGCATCACACACATTGACCAGCAACATGGAAGGAACAACAACAACAGGCATCGATCATTTGATCAAGAACACATTGAGAGCCTCTGCATCTGGACAAGTGAGCAATTCAGTAACACAGCCAAACTCTCCCACACACACATCTCACTACTCAACGAACGGTTAGCTTACGTAAGGCGAGCACGCGATATATTATAATTATATAATTTCTGAAATGTTTAATATTACTTTCGTTTCCTCAGTACGTAAAGTACCGAACGACAACTAATGGGTTTCCGGTTTCGAATTTTGCTGTATCTAGTCACATGTTGAGGTGTAGAAACGACGAAACAGGTGTTTGTGGAAAACTATATATCTATATATTTTGCTTAAAAGTTAACTATGTTTACATAGTTGTATGTACAAGAATCACTCCTAAAATAATTAACTGACCCTTATTAAATTTGGAACACCAATGCTAAGCGTGGGCTATGTTTAGTTTAATTTGAATTTATTAAAAGTAGGTAAAAAGTTAGGCAGATATTCAGATACCTTTCATTTTTGTCATTTGTTTTATAATCGGTATTAGATATTACATATTCTTCAAATTCCAGTATTTTGTAGTATTTCAAATGGTTCTTAGTTCATAATATGGGTATAACCTTCATTTGAAAATTTAAATGTGACAGATTCGCATTGCATTTAATCCATTATATCTTATTTTAGTCTTCGTAGAGTGGCATAGAAATAATACAACACTGTTCTTTTGGGGGAATAGGACATATACTACTTAGCCTCCATGAAACAAAATGAAGTAATCCATGGGAGTATGTTATAAAAACATAACATATACTACATTAGGCCCTAACACGAGTAGGTAATTCCTAAGAGCATGGTATTATGACGGACGAACACATAATAAAGTGTCTCCCAATAAATGAGGCAAACGATGGTCTCATAGCAACAGAACAGATTCTACATTAGCCCCTTGAAAAAAGGGCAATAATGTTTCTAAAATGTATATGATGTCTACTTATTCATACATTAGTTTTTTCATTGAAAAGTATTGTTTTTAAAACGAACTAAATAGTGTCTGAAATTGGACAATTATAATAATATCCACAATTTACATTTTTTTATGTTTCCTACATTGTTATATTTGTTATATTTAGAATGTGAAGACATTCCGCATTCTTGGGCGAGATAACTCCCATATATATATATATATATATATATATATATATATATATATATATATATATATATATATATATATATATAGTAAGCTATGAAAAAGGGATCTCGCGTTTCATCCCCGGGGGAGGGAGAATCTTCAGGCTAAAATACATGAAGTTATTTTTGCCGGGTGTCTTTATATACACGGCTAGATAGTTAACCACTCAGATTCTTTGTTGTACTCTCATCTCAGCCAATCGTTGGGCTACCCACGAACAAAGGTTCGGTTAATGTTACTTCCGATATCCTGTTCTATTGTTCTGTTTTCTATAGAGTGGCCTATATCCTGTTGAAATAGTAATATATACATATACAAATATATATATATATATTTATATATATATATATATATATATATATATATATATTTATATATATATAATTCGTTTACTAACGAGTCACTACATATCAAGTCCAAAAAGGCCACTGGAGGATAAGGATTAATGAGTTTGTCAGATTGACGGTGTAACATCGAGGGGATTTGTAACGATGGTTGTAACGGGTCCGAAATTGATTATTTAAGAGGACGTGGCAACAGTTCTCTATCTATCTATCTATCTATCTATCTATAAATAAATATTAAATTATTATTGCCTACGCCAGCGGTTAAACCTACATTCTCTTATCAGTGTAGGAAGTGATAATTTCCAACGGTGCAATGCGCGAACCTAGTTTACAGAATAAAACTAGACTCCGCAAGCTATCGCTCTATACCCACGGCCATACGACGTGATTAAGGCGAAATTAAGTTATATCTGTGCTTCAAGAAAGCGGCAGCAGACAGTAGACACTCGAGAGCGTTCAACGAGCGTTATCGTAACCTTGCTTTAAAGATAAGTGACAGTCTATTCTTAATCTCCCCGAACAATTCTCAACTTTAATTTATTAAAGTGGCTTTATAACAATATTCATGAATAAATATTAAATTATTACTAATTACTGACGCTAGCGTTTCAATTTATTTGCTCTAATCAGTGTAGGAAGTGATAATTTCAGACGGGTGTAAGGCGAAGAGCCAGGTTAAAGAACCCGCATAGACTCCACAATCTATCGCTCTATGCCTACGGCCACCGGGCACTACCACGTGATTAAGGGTACATTAAGTTCTAATTAGCCACAAACACGTGTTTTTTTCGTTTACGACTCATTAGCGTGGCTGAACCTAGCGAGATTCGAAACCATGAACCCAAGAGTCTTAATCCTAAAGCTCTACAACGAAGCCACTCCTATGAAGTATCATTTCTCTCAGATTAATATGACTGTCACGGCGGCCGAATGGTTAAGAATGTTCGATTTGCGTTACATTGGTCGAGGGTTCTAATTGTTTGACTGGCGGTGTGGTTATAAAAGCCATACTGATAACTGTTAGTGCACATGAAACATACATATATGTGGATAATGAACATTTTATCATAAAACAAATTATATATATATATATATATATATATATATATATATATGTAATATATGTATATACAGATATACGTACGTATATGTATGTACATATATATATAGTCCTTGTGAGTTATTTTTTCATAGGAATTCATCCAATAAACTGTTTATGTAATGGTGCTCAATAACAGTAGTGCTATATACTATAATATGTCCTTATTTAAACAAACATTTCCCTACATATGTGCATACATGTTTCGGCTACACCATTATTTAATGCTTAAACTCCTAAGATCGGTGAAGACGTTGAAATATCCGAATGATGTTATGAATTAATTATAGAGATGGTAGTCTATCATGTAACCAGACTGTTTTTGAACATAAGGATCAAGTACAATAAACCTCCTCTGTCTTCTAACAGGTTGTCTTGAGTTAGCCTTTTTTTAAGGTATGAAACACCTAATTGCAGACGATGTTTTCTCAGTTCGCCTACATATAGCTCACATTACCCCCTTTACGCCTAGTAGCTGTCTTCAAAAAATCCCAATCATCAGTTAATTAGTTTAGGAATCAATTCTGTCCATACAAATATATAAGAATATACACATACCTGACTTTCTGTAAATAGAGATATAAACCATGTATGACACACGGTTGAAATGCAACGCACATATGTATACCAAAACAAACCCATATGCATATTCCTACATCTACAATAAAACTGTTCTACAAACAAGGAATCACTTGAAAAAGTCTCATTATGTTGTATTTATAAAAAATGTTCCGAAAAGAGTAATTCCCGGGTAAAGGATTTATTGTTGTTTATTTAGAAGATACTGTTTACAAGAAATATGCTCATGTGTATATAGGTAAATCAATTAAAAAGTAATAAATAAATAAAAAATTGGCCTGAAAAATATATTTGTTTATCACACAAAATTATTTTTTCTGAACATAAGAACATTTTCCTTTGATTTATGCATATCGATATTTTGAAAGTGAAGAATCAATCTTCGAAAAATGATTTAATATGCAAAAACAGTGCCACCTCAGAACATACGAAGATGCATTTAATTTCTTACACATAATTCATATTATCTGAAAAATACATTTTTCTGACAACTCCCAAGTTAGAACATACAATTCGCATTTTGCACCATGAAAATGAACAATTAACTTAATTTGCTTGCATTTGCATCTCTGTTGCAACATTAAACTGTTGTATAAATATTTTATCGCTGCACTATTTCATACTGCCCCTATCTTAACTTTTTCATTCTTCTTCCAATTCATCTTTTTTTCTTCTTTCACTTTTAGTTTCTCTGTCAGTGCTTAGATATCAGTCAAAACTGTTCTAACTGACGAATTCTAACTATATATACTAAATGCACATCCGTTTAATGAATATAATCCGAAAAATGCCGCGTCTGTCCCCTTTTTTTAGAGTAAACATGGCGGATACTGACGAACTATAGTGATATTTCCGTTTCTGGTAAGTTATTAAAAATTAGTCGCACGATGTGTTCATGAAAAATATCTATATTTGTTTATAACTCTTTCATACATTATTTTGAATACATTCTTCGAACCTGGTGTAACGTGTTCTTTAAAAGGCGCGAAACAATTAATACTAAAAGTAAAACGTATTCCTCGATGTTCCTGACTCTCACAAAGAACAAATGTAATTGATCAAATAAAAATTTATTATAACTTAAGACACCTTGACTGTTTGTAGAAGAACAGTATGCATGGTGGTTAAGTGGATATCGACACGGACTGAAGACCTGGGTGTTCCAAGTTCGAATCCAATCGGTTCCACAGTATCACTTTAACTTAGGGATGTTGCCAACCTTCTCGTGGCCCTTCCTGTAAGTACCCGATGTCTTTCCAGAAAGATTTCTAACTAGAAAAACATCGGGGAAACTAATGCCAACACCAGAATCATCTGATTCACACGAAAGAAGAAGTATGCATGAACGGGTTAAAGCGATTTGCAGATTTTAGACTCTTCACATGCTCATGTTGATGGTACTTGAACTTAACGTCACAGTTTACGTTGATAACCGCAGCGATACTTATTTCGCTATCTTTCACAAGTAGTAATGAAGAACGCATACAATGAAAGAGAACAAAAGTGTGCAACAAAAACAAAACTATTCTATCATCACATCGGAGCATTTGCAAGCGATTCATTTCTAATTAACGGCTTTGTTAATTTAAGATAAGTCAATAGCCAACGAAGCAAAAAAAAAAACGTTTTCTCTGTGCTAATGAACTATATGATGTTGACATTGGATGTGAGCGAGAGAGATGAGGCGGCGGATAAGCAAGCGTGAAAGAAGAGTCGCAACATAGCTGAATCTGAACTTATGTTAGGAAATGTATTCATAGCTATACATATTTTATGCAGTACTTCACACCTGTAGAACATGGTGACACAACATTGCTTCCCCGAGGGCTACAACAATAGTCTCAAGCCAAGAAATACTTGTCATGAACTGTGCGTAGAGGCCATCAAATTTGATTAATTCAATTAATTATTTAAAATCATCTTGTAATATTCATAACCAATCCACTAATAATATATTCATTTCATTAACGCTAATACTTGAGTGGCTGTTAATCTTATTAATTATATATACCATAGCGTGGTAATTAACATTACAAAATTATTATCCGTTAAGCAATATTGATTTTTAATTTTGCACGCGCTTAGTACGTAATCATGTTCGCGTGCAACCTATCTGTATTACATACGCTTATTATAAAGTCGTAGATTGCTAGCCGTTAAAGAACTACTCAGTAAAAGCATAGTTGGAAACATACCAAGAGTAACATCGCCTGTGATGATTTGATGAAACAAATCGAAAGTACTCGCAAATTTGTTTGTAGATAAATGGACAAGAAACACACGGAACTTACATACACCAATTTGACCGAAATATTAAATGGACTATTCGGAAAATTGAAAAAAAAAATCTCACCAAGAAAAAACACTCCGTGTTCTTTAATAATGTTTGCCTATATATATATATATATATATATATATATATATATATATATATATATATATATATATATATATATATATATATCACCATCGCCATCAAGGTGTTTGATCACTCTGGAGGAGGAACCCTTTCCTGGTTTCAGTCAACCTTATTGGTGACTGTTATGCACATATATTCACATATGTATATGTGTTATATCATTAGGGGCCCCGTGTGCCTGGAAGTGTGTAGGTCCACTGGTTTTTGTTGTGAGAATGGGTGAACTTTGTCGAGTTCGGTGCAGCCTACGCTGACACGCACCGAATGGAACCGTTATGAGTTTTGAAAAACTATAACTAGGTTTCAAAAGTCGACAACGGCACAGACAATATCGGGTCAAAAAAAGGTCAGAAAACAATAGCGAACGAAAATGTTTTGCATGTCTGTCCCACGTGAAAATCTGTAACGTCACTCCTCCTTTGTGAGTAATTTAGGTTTGAAAATGAGTTACTAGTTTTGCAGCAAGCTGGACGGTCGACCTCTCTGAAGTGCTCAGGAAGTGGGAGCGCGGAATCGAGAATGTAATCGCTCGTAATGATGGCTGGACCCCTTGGAGATCCAGCAGTAATTTCCCGTGCATCGTTGCATATTCCCCAGCGAGAAGAATGAATGGGTGAATCGAGGAACGAATGGACGAACCCCCCACAATGAAGAGGAATGAAAGATTGAATCCTTCTGAGGAAAATCGTCTCCGCGTTTGTCCTCTGCTGTCAAAACATTTATCCACAGATCGAATATCATCAACACCGATCACAGCCAAGGAGACACCACGAAACTGACGGTACCAACGGTGATCACGACCAGGCGACGAAGCAAAATGTAAGGTAACTTTCTTGTGCATAACATGTTGGGTCCTAATCTGTAAAACGGAAAGAACTAAAAATCGAAAGATATACCTAACAAACAATGTTGAATGAACTGTGTTTAATGAGAATAATTAAAAAAAACGAACAATGTTTAAAAATCCGTAATTTGAAATGTTTAAAGAACAGTTGGTTTTACGAGAATTGTTGAAAATAGGTTGACAGTTTAAAGGCTTGAAATCGCCCTAAGAAAATGTCGCTTGAAAGTTCCTTACGGAAAGTATTAAAAAGAGATTGAAACCACTTAATAATTTTCTCATAAACTTTCGTATTGTTTTCGGTTCGGAGAAGTTTTAATTAACAAGTGTTATGTAACAAATGCCTTTTTGGGACCGTAACCAGTTGTTTGACTGGTTTCTTAAAAGAACTGCCGCGGTCCAGGCAAGAGTAGCGACTATGTAACAAATCCCCCTTTTGGTGCCGCGCCACTTTTTGCTGGCTATGCAACATATGTATTAGCCAGTGTATATTGTGGCTTTTATTTAGTTTGTTTTGATAGCGTTGTTTTGAGCAGCTATCATTAGCAATTTCTTTTTTCTCTTAACGTATTCTTTTGACAGTTATTTAAAATTTTACTGTCATATAACGAGGGTAGTTTCTGAATGGTAAAAATTTTGAGTGACACTTTTAAGTGTCAGAGCTGACCCGAGACATAAGTCGCGAACAACGTAATTTCCGAGGGTATATATCTGTCACTACGCTGGCGAGATTTATAGTAGAAAATACGTTTCTAGAATCGTGTCACCAACGAACGCGCGCTATGTAACAAAATGTAGCGAGACAGGTTATCCACCCCTCTCTCTCTCTCTTTCTATATATATATATATATATATATATATATATATATATATATATATATATATATATCCCTCCCTCGCGTACGAAATAAACCTGTTCATCTAGTGTTTCTGTAATCGTACTTCTCTTTCTAAATAAACTTTCTTTGTAAATCAACGTCGGCATCCAAGGTGTTTTACAAACACCAGCCAAGCAATAACCTGGGTTCTACGCCAACGACACGGGTGTATAAGGTTTTATACACGAATCGGTAAATGAAAATATAACATTACTTACTTGGAATTCTCACTAGTTATATCTCGGTGGTAAGTTTGTGTGAAGTTTGAGTCACATTACACTTTCAGTACTTTCCACTCCTTCCCATCATGATAATAACCCACGTGGTGTTCTCGCACAAGCCGTTTACGCGTCATTTCTCCCTTATAACCGGCTATGGTTGTCTCTAGAGTTTGGCTGACAAGAAGCCTTCTTTGTATTCCAGTACATTCGGCACAATTCCAGTCTGGATGGTGGCGGTACTACTATTGCTACTACTGCTAATTATTATTATTTACTCACTAGGAGTTATCACACTGGTCATCGTCAGTGGTCGCCCACTGCCGACAACCTGTGGTATTCCCTGGAGTCCGAGTGACAACAAGTCTCCTCAGGCCTGCAGTATGCTCCACCTCTTTTCGTTCATCACCGCTGATGACCTTGCGGTAATCGCAACAGCCACCTACCAACGATTTCCCGCTGATAAGGGTCATTGGTCCCCTCTGGGGCCCGAGTGGCAACAAGCCTTCCCAAGGTCCCAGAGCTGTCCGCGCTCTTCCAGTGGAGGTCTGGTTTGCGCTTTCCCTCCTCGACCCTCTGTCCATTATTATTATTATTATTATTATTATTATTATTATTATTATTATTATTATTATTATTATTTTACTCACTAGTAGTTTTTACAGAAGTAATTTTCAGTGATTGCTTGTTGACAATACTAATGCCCTATGAATAAGTAGCATTCACTCATTTCTGTTCATAGCAGTCGGGGATTCATCATCGACCATCAGTCTGACAGTGACTTTGTTGCAGTTGGGCTGAGGTATAGTCCTGTTTATTCTCAGGAAGTCCGCCCTCCCAGGCTTTACCTTCTTTTTGAGAAGGGGTTAGTTTATCGCTAATCGCCTGAAGCGCCTCTACCAGGGAATGCCGACGGAGCTGCACAGGCATTTTTGTAGGCCAGAGTACGCTAACCCTAGTGCACTGGCTTTTCAATTTAACACCTTACTTTTGTGTCTAACCTTTTGGAAAGATAACTATAGTAACCAATGGTGTAAACTAGATATTTTGTGACAGCAAGTTTCCTATGATTTTCAACACATTTCGCCTCTTTCGACAAACGTTGAAAAACACATAGCGTACAATTACTTTGTCGCTGACAGCGGTCATTAATTTTATTTCAAACCTGATGACGATGTCTGGTTATGCGAGCTGGTTTCTTCACTCAAATATTTTTTTGTAATATTTCTGCTGTTTTCACCATTTTGTACGGTGTCACTCTTCCTTTTGATTCCAATTTCTCCTAGTCTTTTATCAGGTTTTCGAAGCGATTCCTAGTTCTCATACTATTATTGGTATTACGGTGATTTTGTTTCCTGTTCTATATCTCCTTCATATTTCTAGCAAGTTCTTGTATTTGCTTTGTTTTTCTGCCTTTTTGATCTTTACGCCGTGAACTGATGGGAAAGCGCATCCTACGATGTGGCAGGTTATTCTTCTTGATCACTACTATCACAACTGGCTTTCTTGATTAGAGGAGTTGTTCGTTTGTATTTACATGTCGATTAGAATTTCATTTGTTTTTCAATACTGGCTTCATGTCTGTTTTTGTAGTCATTTTGGTCTAGTTTACTGCATTCACTTTCGCTTATCTCTTTGTTCATCGTCTACATTTACTGTTTTCTTCGATTTTGTCTATCTTTTTAAATATTTTCTGTACAATCTTATTTTCAGCTAACACGTAATAAGTACATAACAGAGTTTATACATTTCTTTTAATATTTTCATGTCGTTGAGAAAGTAAAGAAAGCACCAAATATTTTCATAGATATAAACTATTTAAAATGTATTTTCAAACAAACAAAAAAATTCCAATCATGAAAATTATAAACAACATTTTTAACATATATTTTCTAAACGAAACGAACATTCCAATTATAAAGAAAAGTTTGATTAGACTATTTATAATAAGAAAAAAGACAATTCCAATCATAAAAAATTGATTGATTATTTGTAATTAAAAAATACAAAATATTGTTTTAAAAAGCAGTTGGATTATCTCATGTGTATATTTAAAACATATGGTAAAAAAAAATTAACTGCCACCTCCTAAAATATACGACTTAAAATATAATGAGTAACAGTTTTCTGATAAACATCGCTTGTCAGTTTCCGAATTCAAAACCAGTAGCCGTCACCAAGTAGACTGTTTCTCTTTTACCCGATTCTGTTTCGTGTTCATGCATTTTTCCTACGCCATGTCTTTTGACAGTCTTATAAATAGTCCATGTAGCTGCTTCTCTTCTTATTTTTTATTTTTCGTGGTTTTGTTTCTGATTTCGTTGCTTTTCGTATTATAAATTTTAGTGGCGCTTTTGTCAGGGTAATCAGCCTTTATCTATTTTATACTAAGTATTTTTCTAGCTGTGTTATCGCATTCCTAAGACAAATGCGAACTTTTATCTGCATAGCTTTTCTTAAGGTTATTTGTTTTAAACTCTATTTTTGTCTTAATAAAATCGCATCGTTGTTTACAGTCTTTTACATGTTCCCTTCCTCTTTCTTTCTATTTTTACATAGATTCGGCCATTATCGTCGTTCGGGTGCATGGTCATTATGTTTTCAGTTCTTCGGTTCAAGTACCAGTGTTCATCTTATTCCCAGTTTAGAAAAAAGTCTAACGTATCTGACTAGGGATTTTGCTTAAGTATTATTTCTTTTTAATTCAGATTCTAGTATATAGTTTAATTTCAATGTTCTTTCTTCTTTTTCTCGTGTATTATTTTTTATCTTCTCGTTCATCTGTTTTTCTGGTAACTTTAGAAAAGTACCAATAGTACTTTTGCAAAAAACTACCAGATATTTAAAAGCATCATATTCTCCAAGAGTGTTCATTACTTCTCGATGAACCATTTCTGTGCATTTCGGTGTTTTTAGTTTTCCTAACTTAATCTAAAGTAGTGTATTTTTTTTATTCCATCAGAATGCATTAGCCAAATTTTCTGTCTGTGTTATTTTCCTCTTTGTTATTTTTGATGACAAATAGTTTACAAGTATGCATAAAAATGAGGTATGTTATTTTTACCGTATGTTTGTTAATTAATATCTAGCGTCGCACCAACTGAGTATGTTGTTGGATGGCATCATAACAATAATAACAAGTAGTGGAGATAGAGAATCTCTCTGGAAAAGATGTCTCTATCGTTTCATCTCTATCAGCTGTTGTATTCTGGCTGTTAATTCCAGTACACGTGTTTATATTGTTTTCTACATAAAGTTTATAATTTGTTCCAATAGTTGTACATTCTTCAACATTAAATACATGGTATATGGTATCCTAAGTTTTCTGTATTCAGTCTATGCCATAGCTATATTCATTTTTCTGGTTTTTACTTCCTTCAGTATCTTGTGGTCGATCAGTAGCAGGTCATTTTTTACTCTTGTTACCTTTTGGCATCCTTTTGCTTACTCGACGAGTAGTCCACAGTTATTAAGGGACTGGTGAATCTGTTTGCTCAGTTGTGACATTAAACATTTCTACTTGCCCCAATGATTTACTAACTAGATGCATTGACAAGAGTGATCTCCTACTGGCAACAAGAGTTGGAGGCTCAGTGACGACAAGTATCCCAAAATGTACCCTACTCTCCACTTCCTTCAATAACGTTTGAAGATCAATATGTGAGCTCACAACAGCAGTTTACAATTGATTTTCCGCTGATAACAGCCATTTTTTTCCTTTTTGAAACCATTAATAATAATAAAAAAAGTCTTTTCAGGATTCCAGCAGTCTCTAAACCTTTCAAATGAGGGTCAGTGTCTTGTCTTCTTTCATTTATTTTCTGTGACCCTACCCGACCATTTTCCGTGGCACCAGGCGTTGTTGTCTGGGAGGTAGGCAATCAGTGACTTTCTGTTTGACCGGTTCGTAATAAAAGCAAGTAGGATACTTCATGCAATAACAATATTTAATATAAAGAAAATTACTGATATACTTCTAGAGCAAAAAAAGCGAATGGTTAGGAGTAAGAGTAATTAAGTTTTAACAGCGACAAACTGAAACTACACTTCCATCCAATGCATTGACCAGGCAAGACCTATTTTGGTTTCGTAAGACAGAGATCAAGCGGGAAGCGGCCATAATAAGAGAGTCTTCTCCATAGTCACTTCTAACAGGCAATGGTATATGTAAAATAATAGAACCTTATTACAAATCAGAACCCATCAGTTTTTAATTATTGTATTCAAGAGCTGTGATACAGCGAAACAGTCCGTTGGTAGATAACTAAAATATGCTTCTTTTCCGTGTTTAGCTTACTGACAAGTGAAATAACAATCTGCTACCAACGTATAAACGCAATGAACTTTGTGTAAACAAATAGAGCTTCCGGCATTTGACAATGTTTATCATTGTGATTACCCATATATCAGCAAGTGGTTATAAGCACCGATTGTCGTCTCTATATATATGCTAATGTTTCTGTGTGTGTTCCCTAAAAAGGTTAACGGATATACATAAAATGTTAAAGTGTATTTAGATGCAACATTTTTCGGGTAACACAATGGAAGTAGTCATGTAACTACAAGTACCCCCTAACCTCTCGATTTTTTTAATTTGATATAAAAATGAGTTCCTTGTTAAATCAGTCGATGTGGTTTCCGCCCGTCTTCATAAGCTAGTGGCGAATGGTTTCGCCCATATTTAATTATAAATAAAACACTGTGTTATACACTTTTTAATAACATTTCTTTCTTTTAAAAATTATATTTCAGTAGCAAAGTTCGAGCACTCAATAATACTGAGTTACTTTCTAACCACTTTCTATTTCGTCTGAACACATTTTGATAACAAGTCATATTTTGAAAAAAAATGTATAAGACTGTCGCTTCTCTGTTATTTTCTCGCTTGGTGAACTAAACTCTAGTTTAAATAAATATTGTCATACACCTCGCACTGGCTTAGGTGTTATGCGTAAGTGAAGAATGTGCTAAGGTATATGCAGCTAACATTATTATTTTTTAAACGCTGGCTATGTTTATTTTCGAACTGATAAAAAGAGATGAAAATAGTATAAGCTACTGCTTTGATCCGTTAATGTATTTTGTTTTGTTGCGAAATTGTTTCTTCAGTCAGAAAAAAAAGTCTACAAGAAAACGATATTTCCATATTTATTCTATTTTTTTTTTTGGTGCATGGTGTTTCATATTCATCTTCGATATTTTCAGTGGGTTAAGCTAAAAACCTTTGAAAACGGCATTACGATGTTATCCAAATAAACAAAACGTCAATTCGTATGATTCAGCATTGCCCGGCTTTTAACTGGATCGATTCTGTTGTTGGCATTGGTTCCCCAACGTCTTGTTTTATATATTAATGGATTACCACTTATCAATGGCGAAAGCCACCTGAGGATAAGGGTTAATAAGATTCTTCAGTAGGATGCTGAACTATACTGTGAGGGGTTGAAAACTATAAAGAGTACATTCGTAAAAATCAGCATGGAACGACTTTTTTGGCCATGTCGATCTAGTTGTTGGCATTGGTTTCTCAATTTCTTTTTAAAATCACATATTTACAAAGTGATCCACGTCAAGAGTGGCAATATACATTGTGAAAGTTGGGCTATGAATTAAAAAAAACGGTCGAATTGATTTTTTGGAATAATTTGGATAATTCGGATTACTATACTTACCTTGGTGATTATTTTCACAAGGTGTTGAGCGATGTAAACTTCAAACTTCTTCAGCTGCATCTTATCAAACTTGGAAATCTTTACGTCGAATACCGGAATGTTTATGTCGAATATAGTCATTTATATACATGGGACCAGGGTTAAACGGATCATAGCGTTGATATTTCGTTATAATACAGCTTCTTATTCGTGTAGCTTTTCTGCAAGAACTGCAGAATCCTTGCAATCTTTAACACAGGCGATAATAACTAAGAATAACATAATAATTGATTGGCAGTTCTACCTAAGCATGACTGACCGAAGGAGAAAATTCTACCCTTGTGGATTAAATAAAGGG
Organism: Sepiola atlantica; assembly: GCA_963556195.1. Taxonomy (NCBI): domain Eukaryota; kingdom Metazoa; phylum Mollusca; class Cephalopoda; order Sepiida; family Sepiolidae; genus Sepiola; species Sepiola atlantica. Next base: position 119,527,478 of record OY744522.1, read on the forward strand.
TTTAGTTCGAAACCCCGTATAGATTCCCGCGTTTAACGAAAACATTCCTCAGTTTGAAAATATGTACCTGAAGAATGTCAGCCGAAACATTGTAAACATAACAAAATAGAGGAGAATAGTAGTTCGAATAATCAAAATTAGCAATCATCATTTAAAAATATCAAAAACATAATAGCTGTATGTATGCCATCCTCTACTCTATATAATTGATGGAGTAAATAAATACTCTATATAATTTTCTAATTCCTGGGCGAAACCATTTCAAGTGGTGAAGAAGATCGAAAAATAAAAATTAAAAGTCAGACAACCTCCACTATATCAAATGCCAACGGTGTGTGTTTTTTCTTTAGGTAATCAGACATCATAATACTAATTTATGTATGAGAAATTTCATTACCGACCTATCAATTAAGATGAAAAAAGTGCAGAAAGAAACAAGTAAAGGCGTTTACAGAGAGGTAGTACCTTTCCAAATGGGTCTCCAGGAGTTCTTTTGACTGGTTTCAATTCACTATGCGACACGCCAAATATATACACCCAATAGTGAATGATAGTCAGTAAATCGTGAGACGACACACCGTCTCTAGATTAACCATTTAATATGTTTAGGCATAGACAGATTACGGCTGATCTAGAGGAATAAACCTTATACCACAAATCCTGCTCTTCCACGGGTAGCAGTAGTTTCAGTTGCACTCATCAACAAACCAATGGTCTCGTTCTAATTACAGCATAACTTCGCGAATTATCATATACTTTTTGACAATAGAAAGGTATAACTGGAGCAGTTAGTGGTGTATCATGGTCATATGCAGGGTGGGCGTGCCCCATATACAATCAACTATTAGATAGAATATAATAAAATTCAATAATAGCTAAATCCTGGTGAATGTTGAGCGATTAATTACCGGATGACTCAAATCAAGTCAGGTCAAGTCAAAGAGTATAGTTCATGCTTAAAATCTAAGGTAAGCAATTAAACGGGCGTGTTTATGGAAGTTACGTACGAGAGGAGGAACGTGGTAGCTATTAAGCAATTCTATTCTCGTGACAATTACAGACACATGTGGCAAGTATTAGAGCTCTGCCAACGTTTCAGCACACACATATTTTTATGGGCACCGGACGTAATTGTCGTGAGATGTAGAATCATCGTTCCGACCAAAATACAAACCAGGTTCTTATTTCTTTGACTAGGCTACAAACATTTTCACAGAAGCTTATTTATTAGAGTTTCCCGTCTATATAAGACAATACCGTGGGACGTCCCTGCATATTAGCACATAATCGTCTTCAAGTCCAATGTAAACAAATAATTATCATAAACCGCACCATAAGTTATCAAACTTAGTTCATACTAATGACTGTTTCTCATATATTGGCTGGCAATCTTTTCAGCGAATTAAACGATGTCCTGGAGTGACTCTTCGCCTTGATAAGTGTAGACCAAACAGTAAAAAAGATCTCTGTTATATAGTGTTTTTCGAACGTCACTATTCGTTTGCGCTTTTTACTTTGCCACTGATTATCTCTGATCGTCCAGTTGATATGTAATTGTCCAATATGAAGATTTATTTATGTTTTTGATTGAATATGAGACATGATATTGGTACCAGTATCGAAGTAGCATGTTTCACAGAGTTGCGTATTGTCTGTCTTTTTCTCTTTGTTTTCATAATCACCTGTAGAGTTGTTCTCATTTTTTTTTCTTCCTAGTTGTATTCGTAGTAGTGACTGTAGAATTGTCTATTTTTCTCTTTCTTTTATAGTGATTGTAATAGTTACTCGTTATCTCTTACCAACAACAGCACATATTCCTTTTTGGGTTTGATATTTTGGGGGATTGATTTTTCCTCAAACTGAGATTGACTATTTCATCAGATGACTCGAGTTCAAATCCTATCAGATCTATTATCTTCTATTACGAACTGGAAGCCTTCGAAAGGTATAAACTGAAAATAACCCCATAGTTGTGATTAAGATAGCAGATGCGTTCAACGGTTTGTGTACATGAGTTTCTTACAACAGATATTATGTTTTGATATTAAATAATTACAAATAGCTGGATGTGTTGTAAAAGATTAAGTAAATCTATGTGTCGCATATAATAAACTTTTCGTTCCGGCATTTACTAACCCCCAAAAAGGTGAATATGACATAAAAGAAACAGAAAAATAATGAATCAATTAAGCAGTTACAATAGATATTATAATCAACAAATGCATTTTTAATTTATGTATTGTATTTTCTTATAACTGTAACCACCCCTTCTGATCCGTTTTCGTTTTTCGTTCAGTTCAAACAAGACACAAAAAGAAAACACGTACATTTATTAACATTTTGGTTTTACATATATGCCTCTGTTTATTAATGCTACAGACTATAGCATACATGTTTTCATGCGTGGCCTGCTGTGTGTATCTTGCTTTAACGTAAATTATTCTGTGATTCAACATTAAATATCTACAAGCAATTAGCTGTGTCGTAACACATACATTCAATCAATCACTAAATCGTTTATAATACGCATTGCTTTCCGGCATTAACTACCCCAAAGGGATTTAAATGCTATAAATGAAACAAGTAAAACCAATCAATTAAGAAGCACATTAAATAGATAAACCAGCCTGACAATGGTTTCGTTGTTTATTTCAAGGAGTTCAACCCTCCCAGGTTTACCGTCTCTCTGAGAAATTGGTTATTTTATTGCAAATCGCTTGACACGCCCTAACCGGGGAATATAGATGATGCTACCCAGGTAAGTTTTGTAGGACAGATTGCGCTTATCCTTGTTCACTGCCTTCTCAAAATCTGGCCTTGTGTCTAACCTTCTTACAAGGAGCTAAATAATTTTTCGCTTTTCTATTTTATAAACCTTATGTTGAAAAACCTTCGACAAACTTCATGTGGCACCAAATGTGCATGTATGATATATGTAAATGCAACTGTTCTAACTATTGCCCTTTCCTTTTTCTCCAGACCCTCGTATGTGTTGTCCACGATAATTCAACACATATAATGATGAGCCCGTGTTTAAGAAACATATAACAGACAAGTAGGTGATAAAAACGTAAACAACGAGGCTGAGGAATCTTTTCGATGAAGATTGATGATTCGTATTATTTGGATTATTCTAACTACTATTCTCATCTTCCTTGTTATTCCGTCAGCCATGACCGGGTAGCTAGGTCTTAAGTAAGTCATAATTGTATTTTTATTATTGCCCGAATTTAGGATTGAGCCCTCAACATCCAGAGGACAGCCACTTAGAACTAATTGTACTTAGGACTTATATCCGTTATGCCACAAGACCTTGCGGACTTGTTTAGTGTAAATTTTAAGAGCCATAAACCTATTCTTGTTTTAGATGCGTAGTCTTACTACTTATATTTATATATTATTACGTATTACTATATATTACTACATATTACTATATATATATATACGGTTTGTGGCAGCCTCCGAAGAATGTCCACTTGCACAGACATACATATACTTTAATTCTCTTCCTTTCACCGTGGTTGTTAGGTTGGCAGCATGGTTCAAGAGGTTGAGACGGAAATTAAAATGTTAACTTGAGTCTGAGGTTCGAATCGCGTGAGAGACAGAAGAATCATCATCCACACCGAAAAGGTTCCCGGAAAAGGATGAAACACATGTGTATGTTAATAAAAAATGAAAATTATAACACTATATATATATATATATATATATATATATATATATATATATATATATATATATATATATGAGGCACTATAAAAAGAATACGATTAAAAATTACTTAAGGTTTCTACCCTGTCATGGCTGACAATACCAGCGAAAAATAAAGGTTTCTGTTCAAAAGTCCGTACAGATTCCGGAGTTCAACAGAAAGATTCCCGAGTTTGACAAGATGCACATCAAGAGGGTCGAAGGCTACAGTACTCCGAATAATCAAAATAATATAAAAGCTAGGATATAAAATAATTCCTAGATTTACACAATTAGATTTTTATAATCTTCATTAAATGTTATTTCCATCTGATTATATAACCATTTGTTAAGTATTGAAATTTAATTTTGACTTGGCGAATAGTGAAGGTCATGGATCCTATTAGATGTACACCCGATCTGATTACTCCAAAGCCCGCGACGGTAACCATTACCCCACACTAACCGCCGTTCTTCTGGATTTCGTCTTGTATTCAGCGACGCGTCTTCAGACCGTCGTCCGCTGAATAGCGCTTAATCAAGCCGTTTGTTTTTATTATTCACACGATTTATCTTCGTCCAGACAATGTTTTTGTTTTTTATTGCGAGATAAATAAACAAATACTTATTTATAATGATGAATTTGTTTTAGCTTAAGAATTAAATTGAATGTCTAATGAATAGAGGCTTTGTAAGATAATCTAAGAAATCAACGTCTTTGTTGTGCTCTCGTTTTGATTTGATATCAGACTGACGATAACCAAAGATAATTGTCCAATTGAAATAATTGATAACTGGAGATTGCTTTGATTGGGGCGACTTGAAATCCTTATTGGCGACAAAACGTTCATCATAGTTCAATTGTGCTTACACTGTAAATATCTCCATCTATATACAACTAAGTATGTGTATATTTCAATTTTCATAAAGTTATAGATGCTTTATCTCTATCTATATAAAGTTAGGTAAGTATATATCTCTATTTACATAAAGTTAGGTATGTGTATATCTCTTTCTATATCAAGTTAGATATGTGTATATATTTATTTATATAAAGTTTAGTATGTGTATATCTCTATCTAACTAAATTTTAGTATGTGTATATCGCTATCTAAATAAAATACGGTATGTTTATATCTCTATATACATACATTTAATGTGTTAATATCTCTTTCTATATGAAGTTAGATATGTGTATATTAATATTTATATAAAATTAGGTATGTATATATCTCTATCTATATAAAGTTAGGTATGTGTATATCTCTTTCTATATCAAGTTAGATATGTGTATATCTTTATTTATATAAAGTTTAGTATGTGTATATCTCTATCTAACTAAATTTTAGTATGTGTATATCGCTATCTAAATAAAATACGGTATGCTTATATCTCTATATACATAAATTTAATGTGTTTATATCTCTTTCTATATGAAGTTAGATATGTATATATCAATATTTATATAAAGTTAGGTATGTGTATATTTCTATCGATATATGTGCATACACCTATATACGATATACAGTTAGGTTTGTTCATATGTTGATATATTTGAATGTACAAGATTCACTCCTAGATTAATTTACCGGTTATTATGAATTTTAGAACACAGTTTCTAGGCGTAAGGAGTTCAAAGATGAACCATATTAAGGTTATTTTAGTTTTAAAGCGACTAAAAGTGGGTCCGATTTTTGTGAAATTTGAACAATATAAGATATCAATTAATACATATTCTTCAAATTTCAGTTTATTTTAAAGAGTTTTAAGGGGCCATAATACAAGTATAACACTCCATTTGAAAATTTCAATATTTCAGATTTGCATTACATCTGATCCATAGCCATTTACTACCAACTATGCAAAATTCCTTGAATTTCAATTTTTTCTTATGAACCATTAAGCTTTAGCCTGAGATATTAGACACTTAGATTTAGGGTTAGTTGTAAAATAAATTTGGTATACTCTTATAACGAAATGTTTACCAACTAATGAAATAAACACACACACACACACACACACACACACACACACACAAGGAGGTCATGTTTTAACTATCGTTTATTAATGTGTTTGTTTGTTTATTTGTCCGTTTGTTAGAAACCTTATGCAAAAAATAATTACCAGATTTCAATGGTTTTTTTTTACCAAAGTTATATCTTGGCACAGGGAAGTTCCATAATACATTCTAAATTTGATCCAGTTCAGTATTTGAATGTGAGCCTTTTTGGAATTCGGAAAATCCCTATTTTTCATCATTGACAAAATTAAAAAAAAATCACGTCCCACTCGATTTCTCGTCTATTCTTTGAAAATTTGAAACATGGGTACCAGATAGTATTACCAGATAAAATTTCACCTAGATCTAAAACAGATTCAAGATTTGGCAGTATTATTCATTTTAACATAGAGCATTTGTTAAATACAACTTCAATAAATCTCCGTCAACCTGACATTTCTCAATCTATATGCGTAAAATTTCCTATGTTTATATAGTGTCTCATTTTCAAAAACATTACCAAGTTTCACCTGTATAGTAGGGTAATTATTATGTTATTTACAATTATTTTGCAATAATCCAAACCCATGTTATCTTTAGGCACTGCGAAATTAGCACAAACTGTACAACTACACTCTCCAACTGTGTGTTGAACAATTAAGTCCATACTTTTTACATGTACACCGTGCTGTATTGCAATATTTTCGTAGTTGCGCCGAACTAAGTTAAGAAGAATTTATGGTGCTAGTAGTATATCAGTTATTTCTGGTATGATTACACCATTGATACCTGCCATCCACAATGATGGGATTTAGAAAACGATTAACTAACCCTATCTGTACTTATTAGCATAATGCATAGAATATACATTTGAAGCAGCTGTTGTTGAAGGCAATATATTTAATCTACTGTGATTATGTTTTCATGAATCTTTTGGGAAGACTGATGATAGCACAATTTGTTGACGTTCCGTTCTGGCGTTTATCAGATGCAATAATGCTTTCTTTGATGCCTCATACTGACCGAAGACCTCCGCTTAATGATGTAACCTTTTATAATTTAATAGCAATTGCGTTGTCTGCATTGGACAAGCATGAAGTTGTGTCACATCTAAGTAAGGCATGACGAAATTATGAATGTAAGCATATGCTGGTGCCAAGGTCAGATTTCGAACAGTGTATATTTAAACAGCAGTTTTAATAATAAGACAGCATCAACAATGGTGTAGATACACTGACACCTTTCCCGTTCAAAACAGGCAGAAAACATCTCGATAAATCTATTTTTATTAGATTTATTTGCCAAGAAAATCTCCTTTTTCTGTTGCTGGAACCATAGTTTATTCAGTGTACATATACAGTGTGTACTCCTCTGCCCAACTAAATTGTGTCTTTTACTGAAGTTTGTTCGCTGTAACCATTAAATATAATAACGCATTTGTCAGATTTGCGCAGTTCGTATTTTATATATACATAAACTATTTATCTAAATGTAAGACCATGATGCAAAATGATCCGATGTAGTAATGCCCCTCCATCCAAAGCAGAATGTCTACATGTGGGAACTTTGCCTTCTTGACATCGAAGTTAGTTCCATAGGGCACTTTCTAGAATTGATTTGCTTGCAGATCTGGAATAAGCAATGGAATCAAACATAGATGTTGTTTAACAACACAGTTCATATTAAAAGAGGTTCTGCATATTAAAGTTTTCTTTTGTTGCACTAATGTTAGGCATTCAAATAGCGCTTGTAGATTAATATCCAATACATTTTTGTTTATAATCACATCTGTTTTTTATTCATAGGTTAAGTGCATGTTTTCTTTTAACTTCGATGAATTGTTAGATAACTCATTGCCTTCCATGGATTGAAGAATCTCATAGACAATATTTTCTGTTTGTATCTAAATTTACTGAATCCTCTACAACAATATGTGAGATAATGCTGTTCAGTGACATCAGATTTACTGAGGGAATTTCTGGCTTTCAAAAAACTGATATGCTTTGTTGTATCCGTGCAGTCTATCTTTTGTCAGGTGTTAGTTACTTTTTTGTGCTGTTTACTAATGTTATAACTGACATCAGTAAACTGCTGCATATCTTGGTTTAGTTCAGAACAAACCGGTAAAGATTTAATCCGCATCATTCGATGCTTTTCTATCTCTTGTGAGTTTGCCAGTGGATTTGATACTTCACATAAACAATAAGATCAGTGTAAAGTCCTGCCCAGTATCACTATGACAAACAACTGTCGACTATTTTTAAAAAGAGAATACATAGTAACCATTCGTTGAAGATATAAAAATATTGTCTTCGTATACAAATTGTGAGCTGCGGTAACAATAATTGATAGCATGTAGTACAATGAAGCAAAATAGAAACTTCAATTTCCTGTTCTCTCAGTCAAGAGAAAATGCTTCGAAATGTCAAGTATTTTCATATATTGCAAGCACAGGCAGCAAATACGATTAGTCAAATTTTCGTTTTTTTGTTCCAACTCTTCATGGATTATCATAGCTGCTATCATAGCAATATTTTTAGCTGACATTATTCAACTTTCTGCTGAATTAGTACCTCTCACTTGAATTATATTAAATTTATCTGTTCATGTCTGAGTCTTTTCTTCATTTTGAGTTTCAGTATCAGGTATAGAAGTATGTGGCACAATGAGTTCCAATGTGTCTGCAAGAAGTAACATATTAAGTGAGCCATATGTTACTAAATAACCTCTTCATACTTGACACTGAGTTGTGGCCATATATTTCTTCCAGAAATTCTGACAATTTTGCTTTTTCCATTAGATGTCCTATACACCCAATAAAACTCACCTTTATATTCACTCCTAAAATTCTCAGCACTACTTATTTCAAAATGGATTTTTAGCTATAATAGTTTGAGTCTTCTGATAAAGTGGATGGTCAAATGTGGGAAAAGAAAATGTATTGTTGTAAATTACTTTTTCAACTAGGAATATCAATGTAGAATAGACACATGACATATTGGATGGATGTAATTCAATGAAAGGCAAGATAAAAAAAGTTGGCCTCCCTTGATAATTTCTTTTGTATACAATTTGCATGAATTCTGACAAAAATGGGCATGGCCATTGCAGAAACGGGGGAACTGTCAACAGAATATCAAGTAAATATGGGGATTTAGGAAAATGATCACTAAGATGGTTAAGTTGACCAAAATGATATAGATTATCTTTGTGATCATTGTAATGATGAATTGTTAATTCTCCAGGCCTAAGGATCTCATTAGTCGTTTTTTTCATGCTGGGAAATCACATGCGTGACAAATTTGCCTGATGTTCATATGGCAACCATACCCATTGGATTAAAGGTGCCATATCCATAAGGGTTTGTACATTGTGTCCAATAGTGTCTGCTGCATATAACATAAATTTACCTTCTGTAACAGTGACATTACAATTACAGAAGCATTTCGTTCAAATATGTAGACTTCGTCATATAAGCTACAAAACCAGTGTTGTAGTAATTAATCTACTGACAACCTAGACCCAAAATGGTCATGCATTTTTATGACTAACTATAATTGTAAAAGAGCAATCACCCTACTTCATCGAATAGCTTAAATGATAGCATGTTCCAAGGTTGCTTGCTTCTTCTCTATATTTTCCTGTTGCAACAATCTGCATAAAGTAAGCAAATGTCAATTCTAAAGTAAGTTCATCTGTGAACGGATAATTTGAGTTTGGAGTTATATATTTATTTCATTGTTTGGCTGTCCAAAACTTGGTACTGCACCGTTGACGAGAGACTGCATCCTTGGCATGTTCCGGATTGTAACCTACAATTAAATGCTGATATATCGACTGTTTTCATCTGCTTTTATCATATTAGGGTTACACTATTGTTTTCTACAGCTTTTATGAGCACGTTGATCTGCCCATATCCGAAAACTACTTGCATATTCTTTACATGCTGTGTTGATTCTATCACTTTCTTTTTGTGTAATTGTCACTGTATCCCTAAGATTCTTACCTATAATATCTTCTTTACAAAGTATGCACATGTATCTCGTAATTGCATTAGACATTATTCAATTTGTAACAAAAATTAATTGACAGTAAAATACAGCAGTGTATAATAGACTATACATTTATTTCAGAAAGTTATTCTAAACTTCCGACCTATTATATATATATATATATATATATATATATATATATATATATATATATATATATATTCTAAGGAATTCTTTAAATATCGATCAAATTGTTTTAGTTTAAACATGTTCATAATCATTAAAACAAGCTGTTTTTGTGTAAAAAAATGCCCAAATTTTATTTTGTATCAAAAGCTTTGTTTTTTGTATGTAATAAAACATTTACGTCGTAAAAATATTTTGGTGCATGGAAAAACAATATGGCCGCCAGCGATTAAAATATTGAATTAAACTTCGATTCTCAAAACTTTTAAAAGTAGATTGGAACTTTATTTCAGGACAAGAAATACATTTTATCGAACATTTTTGGAAAAGAAGGCAAAATGAAAATAGGTTGTTTACATTTCTTTGTCATAAACACACGCTATTTTTGCAGATCGATAATTGTGAAATTTACATATTTCAGATCGGACGAATTTTCTAGACTTTAAATATGTTCATATAGACACCTCATAGATATGCATTGTGCAAAAAAAAACTTGTGTTGCAATTAGTTTGAATTTTGTCACTGATTTGACTGGACTAAATGGGTAACTGCTTTTTATATAAGCACCGTTTGTCTGTTTCCGATTTCAAAATAGAACGTTGTATCCAAGTAGACTTTTTCTCTTTATCCATTATTTCGTTTGTCTATCTGACGGTTTACAGCTTTGCACGTATACATATTAAGTATTATAAGGACTGTCTTACAAATAAATATCCTCATTTTGCATATCTTTTGTTAATATATACTCCTATATATATTTTAACCCATAGATAAGATTCTTGCAGATGATACAATTTAGGAGTAATAGCAATTAAGGTATCACTCAACACACTTCAAAGATCCCAAAATGGAATCTAATCATCGCATGTACTTTAAAGTCATAAACCGGATCGGCTTAAGGTAGAGAGTGTGTTCAGCTGGGGGGGGGGAGTAAGTAGAACAATAAGAAAATAAATAAATGTAGAAAGTGTTGAGGTAGATAGATTTCAGGGTGGTAGGGCGAACACCCTGCCCAAGGTGTGTCAGAGTAGCTATTATTAGACGTCGGCAGTTTCAATAAAAAGTGAAGGATATGCATTTTGAGAGATTCTGATTTTCATCAATAAAGTTTGTTAGCGTTATTACTCTTTGAATACACGTATTCGTTTGAGAATATTAGCATTTTATGAATTGTGCATTTCCTTGTTCGCGATGCTACATTGTGAAAACGTATTGATAAAAGCTTGTATTTTAAAGCAGTAAAGTGGAGCTAAGTATATTTTGTATATTAACAGAATTAAATTCGTCAATAAGTTGCAAAAAATGCGGCAAGATCCAGGCAAGGCAATGCGAAAATGATGATGTCAGAATAGCGACTATGAAGAAATAGCTGAACGTGGATCTTCGCTACTCCTCATACAAGAATGACTATGGCAAAACGCAAGTGAATCGCCTTACGAAAACCAAGAATCTCTTCAGCAAGGTCAAACCGTCAGTCGAGGTGTGGATGCTAAGAACAGAATCACAGGATGTTAGCCTATAGTCTACACGTAGTCCCACGCGTAATTATCACCAATTTTTTTCAAATTGTAATGGTTTATGGTTGTGTTGCCAGTGTAGGCTGCGTTATGTCTGCCGACACATTCAAAAATGGACTCAATCCAGATGGCTATATTGAAAGTAATCTGTGTAGCAAGATAATTCTGTTCCGTATCACATACTCGAGAAATCCCCGGAAGTAGATGTGATCGAATTTCCACGACTTCAAGACTCCCAACATATTCCAACCAACTCACATGACTGTAAGCCCATCGACTATTATATGTGAGACGCAGTCAAAAAAATACATCAATCGGTTAACCTGCAGAATGACCTAACGTTTTTCGGTATAAAATGAAGATCAGTACTATGTACATTTTCACTGTGCTCATAACACCGTGTTACTTTATTTCATTTACTGCCACCTCCTCTTGTTTCCACCCTAATATAGTCAGAATAAGGGGAAATGTTGAAAAACTCACTAAATTAGTGTCTTAAACATATCGTTTAAATTTTTATAAAATCAGATATACGTATTTTAAGTTTTAAGGGGTTCTGTACCTATGCGTCACTTTGTGGTAGGGGCTCGTAGATATTGAAGACATAGAGCGAAACGTAGACATTTATGAGAACTGTCATTGTCTTTAGTAGAGAAGTTTATATATATGATATATTTTTCATGAAAATAGAATATATTCGAAGTGTTTTTTAGGTAAGGAGAGCACTTAAAAATTCTGGACAACTTCCATTGGCTACCCGAGAAAATGTTATGCATATAATTTTAATTTCATTTAAATAGGATATATTTAAAGTTTTAAGGTGGTTATGCCCTTATAGTACACTTATATGTGCACTTAAAAATTGGGTTACACTACCATTGTATTTCCCGGTAAATTGTACATAAAGAATACACTTTTAGATTTTATGTAGATTCTCTAACGTTTCTTTCTATAGGGAACGCAAACATATCGCACACATACACACATACATTGTGTTTTATAGATATAGATTACAAAATTTTGTCAGAAACTAATTATTGAAATTTTAGATATTTTGTGTCATATGAGTGGCATTTTAATCCCTTGGAAGATAAAAACTATTTTACCCGAACGTTCTATTTTAGTCAGGTTTCTGCGGTCATGTACATTTTCGTGTACTCTTAAACCTTCCTGGACAAGTCCTTTCTGGTGTACTAAACACTGCTAATCTCAAGAAATTCCGTCTATCGAGTTTCAATGCATACTTTCAATAAGAAAGAAAAACCAGAGACTTGTAACAGAACTCACTTCAAGGCTCTGTTAAATATGTTATTTCAACCTGAGTATATAACCATTTCTAAAACTTTCCAGGACGACTCATGTTTTCCTGTTTTAAAAATTGCTAAACTAAACTGTCATAGAATTGCGTGAAAAACAAAGTGGAACAATTATTTTCGAGAAGCAGCAGTTCTTTTTCGGAATAACCACCGAAGCTTGAAATTATTGCTCACGCAGCTGATTTCAAATAGTCTCTGTCAAATCATCGTTCTATAACAGGCGGTCGTCTGGAGACTTCGTTCTGTTTTAAGTGCTTATCTCGCCTGTGACTAAAACGTGTGTGCATATGTGTAATACTGTTGGTAGTCGGAGACTTCTATTAATTTATCGTCCCCGCCATCGCCCCTGTTCCCCACTTTTTGTTTAATCTCGGCTTTAATAATATTTATTTCCCGGTTGGTCGGTCGGAAGATTCTCATCTCCATTATGGAATTAAACAGGTCCCACGAGGCTTTATATTTTTCATTAGGTAGAGGACGAAAACGAATTTTCCATCATTCAAAAAATTAAACAGACGACACCGAACGACATTTCGTGTTCTTTTTTCATTCTGTTTTCTTTTTGTGTTTTTATTCGAAATTTTTTTCTTTTTCATAATTTATTTCTGCCTGTTTTATCATTTTGAGAAAAAAATTATATTTTCAATGTAATTAAAAAAAAATTCTTACTCAACTCGAAACAAAATAACAAAAATTAAAAGCAAGATTAATTTATGTATTCTATTTTTTAAGTGCACTCGTAGAAGATTGATTTTTTTTTTCATAAAACGGTAAAAATGTTATATTTGAAACAAATACAGTTAAATAAGTACACAGATATATGCAGGATCCGTCCTAGGAAACTATATATGGATGTTATAACAGTAGTTTTTCCGTTATTACAACAGCACGATAGTGCAGAAGGTTCGTATCTTCAGCAGGACGGGTAATTATTCTACTTTTGTTCGAAACTTGCTGAAGGACAACCTGCTCCATCGATAGAGTTGCAAACGTGAACCCATTGACTGGCCGTCACGTTCTCTAGATTTGACCATTTTCTTTTTTCTGTAAACCGTTTTCAAAGACAAAGTTTACTCAGCAAACTTATATTGCATCGTTGAACTTTTGGAAATAAGAAAGTTCATTAAACCCCATGTATTATATAATGAGAGCCCCTATTTTGAAAAAGATGTACTTCAGCTAGTATGTATTGTGACTGAGGTCGAAATTATCTGGCTGGGTGCATCGCGGGCTGAGACAAACTTTGGGGAAACGAACCTTTTTTCTCACGAGTGAGTAACAGACAGGTGAACTTAAGATCAAATGAATAAAGCATTGGGTGTCAATAAAGGTCAGAAAATAGTGGCCGACAGATCGGCTAGAGGTGCGATGACGTACCTTGTTGTTGTCGTGCGTAGAAAAACACGAGAGTTTCGTCAGGGAAAGTCTGCCGTGGAATTTGAAGAGAACAGACCTGAAAAATGATGTGCTTAAACTTTAAGTTTAATCTCGGTTTTATACCGAAGACGAATCCCCCTATATGTTGTTCTAGTCCTTAATAGCCCTCCGCTAGCAAGATAAGTCTAGAAATTACTAGTTAAAAGTTCAGACTCAGTGCAAGCGAGTGCGTTAAAAATATACCAGCTCAGGCAAATGTATCGGCTCAACAAAGTTCTCTGAATTTTGCGAATTGTTTCTAAGTGTTTAATCAAATCGTATATGATTTGCAAGCGTCTCTTAATCAGATATTTTAAAAGAGAATGCCAAAAGGCGTTTGTTATAAATAAAAAAAACACATAAGAAAGAAACCGTAAATCACAGACTTCATATAAAACCAATGCGGAAAGGAAATGGTATTGACTCCATACGTAGCAAGGCTAAAACGGGGGGTTATGGTGTGATGTTTATCTACCCTATGTCGTGTATAGATGCATTCTTCCAGAGACTATGAATAGAGTTATGACTAAGTGTTGTGGCAGTCGGGCAGTGACAATGCGTCGTCGTTAATGGTATAATACTAGTCGAGGATCCGATTTCGACAATCAGTCAAGCAAAAACTGGGCCATTTCGATGGCCTTTTATCTGTCGAGCTGAGGTATTGTCCAGGGTAGTTCTAGAGAATTTAACCCTTCACATACCTTGCCTTTCCTCTTTAGAGTGGAGTTAGTTTATTGCGAACTGCCTGAGCCGCACTGGCCGGTCAATGCCGACGAGGCTGCGAAGGCTACTTTTAGGAGGCCAGAGGGCTCCTATTTTAGGGGCGCTGGCTTGACACTCTACAACTTCCGGCCTTGTGCAACATATTTCTGCAGTGGGAAAGAGGTTAGTACCATCATGGCGGCAGTCATTGGTGGCAGTATCGGATGCAGACTTTCTGTAAGATACTTCTATAAATACACTCTCGTAATGTTGTCTAAATTATGCTCGGACTCCCAAAAGTCACAACAATTTTTAATATTTTTAATTCGTTTATATGTCTTATTGTTATTGGCCTGTAAAACGACCAGAACTAAAACACGAGTTTAGAGAAAACAAGTATCTTGGAAAAGTATAATACAACAGAGAACAAGAGTTGTACGCCAGTCTTCACTGCCAGTATAGATTAGTGTCGTTCCAGGTATTTACTTCCGTCCCACCACAGGAAGATGTGGCACGAGTTCGAAAGGTAGGGTAAGTCAAGTCAGCGCCCCAAAAGAAGGAGCACTGTGGACTCTAAAAATTGCCTGTGCACCCCCTCCCCCTTGGCATTTCTCGACCAGGGCGCTTCAGGCAGTAAGCAATAAGCTTAATCCACCCAGAAGAGGGAAGACAACACCTTGAAGGGTGGATCTCTTAAGACTACCAAGGACTAATACCTCAGCCAGAAAGTTCCTGGCGGGCTGACGTGGATCCAACACTGACAAGCAGCAGCTCCCAGTATTTATGCTAAGTGAAAGAGTTCAAATAGTCTATATACGTAATGTAGCATAATATCCCCATCCCAAGCCTTAGCTCCCCATGTATCACCGAATCGACCCAACACTGACAAGCAGGTGCTTCTATTATTCATGCTGAGTAAAACAGTTAAAATATTCCGTATACATAATGTAGCATAACATCCCCTTCCCAAGCCTTAGCTCCCCAAGAGTTACCGAATCGTTTCCTTTTTCGATTGTAGCTATTTTAAGGCTGTTAGGAGTAGCTATATGTCACAGTGCCGCAAGTTGTAACCTAAACATTTTCCTTAAGAGTGTTTTTTTTTTTTTCTGGCCAAAAATGTTGGTTGGTAAACCCGATAAGTTAAACCGCTGCAATAAGTCTGTACCAAATTGTTGGTATTTTTTAATATGAACATTTTTACTTTTTTGGTAGTTTTGTTTAAAGTAATGTCGGTAATAATTTCACCCTCGAATGTTACTTTTTTACCAGTCACCGTTCTAGCTATTTTGTTGGTTCTTAGCATAGTCGGTTTTCCCAACCTTCTCCATGTATGTATGTTTATAATCAACATGTATAAACCAGAATTAATTGGTCATTTTACATTTATATCTAGGATTTTTAACTGTACATATTTTCTTATAATTCTGCCGCCTTGTTCTTTTGTTTTTGTGGATTTAACCCGAGTTTTATTGCCTCTATTCGTTCTGCACTGTGAACTCTTGTACCTGACTCTATTACAAGTTAGACGGGTTTTAAAACGGCATGAGCAATCACTTACCAAATAGAGGGATCCACAACAGAAACAGGGGTTCGGCGATAATTTATCCTATTTTTATTTGGCTGGCTTGTTTTTGTAGGAGCGTGAAAATAATCTCTCTTTTGTTTTGAATTGTTTTTGAAAGAGAGTTGTAATGTGTTTTCCCACGTACCATTCTCATGTGCGCAATGCCCGACACTTTAATGTCGTTGGAATCTTGTTTAAAACTTAGAAATCTCTGACAGTCTTTAGCTAATTTTTGTAATGTCACATTCTAACTTGTTTATAACTCTACATTTAATTTTTTTGTCTTCTCTTGATATGAGTCCTTGCACGAAAATTAATTATTTCTAAGTTATTCCAATGTAACTCGTCACATTGTTTATTAACGATTGACGCGAACGTTGCGTAGACATCGCCATCTTTTCTGACTACATTTAAACACTTCCAGCTTTTGTGGAACAGAGAAGTCTTACAGCTAAATAATTTTGTTAATAGATTAACAGCTTCAGAAAAAGTAAATAATTTTAGCAGCAGTAGGCGAACTTTTTTATAGTCTGTCTAATTTTCACAATCTATTTTGTGTAAATGCTCATACTATCTGAAATATTAAGCAATAAAACCTATCCTCGTCTGAGTAATAAGTGAAATAGTCAATTACACTCCAAACGGTATTCTGCGAAAAAGAATTATCGTTTTCCTTACTTTTACCCGTTTGCAATATTGTTTGCATTAATAGTTCAATTTTTTGATCGGTTTCTCTTTTTTGTTTCATAATTCTATTTTCTGTTTTCTGTAGCCTTTCGTCGGATCTTTGTTGTTGTTCCAGTAGAAGCTTTTGAACTCTTTCTTCATTTTTAGTGGTCTTTATTCAGCTTTTTGTAGCCTTTTGTCGGCTTTTTTGTAACAAATAATTTTTGTTATAGTTGTGTTGCAATTAGTATTTGATGAGTTCTGTTCTAGTTGCTTTAAATTCTTCCGTGTTGAAAATGTGTCTTTATAAAATACGGCTTTTAGATATTCATTCTTTTATATGACGCTTCTAATGTAGTAATCTTGGTTGTAAACAAGAAAGACAGCATCAACTTTTTTCTTCGACCAAAAAAATAACTTTTTAATACGCTTTTCACGTAACCGTAGACTAGGTTTTCTTTTTTACTTTCGGCGGCAGAACTTTTCTCTTTTGGAGAGAAAAGAAAATATCATATATTCTTTTCTTGTAAAAAATAAACACAGTGTCGCCATAGCAATAAAAAAATTACTGAACTATGTTTTTTGAGAGAAAATAAGTTGATCTTTAAGGTGTTTTTTTCTTCTTTTTGGTCCACCAAGAACGTCAGTTTTTATAATTGAAATGTTGTTGGGCGAATTTTCCGTTGATTTTTCTAGTTTTTTTTAAAAGTTCTCAAAAAAAAATTCATAGTCTTCGTCGTCAGTTGTGGCGTCCATTTTAAGGTTTTCAAGAATCTCTATTTGTACCTCGTCGCCAGTTGTGGCGTCCATTTAAAGATTCTCAATTAATATTTTAATGTACCTAGTCGCAAGGTTTTTTGGGGCCAGTAAAGGTGCCGGAAGGAAAACACGAACTCGGAATTTAGTGAAAACATGTATATTGGAAAAAGTATAATACAACGGCGAACAAGAGTAATACTACGTCAGTATATACTCGTGTTGTTCCAACACTGAAAAGCAGGTGCTTCCAGGATTTATAGTGAGTGGAAGCGTTAAAGTGGTCCGTATAGGTAATGTTCCATAACTCTTATTAATATATTACATTTCTTTAGCCTCAATCCATGTTTAAAGTACTAGTCATGATATGTACATTGAATGCAAAAGTATACGGATTCCTAATTATAGTCGAAACGTAGACTGTTTTTACCTCACTAGAAGGAGATAATCGTACTGGGTTACTTATCAAAATATCTACCGATACACCTTTAGTATAATTTGCTGTCTATTAATTTATGTATTGAAATAGGTTTCAAAACTAAATTGGCTTTGAAACAATTGTAAAATGCTCATGGTAAATGTTAAGTAGGTTTAAATTAGCTAATAAACGATATATATATATATATATATATATATATATATATATATATATATATGTGTGTGTGTGTGTGTGTGTGTGTGTGTATCTGGGCAGATAAAACATCATTAATATGGACAACATGTGTCTTCAAATGTTTTCTTTGATTCTTTCAAAATTCCTTATTAGTTTTGAGTTTAGCGGATACTGGCCGATACCTACCTGAAGATGGCTTTGGATAGATCAGAAAGAACAAGGGTACATAACGAGTATGGAAAATATATCGGCAAATTCCAGTCTGAAACTCGAAAACTACAAAGTAATTCCGAAAGGATCAAAGATAAGACATGCAGCCACAAGTTATCCGTAATATTTAAAGAAATATATATATATATATATATATATATGTGTGTGTGTGTGTGTGTGTGTGCGTTTGAATGTGTGTATATAAATACGATTTACCAATCTATCAGCTGTTCATATTTCTATCTATTCTTCTAGTTCGTAGCTCAATTCTCTTTCTCTCTATATATAGATATAGAAATTTATATATATATATATATATATATATATATATATATATATATATATATATATATGTGTATGTATTTATATATATAAATCTTTGTTTTGAAATATATGATAAGTCTATACGCATTATAGTGTGTTATGTGAATTGCACACCTGTGTGCTTTGAGGGAACCCCCGCACGGTTTCCTGAACATAGAGCCAATTCAATGGTAGGGACCTACTGTTTGACCAATGGGCACTTGCTGAATGAAAGGACCAACATTGGCTACTTTGTATTGAGCGACCGGCGTGCCATTCATTATTGGACACGAACAAAACCAATTCAAACTGGTTCCTTATGAAAAGCGAAAACGGATAGAATAAAGCTACGAATGAACAATAGACAGATAGACATTAGTAGCTACACATGCAAATCTATTACTCAATTCAAGACGGAATATATATATATATATATATATATATATATATATATATATATATATATATATATATATAGTCCACAGACAGAGCGTCTCGCTGTATCACAGCTCCTCACTTTGTTAAGATAGACAAGGCTGAGATTGAAAACTAACCATGTTTTGAATTGTCGGATTTTTTTCCACTGCGTCATTCACGAGGAAGTGAAGTCTTTATATACAATATCAGCACGCTGGAGATTGCTACCTACATTCCTTTTGTCGAACGTTTTGCATTATCGCTAATGGCAACGGGTGATTTCATTTATCACAGTGTCAAACCTATGAAAAAGTGTGGGAGTATGTGTAATCATCCACATGCATGTAGTTTCGTTATATCACAACTTTCCAGTGCAGTTTGATAGGCCAGTGGTTTGATATTATGTTTCAATATGAACACGCGTTACTTGTGGTTCTCTCTGATCATGTTATTCCCATTTATATTCTTTAAAACTCTGTAATAATCTATGCTATTATAATTTTTAAATATTTATTTATTCATTTATTATATTAATGCGGCTTCCTCAATTTTTAGTACGGGATTTTCGGAAAATATAAACAGATTCCTTTAGTTAAAACTAAGACTATTTTTTACTCGACTCTGGATGAAAAATTACCTTTGGGAATCACACTATCATTGCATCGGCTGATGAACCGGGCAAATTCGGCATCTTTAACCTTGGGGTTACATTTCCAAACTTTCTGAGAAACCGAAAGTACCAATAGATCATCGTAAATATATAGAGTGTCCATTTATATATATATATATATATATATATATATATATATATATATATATATATATAGTGTCCATTTATATATATATATATATATATATATATATATATATATATATATATATATATATATATTGTATTAGTTTCTATAGATGTAAATCCGTTGAAACTCAAGTGTTTATAAAAAGTGCTCAATAACAAGTAGAGCTGTCTATAAGTATACATTTCTATTTCTCTGAAATTCTTGGTCTGATGAGGTTGACTTTCTGGGAAAAGTGCAACCGAAACATGTATGCACATATGTAACCAATAATGTTTGTATAAATAAAAATTTATACTTATAAATATGTATATATATATATATATATATATATATATATATATATATATATATATATATATATATAGAGAGAGAGAGAGAGAGAGAGAGAGAGAGAGATTGAGAGAGTTGATTTTTAGTTACAGGTTTAATCCGAATAGATGACTCAATTTAATATAAAAAATATATAGAGTTATGAATATGTATCCAAAGTCATATTTCTGACTTCCGATCTCAATGTAATTAACATACAGAATAAATATTTATTAATAAAGAGTAACAAATAATTGACACACACCAGACGATAGTTTATTTCGACCATAACAAATCTCTTTCAGGTCTGTGAATAAGGCTACAAATTTTTACATCCAATCTTTTTAATAATATCACCGGATAAAAAGTTGAATTTAACTCTTTCACTTTTTTTTAGCTCTGTTATAATTTACTAAATATAAATGTCCATATCATAACAAGTACCTAGATCAATTAATAGATAACGACGAATACGTTGATGTGCTCACCAATGCGTACATATAAATTATATACACTTGAATACGAACATATATATATAAATAGATAAAAGTTTTTTTTCTGTGTATCCGAACTATATTCTTACTAAAACACCTTAACTTTTCCTAATTCAATAATACACTAAAATTATTTTCATACACCGCATATATACTCACACAAAAACTGACTTAACACTCTCACGGCTATAAATTATTTGCATAATTACTTTTTAAACGTTGTCGAATAAATTCATATTCCGTATTATACACTTATAATTTTATTCTGCTATTGTGTTATATATACGAAAAACTTTTCTTGCTATTAATTTCTTAATTATTATCAGCAGTAATATTATTTTAAGCGATTTAATTAATTTCCTATTTTGAATTACTCAGTAATATAAAATTGGTTTATTGACCAATCGACCTTCCATCCTCATGTTTATTCAATTTATTATGTAACCATTTTTAATGAGGAATTCATTTTCATTTTCACGCGGAAACAAATAAAATTCTTAAACTGTGAATAGCTTAAAGACCATATCAATTAACCTTTTTTTTTTTTTTTTCTAAAACAATAAAACTTGACTTTGTTCCTGCAGAGTAATTTCCCTCCACATTGGAATATATCAAGTAACACTACGACAATCAGCATTTTGTTATTTTTCGTTCAAATTACTAAAATGTAAATTGAAAATTATTGCTTTTGCTTCTGTAAAGAAGACTACAGCCTTAGCAATTGCTGCCCGAATGGCGGGTGGTTTTTGCGAGTATATATATATATATATATATATATATATATATATATATATGTGTGTGTGTGTGTGTGTGTGTGTGTGTGTGTTTATATTACGTCATATCTTAGTCAAAAATAATTGTATTCGTCAGATCTACAGTACATCTCTTAGTGGACCTTCTGCCAATAAAAGTCACTCAAAGAATTATCTCTGAGTCCCCACCACAACGTCAACGTAACCTGAACCTGGTGCACGCCGCTTTCAAGTTGTTTTTCGAGAGACGCCGGCATAACAGCTGAATTCTTTTAATTATCTTTTATTTATTCCAAACATAGAATATTTCAACTGACGTGTAAGGGCATACGGTGATTAGATTAGGGGCCAGATTTATAGGATTAATCTTTACTAGGGAGTTGTACAGCAAGGTGTTTGTTCACATCATAATCAGATTTTTTCATGTCGGTACAGCAGGGGTTACAAGGAGCAGGGATGTTATTCCAACGGTAAGTGATCCCAGGAAATGAACTATTTAATTAGAAATTTCTCCAGTATCTGTGACTTTTACACTAAAAGGTGGGATTTGCTGCTAATCGGGTTGGTCCCGGGTATAAGTTGAGGGAGTACAAGTGCAATCAGTTACTCGGAGCACATTACGTGGAAGTACTTGTAAAACAAGTACGACGATGAAAAATGGGGTTGGGGCTTGGTATACAGTTTGGGACCTATTCGGTTAGAGACTCTTCGCAATCAACTATTGCTTGGTGCTTCAGTCGGTATGGTTGGTATCTTTATTAACTTCTCCTCACAAATAGTTGTCCATGAGGTTAAAACCAGCCGAGTTGAGGGAGTCAAATGTCAAGACTGATAGAAACGTGAAAGTTATCAGACAGCCACTTCTATGTTTTTCTGAAGGTGTGACACAGCTGAGTCTTGATGCCACTAGTATAACTTTCCATAAGCCAGTTTCTTAGCTAACGCTAAAAACAGTGAGCGGCAACTCAATATAGCCATCTTAATTGAGTCTAGCTCTCTTTACAAAGAGATAGGGTAGCATGGTGTTGCCTTCACTGGAAACACACCCACATTCACTCACAGTTTGCGGGAAGTTGGTATTCATGAGACGCGGGATCTTGTGTGGGCTGTAGGCTAGCCGTCTGTTTTTCTACGCGTTGTCCTGGAAAAAGCCAGAGAATCTTTGGATCGACTGAATGTTTGACCTTGTTGATGAGTTTCTTGGTGTTTGTAAGGCCGTTTTCTAGATCCCCGTCGGTGACTAGCAGGCCTGGCTCTAGCGTCTCCTGAATGAGAAGTGAAGATCCACGTTCAACGAAGTCTTTATAGTCGCCACTCCGACGCCCATCTTACTCATTAAGAGTCCGCACTTATAACTTTTCCTGCTCGCCATCACAGTCGTAATGCTCCAGGTTGAAATCTTATGGCCTTCAACATATTCCAAAACCAATGTATGCAACACCAACGCATTATTCAATCCACAGAGAATAATTATGCTGCAGGCCATTCTCTTCCAATGCTTTATAGTCATCCATAGTCTCCAGCTTTCAAACCCAAGACAATAATTATCCGTAGCACTTTAACGCTATCACATACTTCGAATGGTTCTGCAATTAAATTATACCCAATAAATATAGAATTTGGTTCGAACTCATTCTATATGAAATATATTTATCCAAAGACACATGTTCGTCGTTTTTACGACTCATCAATGTAGCTAGCCGACTAAAGTTAGGTATATTTATGTTTATAGATTTGTATGTAGAGAATTCAGTCTTAAATTAATGAAGCGATTTTTGTCAATTTTAGACCACAGCTGCTAGACATAAATGATCCAATCGTCGCTTACATTTAGTTTGATTTCGCTTCATGCAAAGGTTGTAAAAAGGAGGTAGAAGCCATTCGTAAAAAAATTAAAATACCTCTGATTTTTGTGAAATTTTAACAATAGGTATTAGACATAAAATAAACACAATTACGAAGATTTAACTTTCTTTGCATTATATTAAAGGGAGTATATAGAATTCTATGGGCACAACGTCTCATCTGACAATTAAAATATTTCAGATTTACATTGAATTTTATTCGTAGTTGCTAGACATCATGGGACTAACATTAATTGAATTTCAATTTCAGCGTAAGCCTTCAATTTTAGACATTTACTAGAATATTAAATTATGTAAAACATTTGGATCAATATCGGAATAAGGATTATAAACATAAGGTTTTCTATCACTATATCTTGATTTTAATCTTCTTAAGGGATATGTTTCTTTTCCTCGATCCTTTCTTTTTTATTTGTTTTCTTTTTTCTACTTTCATTCAATTTCTAAGTCTTTTTCTTTCTTTCTCTATTTTCACTTATTTTCCTTTCGCCTAAAACATTCATGTCTTTCTGATTTCTTTCTTTCTTCTAAACTTATTTATTTTTCTTATCTTCCATATTTAATTTTTTTCTTTCTTTCTTTTACACTTATATTTTTCCTCGTCTTCAAACGTCAGTTTGTTTCTTTCGTAATATTATACTATTTTCATTTCTATCGAAACCGTTCTTCTTTTCTTTCTTTCCTTCCTTCTGAATTTATTCTATAGTTCTTTCACTTTTTTCTCTCTTTATTTTACACTCATTTTTTATATTTTCATCCACCATTCCTTCTTTCTGTTTTATTTCGTTCTTCTATATTTGTTTTTTTCTTCCATCTTTCATTTTTTCATTTGTTTTTACTTTTGTTTATTCTCTTTCTCCTCGAACTTTCTTTCATTCTTAATTTTTATTTCCTTCGATCCTTTATCCTTTGCAATCTTTATTTATTGCTGCGTTCTGTCTATCTTTCTTTTACATCAATTTATTTTCGGTAATTTTATAGAGCAATGCCCGTTGCCAACCGACATGTTTGAGTGCTATTCGAGACAGAGCGTACTTTTATAAAATAACAGTTTTTCTCTTAATTCTCGACTGGCAAATACTTGCTTTCTTTCCTTTTGTATTTCCCTCGTCTTTTTCTTTTCTTCTCTTCCAACTTTCCCTTTTCCTTCCTTCATTATTTGATAACTATTACTTTTTTCCTAATTTTACTTTCTTTCCTTCTGTCTTATTTACTTTTTTTCTGTCTAACTTTTTTCTTTCATACTTATTTGCTTTATTTCTCTTTTGATTTCCTATTATTTTTTACACTATTTCTTTTTTTCTTTTAGTTATTTAATTTCCTTCTATGTTCCTTTCTATTTTTCTTACCTATTCTTAGTCACATTTTTTTTATTTAACTCTTTTAATCATCCATTATATTTCAGTATATATATATATATATATATATATATGTATATATAATACCAATATTTATTAAAGTAAATATTAAATTATTTAGAAAGAGAAAGAGAGAGAGAAAGAGAGAGAGAGAGAGAGAGAGAGAGTAAAGTATGAAAATATATTTATAGCAATTAAGCTACACAGAGGCGTCCGAATTTCATCCTCGTAGTTAATCGTCATAGACTTAGTCTAACGATTCCCTGCGTGGATGTATTGACCACTGTTGAAGTACATATTGGAAATCTCTGCAAACATAAATCACCGTAAAATATTAAAATATACGCGTGTACATGAAATAATACACCCACACCCATATATATATATATATATATATATATATATATATATATATATATATATATATATATATATAATTATGGTGAGGACTTGTCCATATGTGTTAATCCACAAGAGCATTACTGAGTTAGTGTTATATATTTATTTAGTATGACTTTGTATAAATAAATATTTTAAAGAAAATAAATATATTTTTTAACATATAATTAATTGTGAGACGTTAAAAGTGTGACCTGAATAGCATTTAAGCTAACATATCTAACTTTGATTTTGACTAACGAAGTTTCATTCCTTTTTTGTATAGTGTTTTTTTAACTATAATAGCATACCTAACTACAGTTTATTTTTTTTATTATGTATTCCCACCCTGATATCTAGTAATATGGAAACATTTTTAAATTATAACCGAAAAATGAAAAGCAGCAAAAGGAAATACTTATATGTTTAATTGAATGATATGAAAAGAGTTGTCTCCCTTACAAATAAACATTTTATAATGTATCTCAATATAAATATAAAAGTGTACAAACAAAACGAACATTTCTTCACTGTATTACGAACAACGCCGGGGAGCTACACCTGGTATATACATATATATATATATATATATATATATATATATATATATATATATATATATAATGGTAGTAGAAACACAGCATGACGTCACTTGCTTTATATGCATCACTCCTTCTTTAATAGTAGTAGAGTGCTTCGACATCAAGCCGCTTTATATGTGTTAAATTATCATTTGTTTATCGGCTGTTCAACTGGTGGGCGCGCGGTTTAGGGCGTTGGATGCAAGTCGAAAAATACTTGTTATCCAGGGTTTCGAATCGTACGACCGGTAGTGAATAGTCATATCTCTATGCTGATGAATCCCGATTGATAAGGGATGAAACGTATACGTACATAGATAATAAACAACAACAAATATTTTATATTTGTCGCTCCTCGTAAAAAAGTAGAGCCCTCTTAATGGTAGTAGAAACACAGCATGACGTCACTTGCTTTATATGCATCACTCCTTCTTTAATAGTAGTAGAGTGCTTCGACATCAAGCCGCTTTATATGTGTAAAATTATCATTTGTTTATCGGCTGTTCAACTGGTGGGCGCGCGGTTTAGGGCGTTGGATGCAAGTCGAAAAATACTTGTTATTCAGGGTTTCGAATCGTACGACCGGTAGTGAATAGTCATATCTCTATGCTGATGAATCCCGATTGATAAGGGATGAAACGTATACGTACATAGATAATAAACAACAACAAATATTATATATATATATATATATATATATATATATATATATATATGGATATATATATATATATATATACATATATATATATATATAGAGAGAGAGAGAGAGAGAGATTGAGAGAGTTGATTTTTTAGTTACAGGTTTAATACGAATAGATGACTCAATTTAATATAAAAAATATATAGAGTTATGAATATGTATCCAAAGTCATATTTCTGACTTCCGATCCTAATGTAATTAACATACAGAATAAATATTTATTAATAAAGAGTAACAAATAATTGACACATACCAGACGATAGTTTATTTCGACCTTAACAAATCTCTTTCAGGTCTGTGAATAAGGCTACCCATTTTTACATCCAATCTTTTTAATAATATCACCGGATAAAAAGTTGAATTTTACTCTTTCACTTTTTTTAGCTCTGTTATAATTTACTAAATATAAATGTCCATATCATAACAAGTATATAGATCAATTAATAGATAACGACGAATACATTGATGTGCTCACCAATGCGTACATATAAATTATATACACTTGAATACGAACATATATATATATATATATATATATATATATAAATGAATAAATGCGAAAGTTTTTTTTTTGTGTATCCGAACTATATTCATACTAAAACACCTTAACTTTTCTTAATTCAATAATACACTAAAATTATTTTCATACACCGCATATATACTCACACAAAACCTGACTTAACACTCTCACGGCTATAAATTATTTGCATAATTACTTTTTAAACATTGTCGAATAAATTCATATTCCGTATTATACACTCATAATTTTATTCTGGTATTGTGTTATATATACGAAAAACTTTTCTCGCTATTAATTTCTTAATTATTATCAGCAGTAATATTATTTTAAGCGATTTAATTAATTTCCTATTTTGAATTACTCAGTAATATAAAATTGGTTTATTGACCAATCGACCTTCAATCCTCATGTTTATTCAATTCATTATGTAACCATTTTTAATGAGGAATTCATTTTTATTTTCACGCTGAAACAAATAAAATTCTTAAACTGTGAATAGCTTAAAGACCATATCAATTAACCTTTTTGTTGTTTTTTCCTAAAACAATAACACTTGACTTTGTTCCTGCAGAGTAATTTCCCTCCACATTGGAATATATCAAGTAACACTACGACAATCAACATTTTGTTATTTTTCGTTCAAATTACTAAAATGTAAATTGAAAATTATTGCTTTTGTTTCTGTAAAGAAGACTACAGCCTTAGCAATTGCTGCCCGAAGGTCGGGTGGTTTTTGCGAGTATATATATATATATATATATATATATATATATATATATATATATATATATATATATATATATATGTGTGTGTGTGTGTGTGTGTGTTAATATTACGTCATATCTTAGTCAAGAATAATTGTATTCGTCAGATCTACAGTACATCTCTTAGTGGACCTTCTGCCAATAAAAGTCACTCAAAGAATTATCTCTGAGTCCCCACCACAACGCCAACGTAACCTGAACCTGGAGCACGCCGCATTCAAGTTGTTTTTCGAGAGACACCTGCATAACAGCTGAATTCTTTTAATTATCTTTTATTTATTCCAAACATAGAATATTTCAACTGACGCGTAAGGGCATACGGTGATTAGATTAGGGGCCAGATTTATAGGATTAATCTTTACTGGGGAGTTGTACAGCAAGGTGTTTGTTCACATCATAATCAGATTTTTTCATGTCGGTACAGCAGGGGTTACAAGGAGCAGGGATGTTATTCCAACGGTAAGTGATCCCAGGAAATGAACTATTTAATTAGAAATTTCTCCAGTATCTGTGACTTTTACACTAAAAGGTGGGATTTGCTGCTAATCGGGTTGGTCCCGGGTATAAGTTGAGTACAAGTGCAATCAGTTACTCGGAGCACATTACGTGGAAGTACTTGTAAAACAAGTACGACGATGAAAAATGGGGTTGAGGCTTGGTATACAGTTTGGGACCTATTCGGTTAGAGACTCTTGGCAATCAACTCCTGCTTGGTGCTTCAGTCGGTATGGTTGGTATCTGTGTTTACTTCTTTTCACAAATAGTTGTCCATGAGGTTAAAATCAGCCGAGTTGAGGGAGTCAAATGTCAAGACTGATAGAAGCGTGAAAGTTATCAGACAGCCACTTCTATGTTTTTCTGAAGGTGTGACACAGCTGAGTCTTGATGCCACTAGTATAACTTTCCATAAGCCAGTTTCTTAGCTAACGCTAAAAACAGTGAGCGGCAACTCAATATAGCCATCTCAATTGAGTCTAGCTCTCTTTACAAAGAGATAGGGTAGCATGGTGTTGCCTTCACTGGAAACACACTCACATTCACTCACAGTTTGCGGAAAGTTGGTATTCATGAGACGCGGGATTTTGTGTGGGCTGTAGGCTAGCCGCCTGTTTTTCTACGCGTTGTCCTGGAAAAAGCCAGAGAACCCTTGGATCGACTGAATGTTTGACCTTGTTGAGGAGTTTCTTGTTGTTGGTAAGGCCGTTTTCTAGATTCCCGTCGGTGACTAGCTGGCCTGGCCCTAGCGTCTCCTGAATGAGAAGTGAAGATCCGCGTTCAACGAAGTCTTTATAGTCGCCACTCCGACGCCCATCTTACTCATTAAGGGTCCGCACTTATAACTTTTCCTGCTCGCCATCACAGTCGTATGCTCCAGGTTGAAATCTTATGGCCTTTAACATATTCCAAAACCAATGTATGCAACACCAACGCATTATTGAATCCACAGAGAATAATTATGCTGCAGGCCACTCTCTTCCAATGCTTCCTAGTCATCCATAGTCTCCAGCTTTCAAACCCAAGAAAATAATTATCCGTAGCACTTTAACGCTATCACATACTTCGAATGGTTCTGCAATTAAATTATACCCAATAAATATAGAATTTGGTTTGAACTCATTCTATATAAAATATATTTATCCAAAGACGCATGTTCGTCGTTTTTACGATTCACCAATGTAGCTAGCCGACTAAAGTTAGGTATATTTATGTTTATAGATTTGTATGTAGAGAAGTCAGTCTTAAATTAATGAAGCGATTTTTGTCAATTTTAGACCACAGCTGCTAGACATAAAGGATCCAATCGTCGCTTACATTAAGTTTGTTTTCGCTTCATGCAAAGGTTGTAGAAAGGAGGTAGAAGCCATTCGTAAAAAAATTTAAATACCTCCGATTTTTGTGAAATTTGAACAATAGGTATTAGACATAAAATAAACACAATTACGAAGATTTAACTCTCTTTCCATTATATTAAAGGAAGTATGTAGAATTCTATGGGCACAATGTCTCATCTGAAAATTAAAATATTTCAGATTTACATTGAATTTTATTCGTAGTTGCTAGACATCATGGGACTAACATTAACTGAATTTCAATTTCAGCGTAAGCCTTCAATTTTAGACATTTACTAGAATATTACATTATGTAATACATTTGGATCAATATCGGAATAAGGATTATAAACATAAGGTTTACTATCACTATATCTTGATTTTAATCTTCTTAAGGGATATTTTTTTCTTTTCCTCGATCCTTTCTTTTTTATTTGTTTTCTTTTTTCTACTTTCATTCAATTTCTCAGTCTTTTTCTTTCTTTCTCTATTTTCACTTATTTTCCTTTCGCCTAAACCATTCATGTCTTTCTGATTTCTTTTTTTCTTCTAAACTTATTTATTTTTCTTATCTTCCATTTTTCATTTTTTTCTTTCTTTCTTTTACACTTATATTTTTCCTCTTCTTCAAACGTCAGTTTGTTTCTTTCGTAATATTATACGTATTTTCATTTCTATCGAAACCGTTCTTCTTTTCTTTCTTTCCTTCCTTCTGAATTTATTCTATAGTTCTTTCACTTTTTTCTCTCTTTATTTTACACTCATTTTTCATATTTTCATCCACCATTCCTTCTTTCTGTTTTATTTCGTTCTTCTATATTTGTTTTTTTTTTCCATCTTTCATTTTTTATTTGTTTTTACTTTTATTTATTCTCTTTCTCCTCGAACTTTCTTTCATTCTTAATTTTTATTTCCTTCGATCCTTTATCCTTTGCAATCTTTATTTATTTCTGCGTTCTGTCTATCTTTCTTTTACATCAATTTATTTTCGGTAATTTTATAGAGCAATGCCCGTTGCAAACCGACATGTTCGGGTGCTATTCGAGACAGAGCGTACATTGATAAAATAACATTTTTTCTCTTAATTCTCGACTGGCAAATACTTGCTTTCTTTCATTTTGTATTTCCCTCGTCTTTTTCGTTTCTTCTCTTCCAACTTTCCCTTTTCCTTCCTTCATTATTTGATAACTATTACTTTCTTTCCTAATTTTACTTTCTTTCCTTCTGTCTTATTTACTTTTTTCTGTCTAACTTTTTTCTTTCATACTTATTTACTTTATTTCTCTTTTGATTTCCTATTATTTTTTACACTATTTCTTTTTTTTTTTAGTTATTTAATTTCCTTCAATGTTCCTTTCTATTTTTCTTATCTATTCTTAGTCACATTTTTTTTATTTAACTCTTTTAATCATCCATTATATTTCAGTATATATATATATATATATATATATATATATATATATATATATATATATATATATATATAATACCAATATCTATTAAAGTAAATATTAAATTATTTAGAAAGAGAAAGAGAGAGAGAAAGACAGAGAGAGAGAGAGTAAAGTATGAAAATATATTTATAGCAATTAAGCTACACAGAGGCGTCCGAATTTCATCCTCGTAGTTAATCGGCATAGACTTAGTCTAACGATTCCCTGCGTGGATGTATTGACCACTGTTGAAGTACATATTGGAAATCTCTGCAAACATAAATCACCGTAAAATATTAAAATATACGCGTATACATGAAATAATACACCCACACCCATATATATATATATATATATATATATATATATATATATATATATATATATATATATATATATATATATATATATATATATATATAATTATGGTGAGGACTTGTCCATATGTGTTAATCCACTAGAGCATTACTGAGTTAGTGTTATATATTTATTTAGTATGACTTTGTATAAATAAATATTTTAAAGAAAATAAATATATTTTTTAACATATAATTAATTGTGAGACGTTAAAAGTGTGACCTGAATAGCATTTAAGCTAACATATCTAACTTTGATTTTGACTAACGAATTTTCATTTCTTTTTTAGTATAGTGTTTTTTTAACTATAATAGCATACCTAACTACAGTTTATTTTTTTATTATGTATTCCCACCCGGATATCTAGTAATATGGAAACATTTTTAAATTATAACCGAAAAATGAAAAGCAGCAAAAGGAATTACTTATATGTTTAATTGAATGATATGAAAAGAGTTGTCTCCCTTACAAATACACATTTTATAATGTATCTCAATATAAATATAAAAGTGTACAAACAAAACGAACATTTCTTCACTGCATTACGAACTACGCCGGGGAGCTACACCTGGTATATATATATATATATATATATATATATATATATATATATATATATATATATATATATATATATATATATATATATAGTGTAACCTGGATATAAGAGCACCGGATATAAGAGAAACCCGAATATAAGAGACATTGTCTCTGGTCCCAAATTATAGCCTGTGTTTATGTCTATACATTTGACCTCGATATAAGAGACACGGATATAAGAGAAATTCGGCTATAAGATACTTCTTCTCCGGTCCCTTCCTCCCCAATATAAGAGAGTTCGTTTTGAGTGACAGTGTGATGTCGTAAATCAGTCAAAAGACGTTGCTAAATTTTCTCACCTCATTGGTGAGTCTTTCTATGACCTTCACTATAGTCATATCCATTAAATATTCGTAAAAAAGGCTTCTTTTGTTGTTGTTGTTGTTAGAAGGCGAACCCGGATATAAGAGACTTATTCTCCGGTCCCAACAGCTATCTTAGATCCGGGTTTAAGAAAGAAATTTGTATACAATAAAAAAATGACTGCCTTTTTTAAGAAAAAGTAATTTTTGACTGAATTATTTGTGAAAACTGATTGACAAGTATTTTTTATGTCTATAACTGTTAAATAAACTAGTGTTCTGTGCGTAAAAAGCGTTATATGTGGTGTTTCCATACTTACATAAACAAAATAGACCATACCCGGATATAAGAGGAACCCGGATATAAGAGACTTATTATCCGGTCCCGGCAGCTCTCTTATATCCGGGTTACACTGTATATATATGTAATCTTATTTTGTCTTCCTGTAACAAATTAGTTTTCTTACAGAGTCTATTTTTCTCTTCTTTTTGTTCACCATACAAATAGCGTTCCATCCTCATCGCCAATGCCTTTGTTTTTCAGGCTCGGTTAAACATAACTAACGTTTCGACTCGAGGCGCTGTTTATCTTCAGGTGGTTCGTCATTGTCACGTTTTTCGATTATTTTCGTGTTTCGTGCGTGCACTCGCCGCTTGTTCAGATTATAACGCTGTCGGTTTCCAGGTAACAAACCGTATTCATTATTCCACCTCCAATAGCTCCGATGCTTTAGACACGAATACGATTATGTCAACTTCGAGATTCGAAATAATTGAGAGTTTTTTGTGGAAGATGCAAGGCTAATCATTTACTTGTCAGAAAAATAATGGCCAATTTTAAATCTTCGCTACCTGATCTTTCGAGTGTTCATATATATATATATATATATATATGGAGACAGAGAGAGAGAGAGAGAGAGAGAGAGAGAGAGAGAGAGAGAGAGAGAGAGAGAGAGAGATAAAAAGAGAGAAAGACAAGTAAAAGAAAATAAAGATTGTAAAAATACAAAATCTATTACGTCTTTAGTTGTTCCAAACAAGGTGTTTTCTAATAAAATACGCTTTTTTCCACTCCTTAAGACATGCCTTTTTCAAAGAATGTAAAAATTAAATCTCTTTTATTTGAAAACGCATTGTTTTTAATAATTGATGGCGTAATAAATTTCGTAGGTTTACAATCTTTATTCTCATCTTTTACTTGTCTATATGCTTACTCTATCTTGTATATCGGGTATCAATGCTTTCATGATAGGTTCTAATTTGCTATTTAACAGTTTAAGTTAAGGTCCCCTGTTTTTGTTTCAGTGTTATCTATATGAATCCGCTTTTGTATTTGTAAATATTCCAGCGGTAAATCGGCTCATGCAAGTGCTAAGTCTGCGATATATTAGATTTAGTTAGTATCTCTGGAAATTTAACTGCATTTGGTTTTCTTTGTTTGAAATGAATCAACACTTCTCTAGACTATATATATATATATATATATATATATATATATATATATATATATATATATATATATATATATATATATATATATTTAAAAAAGTAAAATTACCATCTGTAAAAAACTATATTCAACAATTGTTAATTTTTATTTCATAATTTTATAATTTTATGATTTCATAACGCGTTTCGAGCTTGGTACGTCTCTCTTCAGATCTATTTTCAATTTCTAAATTTTTTTTTAACGATTTCTACTCTCTCTATCTCTCTCTGTATATATATATATATATATATATATATATATATATATATATATATATATATATATATAGAGAGAGAGAGAGAGAGAGAGAGAGAGAGAGGGAGGGAGAGAGTGAGAGATAGAATCGTCAGGATAAAATGCATG
The DNA here is from genome assembly GCA_963556195.1 of Sepiola atlantica. Taxonomy (NCBI): domain Eukaryota; kingdom Metazoa; phylum Mollusca; class Cephalopoda; order Sepiida; family Sepiolidae; genus Sepiola; species Sepiola atlantica. Next base: position 119,561,726 of record OY744522.1, read on the forward strand.
AAATTCGTGTTACTGAGTGTTTTTATATACACACGTGGATATCTAACTAGCTAACTAATCAGATTTATTGTTATTCTTAACCACGGGTTAATGTTTTAAATACATGAAATAAAATAATTGAGTAAATAAAATACACAATTAAACCAACATATAAAATAACAAAAAGTAAAAATAACAATATTTCAAGTACATAGTGTTAAAATTAGGTCATTTATTAATTCGACACATTCACAACGTGGATGCGTCACAAATATACACAAATAACCAAAAGCAAAAATGTTAAGTAAAAGTCAGTCGAAACTTTGTTTGTGAGAAGCCTTGCCATTGACTAATGTAACATTAACTTGTGGGAGAGAATAAACATGAATCTGATTGGTTATCTTGCGAGACTAACAACCGCGCCGATATATAAAAGCACTTGGTAAAAAGAATTCCGTGCATTTTAGCCTGGTGATTCTCTACGGAGATGAAACGCGAACATCTCTGTGTAGCTTAATTGCTATGATTCCACTTTATACGTATACATATTGTCGGGGTCTCCATCCTTTAATTATACATGATGCATATCCCCCCTCTCTGTCCCTCCCTCTCTCTATATAATATATATATGTATATATATATATGTATACACCCCCACACACACATATATATATATATATATATATATATATATATAGTATAATGCTTTATTTATACATACATTTTTGTTACACATTTGCAGACATATTTCAGCTATAGCTGGAAAAAGTTAAGCTTCCTCAGGCATATTTCTTAGTATAAAGACGAAGGTGAGAATTAAATACATTTTAAGAGCGGTTACAAACAGCATGGTGGCCTGGCGTAGGTTTTATGAAATACAATAGAATATAACGGTTGATGTTTTTAAATATTAACTTTTACATCTCCATACTTTTCAGATATACTCTTTGCCTGATATTTGTAAGTTACATGTTCGCCAAATGCCCTCATCTGCTCATCTATTTTGATACTCCAGGACTACCCGGGGCGATAAAAAAACGAAGTAGTAGACATTATATAGTGTGTTTAACATCTTTATATAAACACTTCAATCTCTCTTCCTTTCTCTAGCCGTCTTTTGTTCTCTCGTCCGCATTATTTCCCCCGAACCCACAACTTCTCTTTTCTCTTTTCCCTTTTCCAATGTGATTCTTCTCTAAAAGTTTAGAGACGCGCCCGTGTTGTATCAAAAAAACTAAAACATATGAGACGCTCACCTGTTGTAACAAAATAAACAAAGGTTTAAAGACGCGCCATTGTCGTACTAAAGAATGAACAGTTTGGAGACGCGCCCCTGTCGTACCAAATAACTAAAAGTTTAGAGACGCGTCCCTGTTGTACCAAATAACTACTAGTTTAGAGACGCGCCTCTGTTGTACCAAAGAACTAATAGTTTAGAGACGTACCAGAGAAGTAAACGTTTAGAGACGTGCCCCTATAGTACTAAAACAGTAAAAGGTTAGAGACGCGTCCCTGTTGTACCAAATAACTGGGGATGGCACAGTGGCTTAGTTGGTATCGATGCGGACTGAGAACCTGGGTATGCCAGGTTCAAATTCAAGTCATTCCACTGAAAACGCTTCCATCAAACCCACATGACACTTGTGTCTAATCTCCTGGAGCCCCCCAGGAGATGAATAGAAATCACATTGACCCTTCTTCACGGGTGGCCTCGGCCTTGATAAAGTGGTGGTTTCTGTTTATTAAAGTAAAAAAATAACTAAACGTTTGGAAACGCGCCGCTGTTGTACCAAATAACTGAAAGTTTTAGACGCCCCCACCTCCAACACCTTATAACGTAATTTTCGAATTATTTGCATGAATAGCATTGATATCAAGGTACATCTTAAGGAGACGGACCCTTCCCTTCCTAGAACTCGTCTCATACCGACAGAATCAAGGCCAGTACCGGAATTACCTCAGAATTAGCGTATATTATCCCCCCCACTCCACAGCCTCCCTCTGATGTCATTTCTGGTTACATTTTAGGAAATAGTTTTCAATTTTTTTTTTCGGAAATGACTTGCATTTTTATTTAAATTACTAAATAATATAATTGGTTTATTTGAATTAATACATAATTAAATTGACGCTAAACCGAAAATAGCTTAAATAGCCCCTTCGACGAAATCTGCCCATAACCCCCTTAGGTGTGCATTTAGAGAATAGGGAAGACTACCATTATCTTTCTCGGTTAATTTTACATAAGAATACATTTTTAGATTTAATGTTGATGCTCTAACGTTTTCTGTCTATAGGGCACACTCACACGCACATAAACACCCATACATACATATATTGAGTTTAATATATATATATATATATATATATATATATATATATATATATATATATATATATATATATATATATATATACATTAACTTGCTTCAATTATTTATTATTGACTATTTTCACTTTTAAAATGGTCCTCGATTGATTTCTCTTGCGGTGTAGATTTCAAATTAGCCCCCTCTTTTATGTTAACGAGTAAATGAACCGAACAATCATTGGCGTTTCACTTCACTCGGATACTTACACTTCAATTTGCTTCAAGCATTACTATTAACTATCTTTACTTTGTAGACGGCTCCTGGATTCTATGCAACAGTGTTCAGACACAATAAGTCCCATCGTAAATTTTAACCGGTAAATGAACAAAAGAATAATTTGAGTTAAGCACTTTGATTTGCTAACGGTATGTGTAGTGTATCCAACATATTTCAAAAAATTAAAACAAAGTAAATATTCTCGGGCGACGGGGAGAGTGTACCGAGTAGATAAATAAACATGCACTTACATGGATAGAGAGATAGAGAGCGATAGACTGATATATGTGTGTAAGAACAGATGAGTAAAGGATATATGAGTCATATTTTTGCTAGCTTCATAGGATGGTATCCTGAAGAATAGCATATACTAAACAGACCTCTCTCAGGAAGGAGGCAATGTCTAGGAGGATGGTGTCATGAGAACACAACATATACTGCACCTGAATTGAGCATTGAAATATAGTACAATAGTACAGTTAAGAGAAGTAATAGAATAATTTCGGCTTCAAACATACACCTAGCAAATGCCCATTAGTAGTAGATTGTAATGAATGGGGAGCCTTCCGCGAATATTTACTGGAAGCTAAAATTTGCTAAAGACGGAAAGGGTGGAATAAAGAAAGAAAAAAGGGAAGAAGGCTGAAGAAAGAAAATAATAGAGAGCTGACGGCACATGCGCGTGCATTCCGATCAGGCGACATGCATGCGATCCTCTTTTAAAATCAACAGGTAACTCACGATCCTAATTAAGTAATTCAAACATCGCAACAGAAGGAATCCATTTTGGAGCAAGAGGTAAATTATCAAAGCCAAACAGAGGACAATTGTCATGTGATCGACGTCGACAACACATCTCCAATCATTTTATTTATTTTCGTTTTTCTCGTATTACTTTTAGAAACGACACAGCAAATAAAATTGAATTTTCTACTAATACCTTGACTGAGTCAGCCATGTTCTCTTTTCAATTCACCTCCGTTTTTTCACACACCCAGAGACGCACGCACAGACACAGAGACAGACACACCCACATATATTTTTTTTTGTAGATACGTATTCAAATCTCTTTCAGAAGCTGAGTCGTCTGCCACGCTTCAGTTTGAAATAGTTTTTTCATCGTTGAACGAGTATATTGAACACACTTGCGTTATTTTAGATGCACCCCGACATTCTATTCAAATCGTCCTCTATCAGTCAGTATGTTACATTTAAATTGGTAATGGGGTGTACGTCGGTCTGTCACGCTTATGTTTGTAATAAGATTTTCGTCAGACTGTCACGTTTATGTTTGAAATTGCATTCTCATCGCTAAAAGTGAATATTTAATAGACTGTTCCGGTAGTGTCATTATATTTTAATATCATATTAAAATAAATGTAAATATAATATATTATATAATAAGATATATCATAATTTAATGTGTTCAATAATGAGGCTCTCTTTGTCTGTCGCACTAAATATTGTAACAGAATTTTGTCCACCTGTCCCGCTTTATTTTAAAACAGAATTTTGTCGGTCTGTCGCGCTTAAGTTTGAAAAAAAAACATTGTATTACTAAATGAGAGATGGACTGGACACATCCTTAGAATATCCGTATTATTTGGTTATTTTTGTATGCGAGTAGCAGTTAAATAAACGCTGCTGATATCTTTCAAGGCGTTTCTTGAGGATACGTCGTTGACTAAGGCGTGTCAGTTTTATAAAAAAATTTCTTTTTTCTTTTTCCGTATTCGTCGGATAGGGGTAGGGTGAAGAAAGTGGGAAACAGGTTTAATATAAGCTGATTTGCTTCGGAGGCCATTGATATGAAATAGGGTCTTCGACATGAATACATACGATTAATTTCAAAAGAAGAGACAGTGTTATTCTAAAGAGTTTATTTTTTAGCGGGCAGCTATTTCTGACATACAAAAGAAAGAAATCGAACGCAACATAAACGTTTGAACAAATACACGATAAAAAGCAAACACTTTGTCTCAATACTAATCAAAGACATACGCGTGCGTATATATATATATATATATATATATATATATATATATATATATATATATATATATATATATATATTAGTATATATACGTATATATATATTTATAGAATATATCATGAATTATTTGTGAAAAACCAATAAAGTGCCTGATTGTAGGTTCTACAAGAGCTAATATTAAGTATTTTATTTGTGAACTATACATTACAGTATTTGTTTGGTGTACCTGTGTTTAATCTCTCTGGGCATGCTGTTTCTGGGGTAGTATAATTTTGTCAGAGCTAATTGTTAATGCGTTCAATAGTCGACGATTTCCTGAAAAATGAAGAAAAACTAAATTCACTAGTTACAGTCAAGCGATAGCCGCTTTTAGTGTTCTCCCATAACAGATACTCTAGCAGATAATATTAAAGGGCATAGATTATCATTTTTCTTATTTTTACGCATGTATTTCTTGCATTGTTATCAATAACTTTGACTACTGAATGTTGCTGAAGATTCGATCTGTCAAAATATAACGGTTTCTACCACAGAAACGGCATGTCCAGCCGATGAAACCCTGTTACACAAAACTGAATCTGTCATATATAGCTTTTTTAAAATTAAATATATATATATATATATATATATATATATATATATATATATATATATATATATGTGTGTGTGTGTGTTAACATAGTTCACCCCAAATAAGGCAGGCTACCACTACAGACGTAAGGAGTTACTGAGAATTAGGGTGTCGGTTTAGGGTGTCACCCCAAGTTGGGAGCAGTGTGGCAAGATGTCTGTTTACATTAGTTTTAAACCTCTGTATGTCGGTACTGTCGGGAAAACAGGGGGCAGGTAGGACGTTTCAGAGATCAGCAGCACCAAGAAAGAAACTATTGGAGTAGAAGGCTCTCCGACATCTGAGGATCTCAACAGTGAATTGATAGGATTTAGCTGATTGCCGAGTTGGTCTAGTAGATTTACGTCGGGGGCACCAGAGTAGCCCGCTCATCGGAATACAATCAATCAAATCATTCTTAAAACAAGCACAATAATGCAACATTGCGGCGATGGTGGATAGTGAGGGACTTATTAAGTTGGCGACTCTTTTTTTAACCTTGTCTGGGAGTGAGAGACTGGTGGATGATGCACCAGCGCAGATGTGGCAATATTACTCCATGCATGGGCGGATGGTGGCTTTGTAGAGATACAGTATAATGTCAGGTGTGTGGAGTTTACAAACACGGGAGAGGAAGCCTACCTATTTGCTGCAGCCTTGACAATCTCTTCAATGTATTTGTTCCAATTCATGTTACCTGTGAAGGTTAGGCCGAGGAGTGTGAATGTTGAACTCTCAGGTAGGGTGTGATTTGCCATGACAATCGGTGGTTGGAGAGGTTTATTGTAGTTGTTAAAGGAAAGGAGCTTTGCCTTTGCGGCAATAAAAGTTACCAACCATTTATGACCCAAATCTCCTACAACCTGGATGTCGTTTTCTAAGCATTCGGCCATTGCGTCGAATATGGTCGCATCCGTTTTGCCTACATGACGAGAGTAAAGCAAGGTGTCGTCAGCAAATATACCTATCTCAAACTCAATGTCATCAGGAAGATCGTTTATGAACATCAGGAACAATAAAGGTCCAAAGATAGATGCCTGAGGTACATCAGCATTTATGTCATGTTGCTTAGATGAATGGCCATCGTGGACAACTTGGATCTTTCTTTTGGTTAGGAAGGATCTAATTATATTAAGTATTTTCCCAGTAATACCGTATGAGCGTATTGTCAGGAGCCTTTTATGCCATACCTTGTCAAAGGCCTTGGACATATCAAGCGCTACTGCCCTAGCTTCCCCTACCTTGTCGTATTTATGATACATGAGTTCAGAGGTGACCGTTAGGATGTATGAAGTAGATTTTGCTTGTTTAAATTCATACTGGCAGTCAGAAAGAAGTTTAGCATTAACTAAGTGCCGGATTATCGCTAGATTGATTAAGGATTCAAAGATTTTAGCAACGATCGGGAGTAGACCTATTCGGCGGTAGTTCTGAACATTAGTTTTATCCCAAGAATTCTTGAAGACTGGTGCCCCATAGGTAATTTCCAGCTATCGGGGAAGCAAGATTCTTCTGGGCATTTGTTGTAGAGTTTGGTGAGGCCAGGGGCTAGTTCAACAGAACATTTATTTATTACTATTACAGGTATAAGATCAGACCCACAAGCTTTGGGGGTGTCAAGGTTTTTTATGATGACCAGGTTATCAAAGTTGGCTTCATCCGCAATGAGAATTTAGGGAGGGAGTGGTTTTCGTAGTCAAAGTGGAGTTTAAGACGAAACGCTGGGCAAGTAGTTCAGCATTATCAGTTGCCGTGCAAACGAAATTATTGTGGTTTGATAGTGGGGGAATCGTTGATTGACCATTGTTCACCACATAATTGTAGATTTCCAGAAATCGCGAGTACCTAGTTTCTGTGACTGAATGCGGTTTTTTGTTTACTATGTATACCTTCTCTTTGCTTCACCTATCATGGCCTTAAAATTATTTTTTGACTCTATAAATCTCTGTCTATTGGTAGGTGACGCATGGCTGCCGAATGTACGGAATGCTTGCTGCCTCTCAGCAATGGTATCTGCACATTCCGAAGCGAACCAATGGGAATGTGGGGCTTGCTAAAGAATTTTAGAATGAGGACATAGACTTCAATGCCTGCTTTGACCCATTCAGTTTACTAATTTTCACACTGATCAGCAAGGGGTGAGAAGGTTTGGTTCCATGGGGCGTTGCTGATGTGATCACTGATTGACTCAAAATCAGCCTGCTCGTAGTATCTCGTTATTTTGAGCAACGACTCATCAGCCTTTGGACGACTTTTTAGAATGATATTAATCACTAGCACAATGTAATCAGCATTCAAGAGTGGGCTATGAGTTTTCATCATACAAACCTCGGGCATTAAGGTCAAAACAGGTCTAGAAGTGTAAGTAATAAGAAAAGCATGTACTTTAATATATTGTAGGTTATAACAAAAGGTTTATACTTTTATGTATATATTGGTTATCACAAAATTCGCATGCTTTAATATATTGTTGGTTATCGCAAAATATCTATATTTCGATTCATTGTTAGTTATACAAAATGTCTTATACTGCAATATATTGTTCGTTATTTCTAACGTCTTATACGTCAATACATTGTCGGTTATCACAAAATTCTTATACTTTAACATGTTGTTTGTAATCATAACACTTGTATGCTTAAATATATTTTTGATTACCACAAATGTCTCAGATTTTAATGTATTGTTGGTAATTACAAAATGTATATGCTTAAATATATTGAATGTTTTCGCAAATGTCTCATACTGCACCATATAGTATGTTATCACAAAAGTTGTAAGCTTTAATATATAGTTGCTTATTACTAAAGTCTTATATTTCAATATATATTCGGTTTTACAAATAGGTCTTGCATTTCAATATATTGTAAGTTATCACAAATGTCTTAAAATTAAATATATTGTTAGCTAGCAAAAACTCTTATACTTCAATAAAGTGTTAGTTATCACAAATGTCTTGCACTTCAATATATTGATAATTATAAAAAAAAATGGTCATACTAGAATATATTGTTGGTTATCACAAATGCCTTATACTCAATATATTGTTTGTGATTAAAAAGCCTTGAACGCAAATATATTGTTGTTTATCACAAAAGGGTTATACTTCAATATGTTGTTAATTATTAAAAAAAATGGTCATACTAGAATATATTGTTGGTTATCACAAATGCCTTATACTTAAATATATAGGTGGCGATTAAACACCGTTACACTCTAATATATTGTTGGTTATCACAAAAGGGTTATACTTCAATATATTGTTAGTTATCACCATATTAAAATACTTCCATATATTGTTAGTTATCACAAAAGTATTTAACTTCAATATATTGTTTCTTACTACACAAGTTTTATACTTAAATAAATTGTTGGTTATCAAGAACGTTTTATACATCAGTATATTATTGGTTATCACACAAGTCTTATACTTTAATACATTGTAAGTTATGGCAAAAAATTAATATCTGAATATATTGTAGATTATCACAAAGTGTTTATACTTCCCTATATTGTAAGTTTTCATAACAGCCTATTACTTAAATATATTGTTTGTTACACAGAAGTCTGACACTTCAGTATATTTTTGTCTTTCTTTATTATTTTGTTGGTAATCACAAAAGTATTCTACTTAAATATATTGTTCGTTATCACAAAAGTCTTTTTCTCTAATATATAGTTGGTTATCACAGAAGTTGTTAACTTTTATATATTGTGAGTTATCACAAAATCTTTCACTTCAATATATTGTTGGTAATAACAAAAGTCTTATACTTAAATATGTTGTTGATTATCACGATTGTCTTGCACTTCGATTTATTGTTGGTTATTACAAAAGTCTTATAATTTCATGTATTGTCGGTGATTCCAAAAGTCTTCGACTTCAATAGATTGTTAGCTTTCACAAATGTTTTACTTCAATACATTGTTAGTTATCACAAAAGTCGTACACTTCAATACATTGTTGGTTATCAGAAAAGTCTTATACTTCAATTTATTGTTAGTCATCACAAAAGTCTAATACTTCAATATACACTAAAAGTATATCACAAAAGTCTGATACTTCAATATATTGTTAGTTATCACAAACGTCTTGCACTTCAATAGTGTTGGTTATCACAAATGTCTTGCACTTCAATAGAGTGTTGGTTATCACAAACGTTTTGCACTTCAATAGAGTGTTAGTTATCACAAACGTCTTGCACTTCAATAGTGTTGGTTATCACAAATGTCTTGCACTTCAATAGAGTGTTGGTTATCACAAACGTCTTGCACTTCAATAGAGTGTTGGTTATCACAAACGTCTTGCACTTCAATAGAGTGTTGGTTATCATAAACGTCTTGCACTTCAATAGTGTTGGTTATCACAAACGTCTTGCACTTCAATAAAGTGTTGGTTATCACAAAAGTCTTGTACTTCAATACATTGGTAGTTACTACAAAAGTGTTACCCTTTCATATATGGTTAGTTATCACAAAAGTGTTGCATATCAATGTGTCTTTGGTTTTCTCAAAAGTATTGTTCTTCAGTATATTGTTGGTAATCACAAAAGCTTTATAACTGAATATATTGCTACTTATCAAAATATTCTGATATATCTATATATTATTGCTTATCACAAAACACTTGTACGTCAATATATTGTTAGTTTTCACACACGTCTGATGCTCTAATAAATTGTTGGTTATTACACAAGTCTTATACTTTAATTTATTGTTGGTTATCACAAAAGCCTTACGCCTAAATATATTTCTAGTTATCACAAAAATTGTTTGCTTTAATATATTGCTGGTTATCACAAATGTCTTGTACTCGAATATATTGTTGGCCACCACACAAGTCTTGTACTTCAATACATTTTTGTTTATCGTAAAAAGCTGATTCTTAAATATAGTGTTAGTTATCACAAAAGTCTTATACTTACATATATAATTGAGGACTACAAAAGACTTATACTCTAATATATTGTTGGTTATCACAAATGCCTTATAATTCAATATATTGTTAGTTATCACAAAAGTCGTGTATATCAATGTATTGTTAGTTATCTCAAAAGTCCTGTTCTTCAATATATTGCCAGTTATCACAAAAGACCAATACATAAATATATTGTTAGTTATCAGAGAAGTCTCTTACTTCAATATATTGTTCGTTATCGCAAAAGTCTTGCACTTCAATACATTGTTGGTTATCACAAAATCTTATACTTTAATATATTGCGGATTATTACTTAAGTCATATAATTCAATATATTTTTGGTTATCACAAAATCTTATACTTTAATACATTGCGGGTTATTACTTAAGTGATATAATTAAATATGTTTTTGGTTATCACAAAATCTTATACTTTAATATATTGCGGATTATTACTTAAGTGATATTATTCAATATGTTTTTGGTTATCACAAAATCTTATACTTTAATATATTGCGGATTATTACTTAAGTAATATTATTCAATACATTGTTGGTTATCACAAAATCTTATACTTTAATATATTGCGGGTTATTACTTAAGTCGTATAATTCAATATATTTTTGGTTATCACAACATCTCATACTTTAATATATTGCGGGTTATTACTTAAGTGATATAATTAAATATGTTTTTGGTTATCACAAAATCTTATACTTTAATATATTGCGGATTATTACTTAAGTCATATTATTCAATATGTTTTTGGTTATCACAAAATCTTATACTTTAATATATTGCGGATTATTACTTAAGTAATATTATTCAATACATTGTTGGTTATCACAAAATCTTATACTTTAATATATTGCGGGTTATTACTTAAGTCGTATAATTCAATATATTTTTGGTTATCACAACATCTTATACTTTAATATATTGCGGATTATTACTTAAGTAATATTATTCAATACATTGTTGGTTATCACAAAATCTTATACTTTAATATATTGCGGGTTATTACTTAAGTCGTATAATTCAATATATTTTTGGTTATCACAAAATCTTATACTTTAATATATTGTCGGTTATTGCAACATCCTTCTATTTTAATATATTGTCAGTTATAAAATAAATTCTTTTACTTCAATATATTATGTGTTATAACCAAAGTGTTCTACTTTGATATGTTGTTGGTTATCGCTAAAGTCTTTTTCTTACCGAAAATTGTTTGTTATCACAAAAATCTTATGCTTCAATATATTAGTAGTTATAACAAAATTCTGATACTTCAATATATTGTTGGTAATCACAAAGGTATTGTACATAAGTATTATGTTGGTAATCACAAATGTTTAATACTTCAATACATTTTTCGTGTTCACAAAAGTATTGTACTTTAATATATCGTTGGTTATCATGAACGTCTTGTACTTCAGTTCATTTTTGGTTATCACAGAAGTCATATACTTCATTATATTGCTGGTTATAACAACATTCTCATACTTCTATATATTATTTTTTTTCGCAAAATGTATGTACTTCGATATATTATAAGTTATAACAAAATTCTTATACGTCAATATTTTGTGAGTTATCATAAATGTCTTGTACTTCAGAAATTCGTATACAATATATTGTTTGTTATTACAAATGTCTTTATGTTTAATATATTGCTGGTCATTACAATATATCTATATTTCAATACATTAGAATATATTAGTTGTTATTACAAAAGTCTTATACTTCAATATATTGTCTGTTAGTACAAAACTCTTACGCTTTAATATATTGTTGGTTATCACAAAAGTGTTATTCTACACTATACTGTTGATTATCACAAAAGTCTTGTACTTCAATATATTGTTAGTTATCAGAAAAGCCTTACATCTTCATATATTGTTTGCTATCACTGACGCCTTATAATTCAATATATTGTTTGTTATTACAAAAGTTTTAAACTTCAATATAGTAGTGGTTTTCATAAAAGTTTTATACTTCAATATATTGTTTGTTGTCACAAAAGTCTTATACTTTAATTTATTCTCGCTTATCACAAAGGTCTCATATTTACATACATTATTGTTAATCAGAAAAGTCTTATACTTCAATATATTTTTAGTTATCACAAAAGTCTTGTACTTCACTATATTGTTTTTTTTAACAAAAGTCTTATGCTTCAATATACTGCTGGTAATAACATAATTGTTATACTTCTATGTGTTATTACTTATCACTATTTTTCGTCAATATATCGTTGGGTATCACACGAGTCTTATACTTCAATATATAGTTGGTGATGACAAAAGTCTTATGCATGAATGTTTATCTCTTATTACAAAATTCTGATAATTCAGTATCTTACTGGTTATCACAAAAGACTAATATTATATAATAGTGTTGGTTATCACATAATTCTTGTACTTCAACATATAGTGTTAGTTATAACAAACGTCTTGTACTTCAATATATCGTTGCTTATCATACATGTCTTATATTTCAATATATTGCTGGTGATAACACAATTCTTACACTTATATATATTTTGGGGTATTACAAAACTCTTGTACGTCAATATATCGATGGTTATCACAAAAGTCTTATATTTTAATATTTTATTTGTAAATATGAACGTCTCACACATCTATATATTTTAGGTCTCACAAATGTCTTATGCTTAAATATATCATTTGTCATCTCAAAAGTCTTATAATTCAATATATAGCTGGTTATCACAAAAGTCTCATACTTCAATATACTAGTAATCATCACAAAAGTCATACACTTCAATATTTGTCTAAATGTTTTATACTTAAATATATTGTTTGTGTTCACAAAACATAGTCGGTTATCACAAAATACTTACATATATCTCTAGTTATTGCAAGGTTTTTATATATCAATATATTGTTAGTTATTACAAAAGTCTAATACTTCAATTATTTTTGTTTTAAAAAATGTTATCGGGTTCAATTTATTGCCGGTTATCAATATATTGTTGGTTACTACCAAAGTCTTATACCAAAATATTCTGAGTTATTACAAACGTCTCATATTTCAATATATTGTCGGTTATCACAAAAGTCTTATATTTCAATACATTGTTAGTCATAGAAAATGTCGTATACTTTTAATTTTTTGTTATTGCATAAAACTTTTACTTCAATATATTCTTGATTATCACGAAATCTTATACTTAAATATATTGTGAGTTATCACAAAAGTTGTATGCTTCAATATAATGTTAGTCATAACAAAAGCCTCATACTTTTATATATTCTTGGTTATTACAAAAGTTTTATACTTTAATACAGTGTAGGTTATCACAAAACTTTTATACTTAAATACATTGTTTGTTATCGCAAACCTTATATACTTTAATATGTTGTTTGTTATAAAAAAGTCTTAGACTTTAATATATTGTTGGTTATAAAAAGTCTTAGATTTTTATATATTGTTGGTTATGAAAAAAGTCTAAGACTTCAATATATTGTTGGTTATCACAAATTTCAAGTTTTAATTTATACCTTGTTATTTCTTGATGTCTATATATTTACCTTTATTGACTGAATAAATTAAATTAATTTTACCCTTATGTATTACATATTCCCTTGATATATCAGACGAAGTAGAATTATTGCACTTTCTTAGGAATGTTGATTTATAATCTCATTACTTTAATATACCATTAATTTTCGAATATACATTTTATCTTCTACAACACATCTACGTATATGTCTCAGTTATCAATATATGTCAAACTTACTATTAAACTTACTTATTATTCATCATTTATGATTTGATTTATAATTATCATATGTAAAATATATATTTTTTATTTATAGAGCATCTAAAGTTATTTACACGTTTCATGTAGAGTTTCTTATTTCATATCATCTAATTACTTATATGTGTTTACGCATGCTTATTATATTTTACTGTTTACTAATACATGTAATGTATTCTAAATTCCTATTATTTGTGTAATTTTTCTATATTAAAAAAATAACGTTACTATAGGTTTACATTTTTTTTTAAATAACAACATCACCCTAATTATTTTTCAATTCATAATTGTTTTGTTTTTTCGTTAATATCTTATTAATACCGAACACTCTTTTTAGCATAACTGTGTAGTTTTTCACCGTTCGTTGGTAAGATTTATTGCATTAATATTTACGCTTATCCAAACGTTATCTATAATTTCAGTTTTATTATTTATAATGTTCTCCTTATTTGGTGTAATTTACACCGATTCCCTAGGACATAGGCTACGTCTTTTTCGTGTATTTGTATAGTATTTTTAGCTTTGGTTAATATTACCCATTTCATGTAGTATTCTATGTTTCTATTATTCAGGTAGTTGATATGTGCAATTAGGTAAGTTAATGATTCCTTAATTCCCTTTTCTACATGCTTTTAAATAGAAGCCAAACGGTTGTTATGTGGAATGTTAATAGTCCAACCTGAAACCCGTATATACACTGATGATTTATTCCTTCCAACGATATCTGTTGTCATACATTATTTCTACAGTTATATTTATCATAAATCCTTTTATTAAGAGAATAAGTTGTAATCTATTAAATTTATTAAATTCTAAGCTGCTTGTCGCATTTATTTAAAAATGTTTTATCGTGTATATTTTTATTGTTTTTTATTTTAATTATTTAGGTATACTCATTTTAATACGTACAACATACAATATATGAGGAGTTGAATGAAAGCGATTTCTCTTTTCTGTTTCTTCTTCTTCTTCTTCTTCTTCTTCACATTATTATTATTATTATTATTATTATTATTATTATTATTATTATTATTATTATTATTATTATTATTATTATTATTATTATTATTTGCGTTGTTCGAATTATCATACTCTATATTTACTGTTCCTTTTTTATTCTTAATATCGTCATTATTCCTATTCTTATCATTATTATTTTTCTTTCCCTTTAAAGTTATTTTGAATTTTTTAATAAAAATCTTAAGTGTATAGTTTTATATATACAAAATATAGAAACTAGAACTAAATAACTTTTCTTATTCTGTTTCTTTTATTATTACTATTACTATCATTATTATTATTATTATTATCATTATAATTATTATTATTAGCATTATTATTATTATTAGTAGTAGTAGTAGTAGTAGTATTTTATTTGTTGTTGTTTTGGTTAAAGTTTTAACACCAGAACTTATTATTGCACACTGAATATAACCAATGGTCTTCCCCTGGAGTCCGAGTGTTGACAAGTCCCCTCGTGTTTCCAGTACTCCCCAACTCTTACGATAACCTTTACTACTTCCAGTAGATATCTGGTTGGTGCTCTCTCTATTCGGTCTTTTCTATTTTCCTACTCTTTTCAGGACAATTTTGTGTGGTGTCAGTCGATGCTGGTGCAACCGCATGCGCGTGTGTGTTTCTTCTCCTTTTACGATTTTCTGTGTCTCGCAAGCGTTTGTTGTCCGTGCCACGTTGCAGTTTTTTCAAAACGTGATTTAAAAACTTTAAACTGATTTAAACGTGTTTTATGCGATCTTTATAATACTCGCCGCTAAACCAAACACATGCAACGTTTATGAAAATATCGACAAACTTGAAACGTTTCCAAAAATATTAAAACTATTTTCTCTTCTTTTTCATTCGTACACGTATGCCCTTTAGTTTACCCTAACGTATGAGTATGTGTGTTCTTCATTTATTTTATACTTAACGTGTGTATGAGTTCATGCCGTTGTTTCTTTTACAAATTTTCGTTAAAATTTAATTCGAAATTCATCTTTTTCTTTCTTTGTTTCTTTCTTCATTGGTCGTCGTGAATCGTCTTCCCCGTCACTTCTTGATTTTCCTTCTTCCCTCTTCCATGCTGTGATCGTCGTCGCGGTAGCTGTGCGTTGATATCTTCTTCCTTTCTTGTCCCATGTGGCCGCGTTGTTTAGTGTGAACAAACTTTCTTTAACTAAACAAAAGGGAAGTCTGAAGACATTTTTCAAGAGGTCGAGGAGTTTTATTGTCTCTGATATAAAAGACACGCAGAGAAGAGAGACAGCACAATCTTGAACCTTGTTTTTGTGACATCTTAACTTCTTTCTTATTAACTTTCTAAGGTGGAGGACAGTTATAAACTAGCCAGACAAACGAGGGGACTTGCCTTCGATATCACACAAATACTTAACTTAAAATGTTACTACATATTTTCCCCGTCTGCTCGCTTCAGATTCACTGGCAGAACTCTCTCGAAACTAGCATTTCTTTGTCCGACAACAACAAATTACGTCATTGCGTCCCGATCTGTCGCTGGGCATCTCTTATCTTGTTACTCGCTCGTGGGAAAACAGATTTGTCTCCTCGAAGTGTGTGTCAGTCCGACATGCATTTAGCCAGATAATTTCGATCGCAGTCACAATCCATACAATCTGAAGTACAATTTTTCAATAACATTACATCCACATTGAGGGATTTACCTTAATTTTTAGTTTTTTTTATATGAATGCCGTTCGTTGTATGATCTCGATCTTTTCTTTGGTTTGAATTCCTCCTAGTCTTTTTTCAGTTTTTTCGGTATTATTATTATTATTATTATTATTATTATTATTATTATTATTATTATTATTATTATTATTATTATTATTATTATTATTATTATTATTATTACTATTATTATTATTATTATTATTATTATTATTATTATTATTATTATTATTATTATTATTATTTTCTTTTTCTTCTTTTTTTTTCTTCTTCTAATTTTTGTTTACGTTTACCCTATTGTTATTTCTAATAACTGTTATTTTTTTTATTTACATTCTTCCTATTTTTATCATTATTATTTTCATATTCTTTCTAACAAATTTCATTGTTAAACGATGGGTTATTATTTTATTCATATTTGTATTTGACTGGAAATAAATATTCATTGAGGAAACCTTTTTAAAACATATCTCATATTTATTGATTGTCAATAAAATATGTGTGTTTTGAAACAGGGAGAGACAATTGTATGAATACGGATGTGTTTAAAAATTATACTCGGAATATTTATTAAAATATAATATATATATATATATATATATATATATATATATTTATATATATATATATACATATATATGATATACGTTCGTATTCAGTCTTAAAAAAGTATACACGGAGTATTTATTAATATATATATATATATATATATATATATATATATATATATATATATATAACATCCCTTCCCATTCAGTCTAAAAAAACAATGGATATTTCCTGTAAGCGGGCCTGCGAGGCAAAGCATGGGTTTCCCAATAAACAATCACACATTTCCTTAGAGGGAATTGCTTGAATCCAGTGGAAAGTAGAAGTCTAATACTACCGGTAATAATGCCAAAAAAGCAGAGGACCACTGGTGGAATTTCAGAGTTGTTCTTCTTCAATACTAATTGCACAACCTATTGTTTATCCATAGTTCGAGGGTGGATATATTTATTAATCCATTTCATAAAGGTATTATTGGAGGAAAAATTACGCCAAAACAACAGAGATCCTATTACTACCATACGATGTCGTTTCGATATATATATATATATATATATATATATATATAAATTCCCGAAAAAATAGTTAAATTGACTTACATGGGTGATTTTCCACTGAACGACTTGAGACTTTAGTTTTTTTTGTTTTTTTAATATAGTTTTAATGGTTGAGAAACCTCCAAGACTATATATATATATATATATATATATATATATATATGTAGTACTCTAAAATATTTTTACATATTAAAGTGTTTTTATACCTACAGACGATATCGTTTCGGGTTTTCGATCCTCATCGGTGCAGGAGTGACAGTTGCAACCAGTCGCATGAGATCGAATACAATTGGTAGATTAAGACTAGAATCACGAGGTTAAATATTTGTTGATATTTAATTTTGAAGAATGATTACATCATATTTATTGTCATACTTTTGTATTCAACTGCGTTGTATATGCACACGCATATATATACATATATATATGTATATATATATATATACATACATGCGTGTGTATATATAACGCAGTTGAATACAAAAGTATGACATAATAAATATGATATATATATATATATAACGCAGTTGAATAAAAAATTATGACATAATCGATAGTATGTAATTGTTCTCTAAAATTAAATATCAACAAATATTTATCTGTACATATGTTTCAGAAATGTTTAATAATAATGACTTCTTCAGCACAAAAGGAATTACTCTATGACTTAGTTACAGGCCCAGGAAACAATAGAATCGTTAAATAATGTATAATATATAAACGTTGTAAGACCTTAAACTGTAATCATTGAGCTAAATTACACCTACAAGATTTACTAATATTTTAAAGATTTGGAATGCTTCAATTTTTTAATTTATAGAATTTAGGTTAGATATTTTGTCTGATAAAGATACAACTTAATTTAAAACATGACTATGACTTTTTCAAGAAAATTACGAAAATGTAAGGCTTACGTTTAAGGGATCTTAACAAGGAATTGAAATTAAGGGAATATTTCTTAATTGGAGTCGAGGGACTATTGCTCAAGTTCTATGCAAATCTTGTATATTTGAAAATTGAAATGGAAGATTCCGCCGAAGTTATAACCCCTGAATCCATTAAAGATATAACACAAACATTAAATTAGGATTATGTTTATTCATTAATGTCTAATACATTTTGCTAACATTTCGCAAATATCTGCGGTATTTGAATTTTCACAAACGGCTGTCACGTCTTTTATACTACCTTTGTATTAAACAAAATTAAACTAAATATAATCCACATTCAATCCTCTGACGCCTAAAAGCTCTGTTAAAACATTCATAATGATCGGTTACTTATTTTTTTACTACCCAAACATGTATGAACATATAAAAATACTTTACTTTATAAAGATAAATATTACTGTCTATTAATGTTTGATGTTACTGTTATGATATTTTAACCATCTGCTATTAAAATATACTTTATTGATGATCATTTTTTTAAATTTATTATTTTTCAAAATTATTTATATTCTGCCTTTCGATTTTTACTTGCGCTATACTTTGTTTCCGATTTTCAATTTAAAACAATATCTATTTTTTGTCGCCAATAAAGAATATTTTCGCTCCTCTTTAAATCTGTGATCGACGCCATTTTGTATCCAGTTCCGTCTTTGAAATTCGCCCCCTGGTGTTGTATTTCTTTAACTTCTCCAAGTGTGACCTCGGTCGATGTTTTAATTTCCTCTCATAATGTCGGTAAGTGAGAGTCTGTTACGTGCAGAGAAGAAACGGCGGTTGATATTGATTGGAATTCAGTGAAAGAATTTTGGGTGGAAAGGAAGACATACCTAAAACAAGTAAGAATAAACGTGAATATTGAAGGGGAAAATGTTAGAAAATATAAAGATGAAGGAAATACAGAGGAAAAAGACAAGAAAATTAATGAAATGAAGAGAATAAACTGAAAGACCCGAACAACTTGAGGAATCGCTGAAAAAAAGAGAACAGCGAAAATAAAAAAGGAAGACTGACAGGCAGAGCAAATATGAAGTAATCGATAAAAAGAAAGCAAATTCGAATCGAAGAAAGAAAAAAAACGAACGTCAGAAGGGACACAAACGAACAAATTCGAGGATATGGAAAGTTTAGTTGGTTTAGCTGTTTATTTTATGGCATATCAACCCTTTTGATGATATGAAATTCTATTATCAAGTCATTATAGTTGATTTATTTGTTTTGTGTTATATATTTTTTAATAAGTAACTGAAACAATTACATTCTATTAAACCAATAGAAGGTACCCTGGCAACTACTAGAAAGTTATGGCATAGTGGATCTTGGAGTACTTCCCAAATGATGGGTGACGCCGCACTCACGACATCTGACAAATTGGGATATTACTACCGGATGTTTAAAGTTTGGTTTGTTTAGTTGTTTTATTTTACAAACCAGGGGGTAACTGGTTTTATACTGTTCAATAAGAAATATGAGTTATTCCACCATTATTTTTTTTGTATTAATTGAAAAGTGTTTCTATATTAACATTTATCCTGGCAGAACTACATAATAAAAAAGAAGGAAAGTATAATTTTTAAAACTTTTTGATAACCACTTATCCAGGTCGAGAGCTACTCGAGGATAAGATTTAACGATTCTGAGCGCAAATTATCATTTCGATCAACTCAGTTCGATTACTTATAGGGCAGTTGACAACAAATGTTTCAAGTTCTTAATATTGTCAAATAGTTGATTTAAGTTGTGGGCATCTATTTTGCAAACAAATGACTGCAGACGATAACCTTCTATTTACCCTCCAAAGAATATCAACAGATTCCAAACTTCCAGCCGTGGTAACCCCAGAATCTGCCGCCGCCATTGATAACATAAATCAGTATTTCAATTGCTTGCAACGCAATAGGTGTTCTGAAACAAAAGCCGCCTTTAAGATTGTCTGCAACCACTGCAAAAGGGTTATCATATGACAAATCCGTTAAATCAAGAATGGCTGAACAGTGGGTTGCTTCCCACGAGTTTTAGCGAATAACACGCAAGGTCTTGAACAGATGAGTAACTTCTATTCAAAACATCATCAGTGGACCAGCATCCGATAGAGCTAAACTTTTTGGAAAGAACTTTGCATTCAAATTCCGCCATTTGCAATTAGGAAACCTCTTACTTAAATTTCCCCTTATGACGGAAAACAGTCTGAGCCACATTCATATATCTGTCCGGTATTTTGCCAAACTTATTAAGAACTTTGATGCCAGCAAAGCAACTGGTTCTGACAACATTTCAAGCATAGTACTTGAAAAAACTGCGACTAGAATTAGCTCATATTCTTACAGAGCTGTTCAATCGTTGCTTAAAGGACAAATGCTTCCCATCACTTTGGAAAACTTCGTCAGTCGTCAAAGTATTAAACAAATACTGGAAATCGGTCTTCTCTGTCTCAGTACAGACCGATCAGTTTCCTATGCGTCATGAGTAAGTTGCGTCAATCTGCGACAAATCGAGAATGTGTCAATCGCCTCACCAGAAACAGCCTACTGAGTGACAAGCAATATGGATTTATGCAAGATAAACAGCTGATTTGCTGACTTGAATATCACACAGGATCAGTGAATCTATAGACGGAGCTTCGCTTCTGGGGCAATATCTCATGACGTACCAAAGGCCTTTGATAGGTTTTTTTCTTAAAGGTCTGCTTCACAACCTTGCTAGATATGGAATATCTAGAAATTTCCTCTCAACCATAAAACCCCTTTTCTCTAATAAGTTTATAAAAGTAGTCGTTGATGGTCAGAAGTCTGAAGCACATAGCATCAACACCAGTGTGGGCCAAGAATCCATTCTGGGCCCAATACTCTTCCTGATTTTCACCAATGATATCCATAGTGCTATTCTAAGATCATTCTTCAACATTTTTGCAGATGACACACATGACAACACTTCACAGACCATTGATGATCAATATCGTTCTAATTCACTATCTTCCCATATCGAGCACGTGGTGCAATACGAAAATGGGTGGCCTGTTAAAATCAAGTTTCTCTCCTTTTTTATTATACTTAGTTCGACCGAAGCAAAGGAAAGTTGTTACTGTAAACGTAAGGAGCTACTGAGAATTAGGGTGAAAGTTTAGGGGGTCATACTAAATGAGAAGCTGTGCAGTGAGATGCTTGTTCACATTAGTTTTAAATTTCTACATGTCAGTACAGTCGGGAAGACAGGAAGCAGGAATCGAGTTCAAAAGGACGGCAGCTAGAGGAAAGAAACTATTAGAGTAGAAGGCTCTCCGGCATCTCGAGACCCCCACAGTTAATGGATGGGACTTAGCTGAGTGTCGGGTTAATCGAGTGTATTTTTGGTCGAGAGGGTACCAGCGCAGCAAGTTCATCGGGGCACATGCCATTGAAGTACTTGTATAACAAGCACAAGGATGCAACATTGCGGCTATAGGACAGGAGCTGGAGATAGTGAGGGAACCGTTAAATTAGAGACTCTTTGTGGACCTTGTCTTAGAGGGAGAGACTGGTGGATGGTGCACCAGCCCAGATGTGACGACAATAATCTATGCATGGGCGGATCGTGGCTTTGTAGAGATATACTGTCAACCTGAGAAGTTTACTAGCACGGTAGAGGGAGCCCACCTTCGTTGCAGCAGCCTTGGCAATGTCTTCTATGTATTTGTCATAAGTAATGTTATTTGTGGATGTTAGGCCGAGGAGTTTGAACGTTGGACTCTTAGGTAGAGTGTTATTTGCCATAAGCAATCGGTATTTTAAGAGGTGTCTTGTCGTTGTTAAAGGAAAGGAGCTTTGTCTTAACAGCATTAATTGTTACGATCCATTCATGTCACCATTCCACTACCGACTAGAAGTCACTTTCTAAGGATTAATCCATAGTCACGGATATGTGCGCGTCCGTTTTTCCCACATGATCCTCACTTGTCCTAGTTAAAATGGCTTTCTCCTTGAAGAAGTCCCCTACTTTGATAAACTTCTGGGACTGACCTTCACTTCAGACTTGAAATGGAAGATTTACATCAAATTTGTTGCTAAGTTTTCTGGAAAATTGTTGGATCATTCTACCGCTTTAGAAAGTATACCACGCTTGACGCAATCCTCTACCTGTATAAGAGTCAAATACGATCAAAGATAGAGTTGTGTTGTCACATCTAGGAAGTGCTGCTTAGATCACACTTCCTGCCTTCGCAGAATACACAACCGACTTAGAAATCTAGTGGTTGATGTCGTGTTCTCTTCCCTACAGCATATTTTCTCACATAAGAGATGTTGTTAGATTTTCTCTGCTCTATCCTTATGTTTATAGTAGATACTTGATTGAACTCAAATCTCTGCCACCTGTAAAACATTCACAACAACAACGCATCCCGTTAAAACCACAGTCAATAATTTCCATTTGCCCCTCTGTATACCTAAATTCAAACGAAGCTTCCATGAATTTAATTCTTAAAACTACCAGTCTCTGAAACACAATACCGCGGTGCTGCCTTTTAGCTGAATACTACATAGTCGTTTTCAAGTCCAATGTAAACAAATTCTTGTTGATAAATATCTTAAGCAATCAAATACTGCCTAGCTTCAACAATCTTTACCAATCAGCACAGTGTTGTCTAACCGTCCAACTGACAAATGCATTAATCTTTATCCCAAGTGGTATTTGATAATTAGCGACTCATTGGAAAAAAAACAGAAAAAGAAAAAAAACAACAGAAACTACCCTTACAAGTAGACTTAGGAGTATTGACCTACTAATGAGTGACTCCGCACTTAACAAACCTACAAATTCTGGATGTCACTACCGGATGTAAGTTTATGGTTATATAAAATACATATCGTATGTGTCCAATAGATAGAACCATTGACCTATTGGTTTATAAGGGAGTCTCCACAGTCACCATCATGTTAGTTTCTCTTATTCTGGTGTTATTAACTTTTTTTCTAATAATAAATCGATTCCACACAGGAAATGGAGAAAAGAGTCGAGATGAATAAATAGATTTATATAAAATATAAATCGTGGGAATATAAACAATATTTGGTTTTAAAATTAGCCGACATATTTTTAGTAAAAAAAATATATTTTCTCCGGTAAATGGCAAGGATGAAATTTATATTTTTCATAATTTTTTACACTGTCTTTGAATTTCTTCTCATTATTTTATTGGCCAATTAGAACGAACAATGGAATGACCCCTTATCCTGTCGGAGTTCTTTTAAGCTTGTTAATATATAAGCGTAATGGGGATAGATATACTGAACAGACTGGGATATATATATATATATATATATATATATATATATATATTATAATTCAGTCGATTATAACATTTATGACATAATCAATAAAAATTATAATTATTATAATCGATCTCCTAAAATCAAAACTTAAGGATATTTATCCATATGTATCTGCGTTCTAAAAATCATGTTATTATCGCTATTATATTACATTAAAACTAGAAAACACTCTTAAGATTTTCCTAATCAGCATATAAACTTTATTTTCGCAATCATGTAAAGAAAAGCAAGAATTATATTAAAATCAGTTTATAATCGATTTTTTCATCATAAATATAACTGAATTATATTATCACCATTACTTGTAAACTATCCGATTAAATTGTCTGAAGTATTTAATATATACTGGGGAGAGTCATCTAATCTTTAATATAAATACTATATTATTTGTTCTGGCTTCGAAATATCTTAAATTGTTTCTGGTTTTTAACTTTTCCTTAATTATATATATATATATGTATATATATATATATATATATATATATATATATATATATATATATATATATATATATATATATATATTTCGCGGGGTACCCTCAGCCTAAAGTGGAGATTCTATACGGGAATGAAACGCGAACGCCTCCATGTATCCTAATTGCCATGTATATATTTTCATAACTAACTACTGAACTCTAGTCACGTATTGAGCACCGTTGAAGTAAATACTGAAAATTGTTACATAATATATTATATCACATTATAATATTATATGTTAATAAATGAAATTATATATATATATATATATATATATATATATATATATATATATATATATATATATACATTATCTAAATGAATAAATTCGAGAGTTTTTCCATTCATCACTCCTAATTTATAATCAAAACGGTTTACTGTTATGTAAATCAATAATACAATAAAAATTTTGATATAGTGTATATATAGTGCAGATACACGATTAAGAAAGAACGTTCTGACTGTCTAATTTACATTACTATTTTTAAACCGTTCATATTAATAAAGGTTTGTATTATTAATTTGAGATTGCATTGGCTTATGTTTGTTATCTATATGCAATCATTTCGTTTATGTTAACAGTAATTAATTAAAGTTTTTTAATAAATAAATCGGAAAAATAACTTAAATACAGTAAGTTTACTGCACGTCGTGGCTGGCTACGACTGAGGCAGACGCGAGAAGAGAAACAGGAAGGGGACGGAAGAGTGTGACTGTGTCGCTCTTTCTCTCTCTTTCTCTCTCTCTCTCTCTCTGCTCCCTTTCTCCCGCCCTCTTTTTGCAGTTTTTACATTTTTCGTGAAAAATAAATAAATACTTTTTATTAATTAAGTTAATGCCTAATTTATAAATTTTAACAACAGACTGACTTTTTTGATTTTTCAGAAACCTTTTCACTATTCTCATTGACAAATAATAACAACAGTTAAGTAGCACTTAATAAAAAATAAAAAATAGAGAACTGTATTAAGTATGCTGGTAGATTTGTATCCTCTGCGAATTTACTCCCCCTCCCTCGGAATTTTTTTTCAAGCAATCACTTGTTAACACACTGGAAAACCTGACAGAAGGCAGAAAAGAAAAACACTATCATTTTAGAATTTCAAGTGTGTGTGGGGGGGGGGGAATTCTCGTAAATAAATTCCATGTAAAATGATTACCACTTTTCGGGCAAGTTTTAGGGTAGATAACTAAATTATTTTTTGTTATGGGAGTTAAATTCGCTATGTTTATTTGAGAGGTCGTTTCTTTTTTAGATGATTTCGTGTGGTTTATGATCTTGCCACTCGGACTAAGTGTTAGTGATAAAAAGATTTGTCAAGTTCCCTACAAAGATAGAATGGCTTGGAAATTGGAGAACATTTTACGTTGAATATATATACAACTTACAATTGTTTTTCATTATTTCCGTTTCCCACGGTGTAAACACGTAATCGCCTAAAAAGGCAGAATGTAATTTTACTCGATGTGTGTGTGTGTGTGAGGGGGGGGTAATGGAAGGTATTGATCTTCCAATTTACCTACACTTAAGTTTTTTCTATTTCATACTTTTTTTTTAACTATACGCCCTTTTTAAATTTTTATTTGAAGCAATTGATTTTAGTTGGGTTTATCATTCCATTGAAAATTAAATAAATATCTTTAAAATGATCAAACTAATTGAATACCTTATTTTTATGGTATGAATACAAATATTAAAAGTTTGGATATTATTTTAAATTAACCCTATCCCCCGAAAAATAAGATTCGATATTTTCACGCAATTACGTGTAAATATCCTGAAAAACAACAAAATAATATGTTAACATTTTGAGGGGGGAATCAGTTTCAAATATAAATTTAACGTAAAATAATTCTTCATTTTCCTGACTATTCAAGGGTTTTGATGGCAGTTAACTATTTTTTGCCCATTGAAGATTAATCCTGTGCATTATTTTATTGGCTTTTTGTTGCGATTGCGTGTGGTTCTACAACCTTGCTACTCAAATAAGGGTTAGTGTTAAAAATGTATTACTCACCTGCCTAAATAACTTAGAATTACACCAAAAAGAAGAATCTAATTTTTTTAAGTACGTGGTGTAATTTAGCTGACGGTGTTAATCTACATATAGAACATTTCTGTAGATGAAGGAACAATTCATCCCTAACAAATTCCGAAAAAAAAATAACAGGA
Organism: Sepiola atlantica; assembly: GCA_963556195.1. Taxonomy (NCBI): domain Eukaryota; kingdom Metazoa; phylum Mollusca; class Cephalopoda; order Sepiida; family Sepiolidae; genus Sepiola; species Sepiola atlantica. Next base: position 119,588,297 of record OY744522.1, read on the forward strand.
CAGGACAGGGAAGAACAAAAAAGAATTAAAAGATCCCTAAATATATATACAATACAACAAAATTCACTTCAAAACAAAATACACGGAAGTCGACAAATAAAATCAAAAAATTATGAAATTATAAAATCATAAAATAACAAACAATGTTTGATAAAAGTTTTTTTTACAAATGTCACTTCTTTAAATCTCTCTCTCTCCCTCGATCTCTCTCCCTCTCTCTCTCTCTCTATATCTATATCTATATCTATATCTATATATATATATATATATATATATATATATATATATATATATATATATATATATATATAAAGTAATATGGGTTGGTCGTTTATTTAAAGCATTGCTGGATTTGTTAATAAAATTGAAAATATAAGCCATTAACAATGTAAGATTAATTAGTATTTTTTTACGTTAATCTTATTAATTTCGGAATAAAATTCAATCATCAGAGGTGACCAGTATTGAGTCATTTTTTTTATCAAAAAACAAGAATAACCACACTTATTTAATTGTTACTAGTCACCTCTGATGATGGAATTTTTTTATTCCGAAATTAATAAGATTAACGTAAAAAAATTAATTAATCTTGCATTGTTAATGGCTTATATTTTCAATTATATATATATATATATATATATATATATATATATATATATATATATATACTACGGTGCTGTCGGGGATGCAGTGAAATCATTTTAATTATTTATTTTAATGCGTTTGCACATTTTTCAAGCTTCTACAGAAAAAAATAATTTAAAAAGGAGATCACATATCTTTAATTCTTCAATAATAAATAGGAGTTATTTCCTTTGATTTTATTGATGTGTTTGTCATAATTGGAAAGTGTTTTCATTCTACCAGTTATCCGAGCTGAACGAAGCAACTATTAAATAATCTGCAGTAAAATATGTGATTATTGTTTTGTTTTTTACTTTTGAATTACCACTTATGAAGGCACAAATCCACTCGAGGGTAAGGGTTAAGAATTGTCAGCCAATATTTATTAAAGTAATCAACTAAATTCAATCATTTTGGGGCAGTTCACAACAAGTACTTGTCGATATTTGATTTAAAGAACGACTATGTTGTATTCAGCAAGGAAACAGTCGCGGTATGTATTCCACAAACGGGAGGCCCTTACAAATAAGCTCTGTTCATGAAAATACGTCTCAACGCTAGACACATTGAGAAAGAAGGGGAGATCTTTTTTCTGTGGTGCTAATAACGTGGTCTAACAAGATAAAGTAAAATTCGATATATCAGCTAAAATGTAATTTAGGTCCAACTTTTAAAAACTCACAAGATAACTTTTAATATAGATAGACACAGAACCATTATATATATATATATATATTGACACGACACGATTTAAAAAAAAAACATGACCCCCACCCCCTCCATCCTCATTTATGATAAATTTTACAATTTCTACTTATACATATGCCCTCCCCTTCTCGACTGTAATACATTATGCAATTCCCCCTCTCAATTTATACCTATAGATTAGATATGCTTCAATTGTCCCCCTCTCTCGTAATATGTATTAAATAGGCTGTTACCCCTTCAATTATATTTGAATTGTTGAGTGTGAATTTAATCTTTTTTTTTCAGTTTCAAAAAAGGAATCGTCTGGATCGGATGCTTGAAAATACCACAAGATTGAAATAAATTATTGCATCGATGCTTATGTAATTTCGTGTTACTATATTATATATATATATATATATATATATATATATATATAATGAAGAAGAATGGAAAGGATATTGAGCTATATACTCTTCACAATAGTTTTCACTTTTCCTAAAAGTTCGCTTTTAGTACACCACTTTATATATATATATATATATATATATATATATATATATATATATATATATATATATATATATATATATATATATATATATATACTTCTATTAGATCCTGGCTGATGGAACGAGAAGATTCTACCCCGGTGAATTTAAATAAAGCTTTCAAATCGAAATTCTGTATACATTACTGAGTTGGACATAAATATTACCAACGTCGAAAAGTTGCACATGAAGAAGGTCGGGGCTATATCGGAGGTTATATCGGCGAAAACGTTGTGAAAATAACAACCAATATAAGAATAGTAGTAGCAATAATCTAAATAATATATATATATATATATATATATATATATATATATATATATATATATATATATGTGTGTGTGTGTGTGTGTGTATATATATTCTTATAAAATAGATTCTCGCTGCTTCAAAAGGAGGAAGGGTCGCCGCGAAGACATCATTTTACACTTTCCCACTATCAACACAACACGTCGCCATTTATATTAACGATTAACCCGCGGCTTATTCAACACCCCGACTTAATTTCCGTTGTCGACAAAGAATATGTATAAACTGTCTCGAACATTTGCTTACATCGATCGTCTTCGATATCGATTCACCTCGTCACCTTAATCAAGAGGGCAACGTGGGAATGACAACACTTTTGAGCTGAGGGAAGAGGAAAAGTGGTACACCGTCTGCTACTGAGATGTCCGTTTCTGATTCTACTTTCACTATGACAGGACACTGCGAATGGTTGTCATATGAATCTCTCTCTCTCTCCTTCTATTCATATATATATATATATATATATATATATATATATAATTATTTCCACAATCAGACAACGCCGCAGCCCACAACCTATGAAAAGAAACAAACCGGAAGTCCAAGACTCGAGTTTCGCCCTCCTTTGGGCTCATCAGTAGAACACATCCGAAATCGGTTTGTTTCTTTTCATAGGTTGTGGGCTGCGGCGTTGTCTGATTGTGGAAATAATTATATATATCATCTCACATTCAATAAATCTAATATATATATATATATATATATATATATATATATATATATATATATATATATATATATATATATATATATATATACAGAAGGAGAGAGAGAGAGAGTAAACCTCACTTATGAACTATAGCTATTTGCAGACAGCTGCTCTGTCGGCTGTGACTTTTCATTGTCGCTAGACATATCGAGATTCGAAACCCGTACAGCAGTGTCTGGCGTCCGACATTCTACCGTAAAGCTACAAAACAGCTACGTGAAGTAGGAATAATTATAACATATCTAAATGAAATTATTTAATTGTTTACTTTTTTCACTATACTGATAACGAAGATTACTCAATTCTTCTTACGGAGAAGCATTTTTCTACGCTAAATCATTTCCTATACGAGAGGGTATATATATATATATATATATATATATATATATATATATATATATATATATATATAATATATATAATATGATACACATTAATCCATATATATATATATATATATATGTGTATCGAAACATTGGTTACTCTGTGTCACTGTTTATAATGTTTATGTAATGTTCTCTCTCTCTCTCTCTGTATATATATATATATATATATATATATATATATATATATATATAATATTAATTTCAAGTAAATAATATTAAATTATTTTTACTTATATACGCCAGCGTTCCGAGCGTTCGCTCTCATCAGTGTAGGGTCTTATTATCTCAGACGGTCACAAGGTTCGAACTCTTGCTACAGAATCAACTTACACTCCGCAAGCAATATATATATATATATATATATATATATATAGAGAGAGAGAGAGAGAGAGAGAGAGGGGGGAGGGAGAGAATGGTAGTTTGCTTTAAGCATTGCTGGGGATAGTAGTAGTAGCATGTTTAAAAAGGCTGAGGGCAATGCAGAGTGCTGGGTAGGTTGTAAGCTTGAAGGAACCAAAATAATAAATCGAAGTGGGACTTACTATTTATTTTCTCTTAAATCTTACATAACAGCAAGTGTTGTGTTGGCTGTTTGTGTGTTGCCGGATAATTATGAAACATTATTTATTTAATATTTCGGGAAAATCTTTCTTTTGTCAAAAATAATAAACACCAAATGAATAATCCGTCTGTGTAGAGAATTTACCAAAATGGATTCCAAAGAGTAAGGCTGGGGCAAACCAGTCCCGCAGGGAATAGAAATTAATTAATTTTAAAATTATATTTTGTCTATAAATGTAATGTTAAAAACTATGTGTGTAATATTAGATAGATGATAGGTATTGTATGGGGATTTTTAAACTCTTAGTCTTGATAATATTTTTTTTATTTGTTTCTCCGTGTTGTTTCATTTTCGTATTTTTTTGTTTTGTTTTTAATATAAGGTAATCTCTTTTTTATTATGATATATTTTATTAAATTTTATTGGTTATCATATATTCAAAAAGTATCATTAATTGTGGGTTTCATAAAATTAGTTTATCGGAATAATCTAATTTGTTATTTATTATAGGATTTTAAATTTAGTTTTGACTTAATTGGATCAAGTTTAATGCCGATTTTAACCGTAAGTTAGTTTAAGGGGAGTAACTCTGCCTGTTACAGAAATACTCTCAACCTCACACCGCCAGGAGCACTGATACCACCAGAACCCACAACTCCAACCACCTCCTCACTAGTCTCTGCCTTGGTTACTGACCTTACTGGCTCCCTTAATACTGCCGAGACTGACCTCGTCAGCCTTGGCCCCGAATTCATTACCACCAAAAGCTGAACAACCACACGAAACTTAATATCGAGACTCAATTCTGTAGAACAGCCTACCAGCTCGAATGGCTTACATCATTTAATCAACTTACCCAAGACAATCTTAATAATACAACCAACTCTATAATTTCCTTCCCCGTCTACCAACTTGACCACCCACTACACCCACCACCCAGTAACAATCTAATTGACCAAAAACTTTCTAGATTAAAACCGAGGATCTTTGCTCCGACGAGAACAACACCACATTACCCCTAACATCAGAAGATCCCAACGCTTTACTCTAAAAAAATGTGAAAGAAAAGAAAATAGTTTACTTACCCTTTGATAAAAGCAAGGAATTCTGCATCATCTATCAAGACTCCGAAACACGCCTGCCCTTGAACACTTTAACACAACACCATATACCCTCCGCCCCTAACATTTCAGCCACATTAGCCCAAAACTCCATTAACAACACCCTGTCCCAAATCTGTATCACACGTAACCTTTCCAAAAAATACAAAACTAACTTCAACACAAAAACAGCAAACTCCTCACCTTCTACAACCCTATTAAAACACACAATCCCAGCACACACACACACACACACACACACACTAATTATACCTATATTTTCCAGCATTGAAGCACCACTCTACGACATATCCTGGCTTTTCTATCAGCTACTCAAACCGTTATTCCCAACCTTCCCCGCACTTTTCCGTAGCTCCAACCAAGTTATTAGCAGACTACACTCACTCAAACGCCAACAACTAAAGTCTAACAACTGCATATTCATCCTCGACGTCGTCTCTATCTACACTACAATCGCCGCACACCTAGATATAGACATAATCACCGACCACATATCTTCCTCTGACAACCTAGAACTCTTTGGGCTAACACCAACTGACATCTATAAACTCTTATGCATCATAATTAACAACAAATACTTCACTTTCCAGCAACATACATTTAAACAAATCACCGGCCTCCCCATGGGTTCTAGATTTTCCGGTCTCTTACCTATCACCTATATGAACCGGATAGAGCAACGAGCACTAAGCCCCAGCCTCTCCTATATATTATTCTCCAGATACATAGATGACATACTAATCCTCACATCCTCTCGTGATGAAACAACTCAAATATTCAACATATTTAACAACACCGACCTCACATACATTTCACCATAGAACACCCCAACGATTCCGGCTTAATCTCTCTCCTTGACTTCAACCTGAACATCACCAAAGACGGCTCCATACATACCAACTTCTATAGGAAACCCCCCTGAAAAAACCTCTTTATACATGTTAAGTCTGCCCTGCCCATAAAACCCAAAATAGGTAATGCCTACAATGAGATCACCCGCATACAAAACAAATGCTCTTCTACTGCTGAAAAATAACACAAACTAACAACTTCCGTCAAACCCTCCAAACTAATGACTACCCCTCTTCCACCACAGCCCACCTAAATAAGCCCAAACACTTAGACACCGTACCCTCTCCAACACCTGTTTCTGAAAACTTTTTTAGTGATACAATCACAACCTCCATCCGCAAGGCTATACACAAAGAAAATCTCGACACCCAACAAACCCACATTGGAACTTCCTTACACCAGCAAGAAACATACTATCACACACCCGAACCCTGCTCCCTGGCCAATTTCCCTATCCCCAACACTGATCTATGCCACCACACCAACTGTGTATACAAATTACAGTGTACCAAAATGCAACAAATTCTACATAGGAGCACACAACAAAACCGCTACACCTACGCATCAAAGAGCATATGAACGCTCGTATATCCCCTTTCCATAAGCACACAACCTTATGCCACACTACTCAAGGTGACATTCACGTCGCTATCATTGCCTCTATCAGAAACATTGGGGACCTAAGAATCACAGAATCGATCTGCATCTCCAGATTAAACCACTCACTCAATCAACGCCACCAACTCCACTCACCGTTCATTCTATAATAATCTACGTTCTCACCCACTGACCAACCCTCATATCTAACACTCATTATATTCCAATGCCACCATTTCACTCACCCGCTCCATTTCATCATTATTCCTATATTAAACTATCCACACCTACATCCACCACCACCCATCCAAATAATCAGGTAGGCCCCTCCCCATACACACATCTATATCAATACACCTTCAGTTACATGAGAACAACAACACCTAACAACCAAATACCATAATTGACCTACTCTTACTATCCCACCAACATAATTTACCTCATACCCTGGCATTATTAATAAATTTAACAACTTGCCCCTATTACCCACATCTAAATACATATAAATGTATACAAATGATATACCAATATAGAAAAATTAAACAAATAAATAAAAATAACATAAAAAACAAGAAGAGTAAACAAAGGATAAATAAATAAACAATAATACACATATAAATTAATACACAGACTACTACCGACTGAATCTATGAACTAATTCTCATTCAAGACACAAATTTAGTAACAGGCAGAGTTACTCCCCTTACACTGTCTTACGGTTAAAACCCGAATTTAACTAGATTCAATTAAGCCTAAACTAAATGTAAAATCCTATAAAAAGTAACAAATTACATTAATTCGATCAACTAATTAAATGAAATACACAATTTATAATACTTTTTGAATATATGATAATCAATAAAATTTCATAAAATGTTTTAATTACTCTATATTAAAAACAAAACAAAAGCAAATACGAAAATAAAAAAACACGTCGCAGAAACAAATCAAAAATTAAAATAATATATTATCAAAACTAACAGTTAATTAATCACAATAAAATACCTATCATCTATCTAATATTATACACATATTTTTTGAACACTACATTTATATACAAAATATAATTTTAAAATTTATTGATTTCTATTCCCTGCAGGACTGCTTTACCCCAGCCTTACTCTCTAGCATCCATTTTGGTGAATTCTCTACACAGACGAATTTTTCCTTTAGTGTTTATTATTTTTGACAAAGGGAAGATTTTCCTGAAATATTAAATGAATGATGTTTCATAATCATTCGGCAACACACAAACAGCCAACACAACACTTGCTGTTATGTAAGATTTTAAGAGAAAATAAATAGTTCCTTCCAGCTTACAACCTACCCGACAATCCGCATTGCCCTCAGCTTTTTTAAACATACTACTACACACACATATATATATATATATATATATATATATATATATATATATATATATATATATATATATATACGTATGTGTATATATATATACATATATATATATATATACATATATGGATTACTCTATCTCTCTCGTATATATATATATATATATATATATATATATATATATATATATGTATATATATGTATATATATATATATATATATATATATATATATATATATATATATATATATATATATGATAAGGCTTTTCAAAGATCGAAATTTAATCATCAGAGGAGCAATACAGATAGATAAGTTGGCTGTGGAACAGCCACAGTTCAAAAATTTGAAAAATATTATTTAAAATTGAGTGAAGCCTTGGCTTAAGGAAAGAATAATACACACTAGTCTATTACAGAATACACCTTGCATTGAACAAATGAAATTTGAAATAAATTTGGACATTCGTACATGTTTATCACTCTTATTTCTTCTATCTTTATAATTGCTCTATCTCGTATATTGAGCTTAACCTTTTCACTATAGGTTCTATCTACTAAATGTTCACTTTTGGTTTATATTATATATATATATATATATATATATATATATATATATATATATATACTAGCAGAGCTACCCGGAGTTACCCAGGTGTTAGTGTAACATTGGATCATATGCAACATCATTATAAGGAGAGTTTACCTTAACAGCAACCGTGATACTGTCAGCTAGGTATCTTACTCACCGAGCGATTCAGATATATGCTAATACTCTTAAACGAACGCTTATCAATAGATTAATTTCATTGTGTAACATGTTTAATAATTGTCACTAGTTTCTTCAAGGGGTTACCAGAGACGCAAAAATACTTCATTTATGTTCTCATACAAAGTGTGCATGTGAATACAATTATATTGAAAGCACGATTCCTAGTATGTCTTCGTTGTAAGGGACAAGCTCGAACAGACAGAGAGATGTTCTCCTTGATTATAAATATATATATATATATATATATGTATATATATGTATATATATATATGTATATATATATATGTATATATATTTCATTTGAATCAAAAGGAAACTGTTTACAGTGGAGGGTTTGTACCCCGGAGACATATTAATATAAGCTGTAATTTTGGGAATAGACATTTTTTTGGGTCATTTACCTATGGTTTACATTTTGTTTGAATCTAAGAGAAAACAGTTTTTAGTGGGGGGGGGGGGAGTTTGCCCTCCGGAGACCCCCAGTGTTGAACTGATATATTAATCCTACTATAGCCTATGACCTTCGCTGAGAAGTCAGTAGTCCACATGCACATTTTCAAGCAATTCTGTCCAGCGTGAACATAAGACACAAAACATTAGGAGGACACATACACACGCAGAGTTACTATATATATATATATATATATATATATATATATATATATATATATATAGTAACTCTGCGTGTGTATGTGTCCTCCTAATATATATATATATATATATATATATATATATATATATATATATATATATATATAGCCTCTTCTATTGGAGAAACACTCTGATATAGAAACTAATTATTTCCACTTAGCATTTAAGCAATACTCTTCCAAAAAATAAATGAATGCTTGTAAATTATGTGTATAAAAATAAAGAAGATTAATAAATAAATAACATCATATACATGTATATATATGATTATTTTTATATATACATACATGTACATTATCTGTGACACTGGATTACTGTATATAAATGAATAAATGCGAAAGTTATTTAATTCATCACTGCTATTTAATAAACAAAACAGGTTAATGTTATTCTAATCAATAATAAAACGTAAATACTTGACATTCGGTATATATAGTGGAGATACACAATGAAGAGATAACCTTTTAACTGCCTGATAAGCATGCAATTTTGTAACTGTTCATAATTAATTAACATTTAGTATTATGACTTTGGAATGGCATTTGCTTATGTTCGTTATCTATATGCAATAGTTTTGTCCATGTTAACAGTAATGACTTAAAGTTTTTTAATAAATACATTTTGAAAAATAGCTAAAACACCTTCAGTTTAAACAACCAGCGCTCAATACGACCTTACCGAAGGTCGAGCGAGGCATATCCAAGAATAGAAAGGGAGGAGATAGAGAGTATGGCTTTCTTGCTAAGCGAAAATAGAAAAATGGGGGGGGGGGCGAAGAAGTGTGGCTGTCTCGCTCGCTTTCTCTCTGAATCCTTTCTTCGTTCTCTTTTTTCAGTTGTTATATTTTCCCTGAAAACAAAAACGTTTTGTTTTTATTAGTTAAGTTAATTCCTTTGTTGTAAAGTTTAACAACAAACTTATTGTTTAATCTTTACAAATACCTTATAACTATTTTCATTGACCAATTAAAACAATAGTTTAGTAGCACTGTCCCAATTACGGAAAAATATTGATTTTTATTTTGGTATGCATGTAGATTAACATCCATCACCAAATTACCCGCCATCCACACCAAATAGGCGATCACATACTTTAAGACGATCATGTGTGAACCATCTGAAAAAATTAATGGAAAGATGAAAAGAAAAAAAGTATTATTTTGAAGTTAAAAGTGGGGAAATATTTTGTGGGCCTGTTTTAGGGCAGTAAACTAAAAATATATTTCAATGGGAGTTAAATCCGCTGCTTTATATTGGGGGTAGCAACATATTAAGGCGATTATATGTCGTTTCATGACTTTACCACTCAGGGTTAGTAGTAACAAAATTTGGTAAGTTCCCTAAAAAGGTACAATGTCCCAACAATTGGGAACATAGGATGTATCGGAAGGTATTAATCAGCAAATTTGCCTATATTTATTTTTTTAAAAAATCTTATACATTTTTTTAAATATACGCCCCTTTTTTATTTTAATTTGAAGCAATTGATTTTAGTTCTGTTTACTTTTTACGTGTAAATTTAATAAAAAACTTAAGAATTATCTAACTAGTTAAATACCCTATTATTTATTGTATAAATAAAAATGATAAATAGCCTCCCCGGAATGGGCCGTGGCAGTTCTCGCTTAAACTACTGGTCATTTTTAACACCAAAAATGTATATGTTGCATACCTTTAATTTCTCATACCTTTACTTCTTCGTCGGGTAGGGGCGCCGTCTCGATGTCGTCTAGTCTTTAAATTTTCGTACCTTTACTTCTTCCTCGTCGCGTGGAGGGGTGCCTTCTCGATGTCGTATCGATGTGTCTGCAACACAAACCTTCATACCACTTTTCCCGAGACAAACAATCTTTTAAACTTTTGATTCTTTTATTTCAGGCGTCAGTTATCGTCGCCGCCAGAGATATTCAGTAACGTCGAGGGAGAGACCAAATTACTGCTTTATCGTAGTTCATTCCTATTAAAGTCCTTAGCCATTCGATGAGAGGGGAGAAGACATCCCATGCCTGTATTCTCTTTGGGAATTTAATTCCCCTTTTTCATTTGAAGACTTTATAGAGAAGTCGACTGTTCGGCTCGTTTTCAAAACCCAGACTGGCAAAACTCTGCTTTCCACGCAAAAACCCGTGATGTAACAGAGCCCCATGCACAGGTACACATTGACCCTTGATCTGAGGTCTTGTCAACGTGGTGACCCTGACAACGTCTCTGAGGTCCGACTGTGAGAACAGCCCTTTTCTGCACTCGAATGTACGAGTCCACCCGCACTAAATCGCTCAAGCCAAACCAAACGATCTCTCACACATGCGTCCACTCAAGATGCGTCCGGCCCCCACACGGCCAATAAAAATAAAAGTTTATATATCATTGTAGATAAACACCAATCTCCCAATAAAATGACAATCTACTTTTTAGGCGATTACGTGGTAATACACTAAAAAACTGGCGGAAAGAGAAACAACAACACATATTTTAGAATTTAGACGGAGAGATTAGTTTCGCAAATAATTTAACAGAAAATGATCATCCATTTTCGATCTATTCTTAGGTTTTATGGCAGTTAACCATATATTTCCATTGGACATGAATTATGTACGTAATTGTTTAGGGGCGATTCCGTGTGGTTTTACGACTTTGCCAGTTGAACTTAGAATTAGTGTTTAAAATATATATTAGTTAAATGCCCTAATAATTTAGAATGGCCGGAAAAAGAACAATCTCATTTTTTAGGGGGATGTAATTCAGCTAAGTGTGTTAATTTACACATTTAAACATTTTTTTTTTCAAAATTTAAGAATTATTGGAGTATTTTCTTTAAATAAACGTGTGTGTGCATATGTATGGGTTCTTGAAATAAAACTCATTCTTATTAAAAGCCATGTTATAAAACGTAGATTACATGCTGCTTTATGAACGTGCTTAGATTTTGGGGCTTGAACTGTTACTTCACTTTTCCTGCTCTCCCTACACAAAAAAAATACAGTCTGACCCTCGGGATGTCCTTACCACATTTTGGTCGATGTCCTTTCCCAAACAACGCCCGCCCGCCCCTTATTCTTATGTACATTCAAAATGTAGACTCGATTCTTTCTTTAGAACTTTCCGATCGTACTTATCTCCGGATTCTTTCGAATAATCCATCCCTGGCTTATCTTTACAACGGTTCCATTTTACGACGTCTTTATCTCCCCAGCCGCCGGTTCCTTCCTCTGAATCTTCTTTTTAAAAACACCGTCTCTCTCTCCTTCCCACTCTCACCCACACGCGCACACATATTATCGCTTTCTCTCTCTCTCTCTCTCTCTACCTCTCTCTCTTTCTCTCTCTCTCTCTCTGTCTCTCTCAATCTTTCTGTTTATAAACATATATCGCAGTTAATGCGTCGCTTACGGCCTTTAAACGTATTCTATTTGGTGTTTTTATCTTCTGCAACACCATAAAGACGGACACGGTACTTTTATGGCCCGGGTAACGAATCGACTCCAGGCCGGGTTATCTCTGAGCCTCTGCATCAAACAGCCGGATGTTTACTAAAAGATATGGTTTGTAAATTCGATAAATACATTTTGGATGACCTACGAGAGGGCATCTAGTCTTGTAAGGGTTCTGATAATAGAACTTCTGTTCGTCGATTTTAATTTAGGCAATATCTGTATCGCGAATGTCTATTATTTGTATTATATATTCTCTTATGGATGTGTTATGCATAACGTTGCTTTTTGGTGAGTCGGCGTGTTTGTGTAGGTAGGACCGTTATTAAATAAAACGGGTACTTCATGTACGGGGCTAAGAATATAGAACATTAACAAAGAGAAAACTGAGATCCGTGCAGGATTTTAACCGTTGCATATAAAGAAGGGCCGCGTTTAGCTGGTTTCGGTTTTGTAGCCACAGGTTCGAACCCTGTACGGATCTTTTTTTTTTTTTTTAGTTAATTCCCTCCGCCATTGCGGAGGTTATGATTTCGGTCGGGTTTGTTTGTCACTACATGTGTTTGTTTGTTTGCTTTTTTGTTTGTTTGCGTCCATCCTAGCGTCAGTATCTCTTGCCATTCGATATCATTGAATAACTGGTAATACCATTTTTGTGGTATTCGTCCTGAGTTGGACATCCCACCTTCCACTGAAAGTGGAAGATTATGGTGGAATACAAATTCACATGCGGTCCCCAATCAGCATGTATATTCTTGTTAGGGGAGATGACATATGTTGCATACCACTTCCAATAAATTACCTTGGCCGAATCTCTTGATCGTTGATAGCTCTGCCGTGGATTTTTCTTCCTTCGTCTAGTTGCCTCCCGTTTGCTGGCGTGGAGCATCGGTCCCCTTAAACGGAAAACTATCCCAACGGGAAAGAAAGAACTCCGAGGACGTTTCTAGAGGGTCGTTAACGATTTATTGGTCTGAATATTCTTTTACTCGGGAGAAAGTGGTCATCTAATGTTGCTTCTTCTTTCCTTCTTGTCTTATCTGCTAACTTCTAAATTCTGTCGATCGTCTGTCTCATTTTTAGAGACGCAGTCTTAACTTATTTGTCTACATCTTTTGTGACAATTTCGTCACTTTCTCTCACGACGATCTTGTCGCTTGGAGCTTCCATGACGAACTGATTCATTTCCCGTTTTCGACAACAACAAGTGACGTCACCGTCCTTTGCCCTGTCATACAAATCATAACCAGAGCTGGCCTGACCTTTATTGAACCTCAACTTTTGAAGTCGGCCAGGTTTCACCAGATGTTATGACTTCTTGGGATTACTCATTCTGAGAATAAATCTATTTGTACCAAAATGGATGCCATTTCGACCTGTACTTAACTCGAACAAAGTTAACCCATCTCACAATAAAAACTAGTGGACCTACACGCTTGTAGGCATATAGGGCCCCTCATAATATAACACATATTTAATAACACGTCATTTAATATTCGTGACCTAACATGAACCGGTGTGTCAACGTGATTATGCGGTCACCTTACTTGGTCAAAATATCGGTCATGATCTAACATAAAACTGTTGTTATTTTGAGATATCTAGATCAAAGGTCAAGATCACGAACTAAAAAGTCAAAGGTCAAGATCACGGAAACAATTAAAGTCACACTTTTGGAGATAACTTCGGTTTTGACAATCGTAGATGAAGACTATCATGTACAATGCTAACCGGAACCTGCAGTGTTCTATGCAGCAGATGACGGAAATACATATATAGTAGTTACGTTTATAGATGTCATCAGTCATCGAAAGATTCTAATGATGGTTCTTGGCAGGAAAATGTCAGAAGAATCAAACAAAGAATTCTCTACTAAATGTAAATAACGATACTTCCTACGCAAACACAAGTGTTCACCAAAAACATGTGTATATTAGTGGAAATAGATTCCAGTGTTTACTTATATTCTTATGGATATGTCTATGTCACGTGTATGTCATGCTGAAACAGCAATTTTTGTCCGATAACCGATGTTAAGCGAAACTGAGTCTAATCAGTGCTTAGATGAGTGACAATTTGAATACCAAGTGCTTTATATATTTGAAGTGAAAATAGCTGTAAAAACTTCGCATGTATAACACTCTGACGAAATGTGCCAATCTATATATATCTTATATATAAAGTAAAGAGTTTTTTCCCCTGTACCTTCGTGTCGAATAGGAAAATAAACTCGAACTCAATAGGTTACTACAATCACTACAACATCAAGCTTATTCGCTCGAGCGTGTTCTTAGCAAACTCTACACTCTTACATCCACCTCGGGCAAATTACTACTTTCGTTCCTCCATCAGTCACTCTCCCCAAAACAGACACCATACAGGTAGTAGCAAGAACATTTCCCTCTAACATTTTACTCCTCCCACGCTACCAGTCGACACCGGTCACAACTACACAAAGGATACTTTACACATTTTACACCCTTATTATTTATGTTACGTTCGTCTTCACATTACAACACAGTAACATACGTTGCACAGAAAATATAACAGACGCTCCCTTCAATACATGTGCCTACGTCACTTCCGTTAAATACGCTTACGCAATCTCATACTCTCAGCCCCGAACAGCGTATACAGTTCACGAAACACCTGCTTCATTCACTACGCTTAAACAGTTATGCCGATTTACCTTACCGATCTACGACTAATTCAGGTAATACGCCGTTCCTGTTCTGATATTTACATTACACATCTAACATAAACAACATTACGTTTTCCTTACTTAAAAACAAAAACTTCTACAGAATTTGAACCAACGGAATCCGTTAACAAAAAAAAACGGTTACAGAATAACCGAATCACATTCCCTAATTCTTGCTTCGCACGGATTCTTCCCATTCTTTTAATGTCTATTCATTTAAATGATAACTTTTCATTTCCCCAAAATAACTGTTGACTATTTGGAGAAACTTTTAATTCGTACAATAAAAAACAAACAAATATTATTTTTGGAATCCGTTAACAAAAAAAAAAACGGTTACAGAATAACCGAATCACATTCCCTAATTCTTGCTTCGCACGGATTCTTCCCATTCTTTTAATGTCTATTCATTTAAATGATAACTTTTCATTTCCAAAAATAACTGTTGACTATTTGGAGAAACTTTTAATTCGTACAATAAAAAACAAACAAATATTATTTTTATAAATTATTACTAACTAAAATACAATAACAATTGCTTTTTTGGGAAAAGTTCCCTAACCGTTAAATACTTTGAGAAAATAAACAAAACATAAACAAACCGAATAGATACATTTTTAAAACATAAACAAACCGATTACATTTATTCTTTACGTTTTTCACATTACCTTACATAAACGACACCAATTAAATAACAAATACATAACATTTCATCTCTAAAAAATAAAATAAAAAACTTACGTTTTCCTTACTAAAACAAAACAAATAAATTTACTTCTACAGATTTTGACCCACCGTAATACTTTACGAAAAAAAAAATCCAACGGATTACGTTAAGAAAAAAAACACGGTTACAGAATAACCGAATAACATTCTATAATTCTTGCTTCGCACGGATTCTTCCCATTCTTTTAATGTCTATTCATTTAAATGATAACTTTTCATTTCCACAAATAACTGTTGACTATTTGGAGAAACTTTTAATTCGTATGTAGTAAATTCGAAATAATCTAATGTATTTATGTACTAATCCGATAAAAATGCAGAGTCACTGTAAACATCCCATAATCCCTTGCCGGATGTACCCGGTCTTGCCCTAAATTGTGTCCGGTTATATCAGATCATCCAATAACTTCTGTCCGGATGCATCAATAACAACATAGGAATCCTACGTTAAGAGTGTGTAGTGAAACAAGGGTTGCTCAATCACATCCGCACCTGTCCCATAATCCCTTGCCGGATGTAGCCCGTATTGACCTAAATTGTGTCCGGTTATATCAGGTCATCATGACGTCAGAGAGTGGCAGTTTTCCTTTCTGTCTTTTTTCCCTCTCACACTTTCTTTCTTGATTATTAATAGACGCTAATATTCCCCCCCCCCCATCCCTCCCTGTGGCCGTTCTGTTATCATGATAGGAATTACCTCCTCCTTTCATGCCAAATTGGGGGGGGGGGTACGGTATTCGCCGGTGTGAGCATTACCTCCTCCTTTTTTGAGACGTATAGAGGTAGGGTAGTATCGGTTCCGTTGTCATGATGCACTCATCCCATGCATTATCTCCTCGTTTTTTGAGCAGTGTTGAGGTAGGGTCGTATCGGGTCCGTTGTCATGATGCCCTCATCCCATGCATTATCTCCTCCTTTTTTGAGAAGTGTTGAGGTAGAGTCGTATCGGTTCCGTTGTCATGATGCACTCATCCCATGCATTATCTCCTCCTTTTTTGAGAAGTGTTGAGGTAGGGTCGTATCGGTTCCGTTGTCATGATGCCCTCATCCCATGCATTATCTCCTCCTTTTTTGAGAAGTGTTGAGGTAGGGTTGTATCGGTTCCGTTCTCATGATGCACTCATCCCATGCATTACCCCCTCCTTTTTTGAGAAGTGTTGAGGTAGGGTAGTATCGGTTCCGTTGTCATGATGCACTCATCCCATGCATTACCTCCTCCTTTTTTGAGAGTGTAGAGGTAGGGTAGTATCGGTTCCGTTGTCATGATGCACTCATTCCATGCATTACCTTCTCCTTTTTTGAGAAGTATGTGTGGGTACCCTTCGACCTGACGAAGTATGTGTGAGTACCCTGCGACAGGACAAAGTATGCGTGTGTACCCTGCGACAGCAATAAGTATGTGTGGGTACCCTGCGACCGCAAGAAGTATGTATGGGTGACCTGCGCCCGGAAAAATTATGTGTGGGTACCCTGCGCCCGGAAAAAGTATGTGTGGGTACCCTGCACCCGGAAAAGGTTTGTGTGGGTACCTTGCGTCCGGAAAAAGTATGTGTGGGTACCCTTCGACCTGACGAAGTATGTGTGGGTACCCTGCGACCAGCCAAAGTATGTGTGGGTACCCTGCGACCGGACGAAGTATGTGTGAGTACCCTGCGACCGGAAAAAGTATGTGTGGGTACCCTGCGACCGGAAAAAGTATGTGTGGGTACACTGCGACCGGAAAAAGTATGTGTGGGTACCCTGCGACCCGACGAAGTATGTGTGGGTACCCTGCGCCCGGAAAAAGTATGTGTGAGTACCCTACGACCGGACGAAGTATGTGTGTGTACCCTGCGACCGCGAGAAGTATGTGTCGGTACCCTGCGCTCGGAAAAAGTATGTGTGGGTACCCTGCGCCCGGAAAAAGTATGTGTGGGTACCCTGCGCCCGGAAAAATTATGTGTGGGTACCCTACGATCGGACGAAGTATGTGTGGGTACCCTTCGACCTGACGAAGTATGTGTGGGTACCCTTCGACCGGACGAAGTATGTGTGCGTACCCTGCGCCCGGAAAAAGTATGTGTGGGTACCCTGCGCCCGGAAAAAGTGTGTGTGAGTACCCTACGACCGGACGAATTATGTGTGTGTACCCTGCGATCGGACGAAGTATGTGTGTGTGAACCCTGCGACCGCAAGAAGTATGTGTGGGTACCCTGCGCCCGGAAAAAGTATGTGTGTGTACCCTGCGCCCGGAAAAAGTATGTGTGGGTACCCTACGATCGGACGAAGTATGTGTGGGTACCCTTCGACCTGACGAAGTATGTGTGGGTACCCTTCGCCCAGACAAAGTATATGTGGGTTCCCTGCGACCGGACGAAGTATGTGTGGGTACCCTGCGACCGGACGAAGTATGTGTGGGTACCCTGCGCCCGGAAAAAGTATGTGTGGGTACCCTGCGTACGGAAAAAGTATGTGTGTGTACTCTGCGCACGGAAAAAGTATGTGTGGGTACCCTTCGACCTGACGAAGTATGTGTGGGTACCCTTCGACCTGACGAAGTATGTGGGGGTACTCTTCGACCTGACGAAGTATGTGTGGGTACCCTTCGACCGGACGAACTATGTGTGGGTACCCTGCGACCGGACGAAGTATGTGTGGGTACCCTGCGACCGCACGAAGTATGTGTGGGTACCCTACGACCGGACTAAGTATGTGTGGGTACCCTTCGACCTGACGAAATATGTGTGGGTACCCTTCGACCAGACCAAATATGTGTAGGTTATTTTATCTAACATACACAGACATGAAGAAGTAAATAAACACCCTTATTAACATTAATAATGAAGACAAATATGGGACTTTAAATAGAAATGTTACATTTTTTCTCCAGGGAATGGAGAAGTTATGCAGAGTTTAGGGGAGGCCGGATGTAGTGTAGCCAGGTTTAATTGGCAACCAGGTACGTGACATCTTTTGACCCTGGCAAATGTAGAAGAGGTGAACCTGACGAGGGCAACACAGACGAGACAGCTTTGGCTGAGGGCAACGGGTGTAGTGTCCAATGGGGTGAAGGAGGGCGACTGGAGAAGAGTGATCCCCGTGCAACACCGATTGGTACATATATAGTAGGCGCACCGGGGCGGTGATAGGTACATATATAGCACGCGACCCGGGGCGGCGATAGGTACGTATATAGTATGCGCACCGGGGCGGCGATAAGTACATATATAGTATGTGCACCGGGGCGGTGATAGGTACATATATAGCACGCAGCCCGGGGCGGCGATAGGTACGTATATAGTATGCGAACCGGGGCGGCGATAGGTACATATATAGTATGTGCACCGGGGCGGTGATAGGTACATATATAGCACGCGA
>OY744522.1:119612686-119620186 GCA_963556195.1 Sepiola atlantica
GTCAGAAATCTAAATATCCCCTACGTGTGTTTAACTAGATACTTTTTAAAATCAAAATATAATATTTATGCATTTTTTTAATGTAATTCTAATTTATTTTATATATATATATATATACAGGGTGGGCAAAAATAAGGGTCCTATTTTTAAAAATTCATAACTTTTTTATTTATTGATTTTTTTTTTTTTTCTTTTTAGAATAAGTAAAGGACCCCTTCCGAAGCAAGCATGAGCCGTATTAGCCCTAAGGAACGTACCCTCATTTAGAAAACATTATTTTTGCTTAAAAAACTCAAAACAGTGTAAAAAACAATACTTTAGTTTTTGTAAGTTTTAAGAAGTGTTTTTCGGCTAAAATTTGTTTTGTTTATTTCAAAAAATCTCGGAAGGGTCAGTCTACACACACATAAAGTTTGGTGAGTTTAACTTTTATTTTGTGGAAGTTATTCAAATTCAAGTTATTCAAATTTAAAGATAGGACCCTTATTTTGGCCCACCCTGTATATATATATATATATATATATATATATATATATATATATTAATAAAATTGAAATATAAGCCAAATTAGCAATACAAGATTAATTTTTTTTTCTTTTCTTACATTAATCTTATCGATTACGGAATAAAATTCCTTCTTCAGGGGTGACCAGTATTGAGTCATTTTTTTTTTTTTTCATAAAAAAAAAACAAGAATAAAGAAATTATTTCTTTGTTAATTTGATAAACGTCTTTGATAGTACGACGCCACCGCCGTGCTGTCACTGATGGCGGCTAGGACTCAAAAAACCGGCGTCGAACGAGAATTGCGTTGGCACGCTGTCAAGTAAAAAGTGTGGTTTATCGTTCAAGTTTCAAAGTATTGCATGGAAAGTTAATAAAATTGAAATATAAGCCAAATTAGCAATACAAGATTAATTTATTATTATTTTTTTCTTACATTAATCCTATCGATTACGGAATAAAATTCCTTCTTCAGGGGTGACCAGTATTGAGTCATTTTTTTTTTTCATCAAAAAAACAAGAATAAAGGAACTTATTTCTTTGTTAATTTTATAAACGTCTTTGATGGTACGACGCCACCGCCGTGCTGTTACTGATGGCGGCTAGGACTCAAAAACCGGTGTCGAACTAGAATTGCGTTTGCACGCTGTCAAGTAAAAAGTGTGGTTTATCGTTCAAGTTTCAAAGTATTGCATGGAAAGTTAATAAAATTGAAATATAAGCCAAATTAGCAATAGAAGATTAATTAATTTTTTTTTCTTACATTAATCCTATCGATTACGGAATAAAATTCCTTCTTCAGGGGTGACCAGTATTGAGTCATTTTTTTTTTCATCAAAAAAACAAGAATAAAGAAACTTATTTCTTTGTTAATTTGATAAACGTCTTTGATGGTACGACGCCACCGCCGTGCTGTTACTGATGGCGGCTAGGGCTAAAAAATCGGTGTCGAACGAGAATTGCGTTGGCACGCTGTCAAGTAAAAAGTGTGGTTTATCGTTCAAGTTTCAAAGTATTGCATGGAAAGTTAATAAAATTGAAATATAAGCCAAATTAGCAATACAAGATTAATTTATTATTTTTTCTTTTTTCTTTTTATATTAATCCTATCGATTACGGAATAAAATTCGTTCTTCAGGGGTGACCAGTATTGAGTCATTTTTTTTTTTTCATAAAAAAAACAAGAATAAAGAAACTTATTTCTTTGTTAATTTGATAAACGTCTTTGATGGTACAAAAAAAAATGACTCAATACCGGTCACCCCTGAAGAAGGAATTTTATTCCGTAATCGATAGGATTAATGTAAGAAAAAAAAATTAATCTTGTATTGCTAATTTGGCTTATATTTCAATTTTATTAACTTTCCATGCAATACTTTGAAACTTGAACGATAAACCACACTTTATATATATATATATATATATATATATATATATATATATATATATATATATATATATATATATATATATATATATATGCTAATTCCACAATCTTTTATCCTGTAATGAAATCGAAGTTTTATTTATTTTGTTTTCTGTTTAATTTTTTTTATATCTTTGGTTTTACTTCCTGTTTAAACATCTAAGATGTAGACAGACCTTCCGTCGAGATCTTAAATACAATGCGGTCTTACCTAAAAAATAACGTATATAATAATGTGCTATGCAGATTCTCGCTTCTATATTCCCTAATTTTATTTCAAAATATATTAATATATATATATATATACTACTTGTTGTTATTTCATAAGGTATCGTACAATGACCGTGACCAAGGTCACTATCAGCACGATTGTAATATTAACCTAATCTGAAGTACAAGATATAGCACTTATTCTAATTTTTATTTCATTTAATCTATCTATTAAATTCCTCATAAGTACTTTTTATGCAGTGGTTAAAATGACTTAAAGTATTTTTATATGGACACTGGCTACTATTCTGATTTTCGTATTTTGTATCTGCGATCTATAATTAAACATCCCAGCAAATATGATTATCATGACTACTCAGTCGATTGTAACGCGTTGGTTTTTGCATAATAATATATAATGTTATGTATATTTTCGTTGCGAATAAAATTTTAAATGGATTTCTAATATTTACAGTTTATAAGTAGATGGGAGTTTATTATTTTATATTAACCCTGTTTACATCTTTTATTAAAACTTTACTACAATTATATAATCATCTTAATTTGGAAATCAAATGTCCTTTATTATACTGCGTTTTATGTAATTTATTATTTTGTTATATATCTGAACTATTCATCTCTTTATTAATACTATTTAATAGCATTAATTGTTATATATATCTCATATATGTTATAGATTATTTAGAACTTATTTACCACTTGATATATATATATATATATATATATATATATATATATATAAATAATGATCCATATACACACATACACATATGCCTATACTTATATGTATATATATATATATATATATATATATATATATATATATATATATATATTTTATAATGAGCTTTTACTTATCTTTTGCTTATTTTCTCTTTACTTTCAATCTAATTTATAGTATTATGTTTATATTAGAAGTTATTCTTACTTTCTATATTAATCTGTTTATTATTTATTTCCCTTTTATTCTTATGTTATATTGTCCTATATAGCTATTTTTATTAAGTTCACCTATTTTGTGGTATACTTTATATTTATTCTAACAACGATACAAGCATAGAGTTTGCTTTATATATAATCTATTAACTTGTTCGTTTTTCCACCGTCATATTTGCTGTATTTGTATATAATTATATGTCAGCTTATTATCTCATTTCTCTTATTTATAATATTTCCTCCGTATGTCAGTTTTTGAACTGCTTCCGTAATAAATATATTGCATTTTTTCCGCTCATTCGGTAAATATTTATTGGCTTTAACCAATATTGACCATTTAATAGTCATCTTTGTGTTTTCTCTGAGTTCCTTTATATATGCTGCTAAATAAGTGATAGATTTACAGGCTTTTCTTATACTTATGGTTCGTATACCTATACTTTTATTGTGTTCTTATTGATTAATTTACTTAGTATCTTATTCCCTTTAAAATTATTATCGATTATTTTATAGAATTCTTTAGGTATATCCGTCTTTACGAGTATACTATATGAGACTCAAAACCAAATAGTATATCTCCTCCTATTCCTTTGGCTATTATTATTATTATCCTTATTTATGCTATTGATATCTTTAGTTTTTTTCTTATTATCTTAATCCGTTCAACTATCTGCAACTTTCCTCTTAATATTCTTAGTACATCCTGTTTTTTTTACTATCTCCATTGTTGTTCATTCTATTCGCACTGTTAACATAATTAGTATCTCTGAATTTTGAGTTATTGCCCCTAACAATTTTAACATTTTTCCCAAAAGTCAATAATACGATATAATGTGACTCAATCTTTTTAGTATATTTGTGTTTTTTTTGGTTAAGAACATTATCATTTATGTACTTTATATTGTCGTTGTACCCCGATCTTTTAATGCATCATTAAAATATTGTTTAATTTCATTAAATATATTTATATTCGTTGATAGTATTAAAATTATATTGGATATATTAATTATTATGGTTTGCTTTATTGGTTTTGAATAATTGGATAGCTTATCTATATAAAATATTTTCTAGTTGGTTATGGTAGTTAAATGTATTATCATTTAGATTAAGGGTAATATCCAAGAAGTTACTTTTTCATCATTATTATCAATAGTTATTTTAGGCCCAATTACTTAAATAATCCGTGAAGAGTTTTTTCTTATTATATCTAGTTGTCTACCTGTACATCTAGTAATAAATAACGCACCACCTCTATATAATCCTCCCTCTCTCCCTCTCTCAGTATAAATATATATATATATATATGTATATAATTATATATATATTGAGAGAGACAGCCATACAGACATACATACATAGATACATACAGACAGACAGACTGACAGGCAGAATACCCGAGAGATAGATAGATATATATGGTGTTTGTATAATTGGTTGTGCACAGATGTAGTCATGAATGCGTGTATAAATAAAAACTAATATTATATATATATATATATATATATATATATATATATATATATATATATATATAGTCTCGGAAGTTTTTTTAACCTTCAAAACAGGAAAAAAAATTGTTGAAAGATTTTTGTCTAGTAAGTCAATCAATCTACTGCAATCACTATATTAGTTAACTTCAAAGAATTTACTCTAAT
Organism: Sepiola atlantica; assembly: GCA_963556195.1. Lineage (NCBI taxonomy): Eukaryota > Metazoa > Mollusca > Cephalopoda > Sepiida > Sepiolidae > Sepiola > Sepiola atlantica. Next base: position 119,617,439 of record OY744522.1, read on the forward strand.
ATAAATATATTTTTATATATGTTTTTTTTATATAAGGGATCGTCAGTTGTTTACCATGAAGACTGTTTCGGGATTTTAAAAACAAACCAGTATTTCTTTATCATGGTATCCCAGCAGTGTTGATCAGACACCAACTCCCTATTTAATAATTATTTTTCAGTTAAAAAGTCTAAATATTTGATTTAGTTTTGCCTCCAGATTTGTTTTTGTAAGTTATTAAATCGAGTTTCTCCTTACCTGTGCTGTTCCTGTCAAATTGAGTTTACTATTTTACAGAACATCTATTTTATAGAGTTAGATGATTCCATTATAATAACCCCCCCTTTATTCCCTCTTGGTTATTTTCTTTATCTACAAATGTTTTAAAATTAAAAATATATATTTATAAAAATATTTCATATATACATATATATACATTTATTTATTTATTTATTTCATCATGGACTATTTACATATGTTATACATTTTTATAGTAGAGTTTTGGATTTCTTATATCAATTTCTTTTGATTTATTTCATATAATTTAAAAGCGTCAGGATAGCGTGTTATTGGCTTATTTAATTATCTAAATATTTTATTTTTATCTCCACCTTGTTTAAGCATTCTTATTACTAATGAAGTGACTGGGGGTATTACATCCATTAATATTAAAGTAACACGGGCTATTCTTAGAAATTCGGACATTATACTCCCATAAAATATATACATAAGACAGGGACTACTTTTATGCGACATTTGAACGATATGAAAGGGAAAAGAATTTCTTTTATCAAACATTTTATAAATAAATCTACCATCCTCAATTTTTATATCTAAATCTAGAAAGGTATCATGTATTCCTGTATGTTCACAATTTAATTTTAACTCCCTATGATATATTAAATGTTTTGTATTTCAAACTCCTCTCTATCATTTATACAGACAAGGTCATCAATAAACCTCCTGCAGCCGTAGTAATTATACGTTCTAGATATATCATTTTTTATTAACGATGACATATATATGTATTCATATCTATGTAAATAGAGATTTGCCCAAAAGGGAGCAGGGTCCAACCCATAGGAATACCTATTGTTTTTATCAGTGTTTTATTTCCTATTTTAAAATAACTTTCTTTAATCAGGTGACTTATAAGTATTTTAAGGCCATTTTTTGAAGTACTAGTTTTACTGTTTTTAGTCTTACACCAAAAGGCTTTAGATTTTGAAAAATCTATGTATTTACCTTTACCTCCGACAAAAGTTAAATCTATGATGTTACCTAATTCTTTAATTAGTTCATTATGTGGTATTTTAGTATATAAGGTACTAAAATCATATGCAGAAATTGATTTTGCCTTTTTACGGGAATTTATATAATCTAGTTTTTCTTTTATTGGATATGCATTATTTACTACCCAAAATAGGTTTATATTACTATAAAACTTTCTTTTATTATGAAAATTATTTATCTGATTTATTCTTAATTTAAACACATTTGATATAGCCTTACTCTAGGGTTTAGTAATACACATTTTGGAGGCAACAATAAAACGGGCCCCAACTGGTTTTCTATGCATTTTAGGTATCCAATACATACATGGAAGTTTATTATTTTTCTCATCTAATTTTAATCCTAATTTTTCACAAATAATGGTGTTATTTAGAATAATACTTTCTTTTTTACAATTACTTACTTTATAAGTATCTGATTCTATACCTATAATTCCTACTTCTAACAATATGCGGTGTATATAATATTTTTTACAGATAAAAGCTATATTATTTGCTCCCTTATCAATAGGAAGTATTACAAATTTATTTTGAAGTATTTGAAGGTCCATAATTATTTGTGAATTTCTAAGGAGAGGATTCGTCTTTTTAGGATGTTTAAAGATTTTTAAACGTTCGACCTTTTTATTTAAGAATCTGAGTATATTATTCTTCCATGCGTCAAATGTGGAATGTAATATTTTGTACTTTTTTGCCATGGATACACTAAAGGTTTCTAATGCTTTATTTATTTCATTTATACATTTTGTATAATTTAAACATTTAGGTTCTCTGTAGTTTGGACCTTTTGTAAGGAGCTTATATATATATCACTTAAATAAAGAGGCAACATGCCTTAAAAAAAAACTTGTTTTAGATGCAGCGATTTTTATTAAAATCAAAATAAAAAATTAAATCAATATTTTTTGTTCTTTTTGATCTTGATTTTTATATCTAATAATTTCGCTTGATATAACAAGCCTCGTAACCGCTTTAGACAAATAAAAAGTTATAAACCTTATTTTTCTTCCGTAAAATCCTTCCTGGTCTTGTAGAAGTAATGTTGTGTGGACTTAAAGGTGTACATGTCTCTTTTAAATTGAACTTGAATCGCGCATGGTCGCTGGTAGGTATACATTTGGGAAAGTTCATTTTTTAAGCATCTTTAACATTTTAAACTTAAAGAAAGGAGCAAAATGCTTTTAAAAACATGTGTTAGATGCAGATATTTTTATTAAAATAAAACCAATATCGAAACTATATTTTTGTCTGTTTCATCTTGACTTTTTTTATCTAATAATTGAGCTTGTAATAACAAGCCTTGTCAGAGCTTTAGACAAATAAAAGGCATTAACCTTATTTTTTTCCGTAACAATCCTTCCTGGTCTTGTAGAAGTGACGTCCGATGTTGTGTGGACTTAACGGTTTAAATGTCTCTTTTAAATTGAACTTAAAACACGAATGGTCGCTGGTATATATACATTTGTGGAAAGTTCAT
>OY744522.1:119622686-119677686 GCA_963556195.1 Sepiola atlantica
TTTGACGAAACCGTAAACAGCTCCTCCTTATTGTATTGGGATCGAGATTGCGAAATGGTCGTTGAATGGCTGTCTTCAATGAGTTTTGTATTTGGGTGTGGATTGACATTAGTCTTTTCCGTCGACGACGCCGAAGAGATAATAGTTGAAAACATTTAGATCTGGAGAGCTGCTGGGGCAAATATCTTTCGGAACAAACAAGGGAAGATTCTCCTTCATGAAATCTTGGACTTTCTTTGATCCATGCGCTGGTGTTGAGTCTTGGATGAGCATGACTTTCGTAGGGTCGTAGTTTCTACGGATCCAATGCAATAAAACATTATTAAGAATGTTCAAATACTCCGCTGTGTTGATTTTAAGACCCGCTTCAATGATGAAATGAGGAGGCAACACCTTTTCATCACTTGCCACGGCCGCAAAAACCATCACAGAAGCAGGATTTTTTGCTCTGCATCACAAGAGGAACTTCCTAAGGTTCACATGCAATAACTCGAGTGTTATGGCGATTTGGAACCTCATCCACGATTAACTTTTTCTCATCAACTAAAATGCGCACATGCTCTCCTTTGTGTTTCAGATGGTTGATAAGCTTGGCGTATCTTTCAACTCTGATAGCTTTTAAACGGGCAGTGAGGAGATAACGGCGTCTCCTAACGTAGGACTTCATCCCAAGGTCTTCATTGATAGCTCTGCTGATTATTCTGCGACTCACATTGCGCTTTTTTGCCAGTTTCGACATCGACTGACTTAGGTCAGCCTTTATCGACCTTTTTAGTCCCACCAGGAAAGTGTTTGTGCGCTTTCGATCACTATGAGTACTGTGCCGACTTCTCTCAACCTTACACACGGCATCGAGATTAGCCACAACTAGATAGACAGTGGTTTTTGCATAGCCAGTGCTCTTAACAATGTGCGAAGGAGAACTCTTGGCGCGTCTCATTTCGCATATAGTTATTCTTCGTGTTAATTCCGCCATATTAAAACAAATTTGTGTAAATATAATTATGCTATCTTGCAATAAAGTGTTTTAGGATCCTTAGTAAAAAAACGTAATCATATGATCAAAAGTAAAAAAAGATATTAGCATTTTAAATTAGTTCCAATTTATCTGCCCGACACTTTATATATATATATATATATATATATATATATATATATATATATATATATATATATATATATATATATATATATATATATATATATATATATATTTCTATATTATATAATATACCCTGTTTCCAGATTAACTGGTTCTATAAACATAAGGGAAGTGGCTTAATCTATTTTACAAAAAATTAACCCTTAGCCCGGATCAATTCTTAGAAAGTGTCATATTGTCATTATACATCAGTTTAGTCAAAATGTACTCGAGCCATTCCACCAATATTGGAAATTGTGAGAAAATAAAACAATGCGTAGAAAAATCTATCCTAAACAAACGCACCTTAACCAACAATAAACACTAATAAAAAAGCCTTTAAAATAAACTTTAAATTAAATTAATAAATAAACGAAAATAGCAGCAATGAACGATGGTTATCTGTTATGTGAAAACAGAAAATGTGTGTGCACACTGACTTTGAACCGGGTGAATTGTATTTTTCCATAATTTTCTCCCGAAATATTTGTTTAATGAACGGTGCTAGAGATTCAGTGTGACAATATAATTGTGAATGCAACACACCTATGTTTTCTATATATTAGTAATTTGTAGGTGTGTTAATAGTACTAATACTACTAAAACTAATAGAACACAAACAAAATCAAGAAGAATGAACCAACAAATCGAACCGCCATGTCTAGACCGATGAAACCCCGGTACATCAAACAGACATGGTAATGCATAGTTTTTAAATAAATTAATTTATATTAGCTCTTGTAATACCGACAATCGAGCACCTTATATATTTTTTCAACTAATTCATCCGTTTTTTGTGAGAATTTAAAACTACAATAATAGATTCAATCAATAAAAATACTAACCAGATTTGAGGGACTTTCGAGTATTTACAAAAGTTTTTAGAGGGACATAATACTGGCACATACTCTTATTTGAAGATTAAAATATATCAAATTTACATTCAATAACATCCGTTGTAATTAGACACCAAATATGATCATTTCCCTTACTTTTTAATTTCGTCTTTATAAATCATGAACTTAAACCTTACTCATTTAACATTTTCTAATATAAAAATCATGTAACGGATTCGATCAAAATTAGAATCAAGATTCCAGACATAAGTATCTGTATCATTATATCTTGATTTTAATCTTCGCGACGTGACATAAAATGGTGCAAAACTATTCTATTCGGGGAATTCATTTTACCCATCGTGGTATCGGTCGGTATGCTTCTCGTATGCATACATATATATATATATATATATATATATATATATATATATAAATGCGAGTTCCTGTCCTTGTGATTTATCGAACACTGTAAAGACAAATTACTATGTTGCCCGTTTGAAATGGTCTACATAGGGGTTATTTCTCTTCTTACATTACGTCTGGAGTTGAAATCCAGTTGCCGCCTGAACATTTATCTCCACACTGACGATTCCGCAAGGATGAAACGTATATGTATGATGATGATAATAAATAAAATATTTATTATTACATAATTATATATATATGAAGCTCCTTTTTTCTGTTGTTCATTTATACTCTCCCCAGGTCTATACTTTTGATTTTAATTATAAATATATATATATATATATATATATATATATATATATATATATATATATATATATATATATATATATATATATATACATGCATAAAATGAACATCAAAAGTATAGACTTCAGTATAGTATTAATGAACAATAGTAAAACCCAGCTTCAAATGTAAGGGAAGCTGAAATAAAATTACGACATTCAATACCGAACATACATCTGGTATTCAAATCAACTCAATGATTGAACCTTTATATCAATCAGAACAATTGTAGTGTAAGTAACATTATTTATATCAGTTCAGAGAATTCGTAGTCAACAATGATTAGTCGTAGTATCGTTTCAAAGACGATCATGAATGTTTATAGTTTTTATATTTTTATGCTAACATGAACCTTTTCAGTGTTTTTTGCAAAATGTCACAAATAGAAGTAAAGTAAAAATATCAACATTTCTATATATTGAAAAATATATCATAATAATTTACAGGCAAAAAGAACAAACACACATGTACATAATTGTATAATACTAATAATACTGACAAAAATAATATTAATTAAATGAAATAAATAATTAAAGAATATATAATAGATTAGAACCTCTCAAATTTAATATTAGATAATAAGTAAATAATAATAATTATAATAATAATGATGATAATAATATTAATAATTATAGTAATACTAATAATCTACACATATAGTAATGATGACAATAATAGGGTATTGTAACTAGAACAATAATAAGATAGGAAAAATATGCAGTATGAAAATAAGAAAGCCACCAAATACGATAAAACATCAGAGAAAGTTGCATACAAAAGTACATGAAACGCATTTTGAACAATCACAATAGCAAACAACAAAAGCAGAAAAACAAAAGGAACCACAGAAACGAAAACATACTAGAGGCCGATAGAACTTTACATATCAGCGTTTTTCTAGTGAAAAAGATGCAGAGAATAAGTACATATTCTTAATAAGACTTAATATTTAATTAAGTTCTTAAAATGTGGATATTACTAGTTCAATCCCCCCAAAAAATAATAGTCTTTTCCCAGTGCATTCTGAAGTGAGAGTCTTTTTATCGGTCAAATAAAATCAGGCGGTATTTGAATTATAGATGGGATTAAACTTCAAGGAATTAATACTCCATGAATCAAAAAGGAAAACACCTGTCTAAAACGCGAGGCGGTGCAAATATTTGAGAGTGGGTGTGAGGGTAAAGAGCCAGCCGCCTTAACCGACTCAATTAGAAAAAATGGGATCAACTACAACAAAGTTAGAACCAGTGAGTAGAACGAATTTATAGATGTCACAATCACGGTAAATGAAAAAAAATGTCATTATTAAATATTGAATAAATAGATAAAAGGGGAATATTATTATCATAGCGCAATATATATATATACAGGGTGGGCCAAAATAAGGGTCCTATCTTTAAATTTGAATAACTTGAATTTGAATAACTTCCACAAAATAAAAGTTAAACTCACCAAACTTTATGTGTGTGTAGACTGACCCTTCCGAGATTTTTTGAAATAAACAAAACAAATTTTAGCCGAAAAACACTTCTTAAAACTTACAAAAACTAAAGTATTGTTTTTTACACTGTTTTGAGTTTTTTAAGCAAAAATAATGTTTTCTAAATGAGCTTACGTTGCTTAGGGCTAATACGGCTCATGCTTGCTTCGGAAGGGGTCCTTTACTTATTCTAAAAAAAAAATTAAAAAAAATCAATAAATAAAAAAGTTATGAATTTTTAAAAATAGGACCCTTATTTTTGCCCACCCTGTATATATATATATATATATATATATATATATATATATATATATATATATATATATAGATATATATATATAGATATATATATATATAATAAAGTGTATATGCAGTGTACTAGATTCGTTATCGTTTGGGAATACCAAGCGCTGTATGTGGACACCTAGCTATGGGCAAATAGTCTCGTCTATCTTAAGTACCTAGCGTGGCGACTATAAAAAACTTACGTGGCGACTATAACACACCAATAAAGTTTCTGAAGCAAGGGAGGGGTTCCTTTTCCAGGAGTGATGAACACCGATGATGATGATGATGATGATGATGATGATGATGATGATGAGGAGGAGGAGGAGGAGGATGATGATGATGATGATGATGATGATGAGGAGGAGGAGGAGGAGGAGGATATGTTTAATACTATATTGATTAGGTAAAATTAACATTTGCCTTTTAATAGTTACTAGACCGCCCGTGACCCGTTGGGTCAGTTTGTTATATTAGCTATGGAATGCATGTATGAGCGTGACACTTGTGGCATAAAGAAAATAGTTTTTTTTACATAACAGAAGCATTTCTATGAAAGTATATTAAAATGAAAAAAGAATATAGATAGATTTCTATGAGTCGTTCTGTTTATTATAATTATTTTTTTTTTAATTACAGTTACTGAATTATAAGTGGTTGGCCATACTTATAGGTAAACATGCATTGAACAGGTACCATAATACTTATTATAGTTAAATTCAAATTTTGATATATCATCTTTTAAATGAAATTGTTAGTTGAAAGTACAAAATAATAAAAGGGCGATTTGAGGAAGGAAGGGGGAACAGCAGGCTTTCTCGCGTACGTAACGAAAACAGAGGGAGTAGGAGTGGTGAAATGTATGAGAGGGAAAGTGGGAGGAGGTTTCGTTCACGGACGCTACTATTGCTGATATTAATAATGAGTGTTGTTTTTTTGTTTGTTTGTTTTTGTTTTTTAAAAGGGAGGAGTTAAATATGCACTGAACAGGTACCATAATACTTATTATAGTTAAATTCAAATTTTGATATATCATCTTTTAAATGAAATTGTTAGTTGAAAGTACAGAATAATAAAAGGGCGATTTGAGAAAGGAAGGGGGTACAACCGGCTTTCTCGCGTACGTAACGAAAACAGAGGGGGTAGGAGTGGTGAAATCTATGAGAGAGAAAAGTGGGAGGTGGTTTCGTTGACCGACCGCTAGAATGGCTGATATTAATAATGAGTGTGTTGTTTTTTTGTTTGTTTGTTTTTGTTTTTTAAAAGGGAGGAGTTTTTTTGAAACTGCGACAGACTTTACGAAGTCCTACCGTGAAGAAAACCAAAAAACTATTTGATGAAATTAAATGAAATTGTTTATATTAAAAGCGATATAAAAATTTCCAGAATGAAAAATTTCATGCGTTCGTTAATCATAAGAGATTAACGGAATTGGAATAACAGATTAAAGACGATGCTATTTTCGCATGCGCAACCGGATGTTGAAAACCGGAAAGCTGAAAGCTGATTGCAAACATACAAGACCAATAGAGTTTTAGTATTATACTAGACCACCCGTGACCCGTTGGGTCAGTTTGTTATATTAGCTATGGAATTCATGTATGTGGGTGACACTTGTGGCATAAAGAAAATAGGTTTTTTTTACATAACAGAAGCATTTCTATGTAAGTATATTAAAATGGAAGAAGAATATAGATAGATTTCTATGCGTCGTTCTGTTTATTATAATTGTTTTTTTTTTAAATTGCAGTTATTGAATTATAAGTGGTTGGCCATACTTATAGGTAAATATGCACTGAACAGGTACCATAATACTTATTATAGTTAAATTCAAATTTTTATATATCATCTTTTAAATGAAATTGTTAGTTGAAAGTACAGAAAAATAAAAGCGATTTGAGAAAGGAAGGGGGTACAGCAAGCTGTCTCGCGTACGTAACGAAAACAGAGGGAGTAGGAGTGGTGAAATCTATGAGAGGGAAAGTGGGAGGTGGTTTCGTTCACCGCCGCTATTATAGCTGATATTAATAATGATTGTTGTTGTTTTGTTTGTTTGTTTTTGTTTTTTAAAAGGGAGGAGGTTTTTTGAAACTGCGACAGACTTTACGAAGTCCTGTCGTTGAATGTTTTTAGCCGTGGAGTAAACAAAAAAACTATTTGATGAAATTAAATGAAATTGTTGAAAAAAGAATATAGATAGATTTCTATGCGTCGTTCTGTTTATTATAATTGTTTTTTTTTAAATTACAGTTACTGAATTATAAGTGGTTGGCCATACTTATAGGTAAATATGCACTGAACAGGTACCATAATACTTATTATAGTTAAATTCAAATTTTTATATATCATCTTTTAAATGAAATTGTTAGTTGAAAGTACAGAAAAATAAAGGCGATTTGAGAAAGGAAGGGGGTACAGCAAGCTGTCTCGTGTACGTAACGAAAACAGAGGGAGTAGGAGTGGTGAAATCTATGAGAGGGAAAGTGGGAGGTGGTTTCGTTCACCGCCGCTTTTATAGCTGATATTAATAATGATTGTTGTTGTTTTGTTTGTTTTTGTTTTTTAAAAGGGAGGAGGTTTTTTGAAACTGCGACAGACTTTACGAAGTGCTCCCGTTGAATGTTTTTAGTCGTGAAGAAAACAAAAAAACTATTTGATGAAATTAAATGAAATTGTTTATATTAAAAGCGATATAAAAAATTCCAGAATGAAAAATTTCATGCGTTCGTTAATCATAAGAGATTAACGGAATTGGAATAACAGATTGAAGACGATGCTATTTACGCATGCGCAACCGGATGTTGAAAACCGGAAAGCTGAAAGCTGATTGCAAACATACAAGACCAATAGAGTTTTAGTAGTATATAGATAGATTTAGAGAATGGAACAAACAATCATGAAGGTATGAATAAACTTTATTTAGCTAATAATAGTTTTCTAAAATATTTAAATATCAGTATACGTATACATTTAATTAAAAAAGATTAAAAACATACAAAGGATAAACAATTTAAATTTAAATTATAAGACGATATTGAGAATATGTAAACTTACACCTATATTTACAATTTTCCATTTAAAAGTATATGATTTTAAATTAGTCAATCCAAATAAGATTTAAAGATAAAATAATAATCTATCAAGAAAAAGAAAACAATTTTTAGAACAAAAATTTAATATACATTAATAAACTATAAATAAATTAAATAAATCACGAGACAAAAATGATAAATAATAATTAACAATAACTATTAATAACAGCAACAGATAATTAGAAAATAACATAATTAATAAGTTGCTCATAATTAAAAGGATGATAGAGGTATAAATAATAGGGTACATGAATCGGATAAAAAGTATAACTAGAATGTAAGACCTTAATAAAGATATGATATGGGGAAATGAATATTGTAATAGGAACATATTAAATAAGGATAACAATATATTGATATTGGGAAGGGATGAAACTGTACTCTGACAAATCTACAATCTAAGTGTTAAAAAAACACTAATCGTTGGATAGCACTGTAATGAAAGACGGTAATATATTAAGCTGAATTAAGTCAAAGTAACTATTTCACAAGTCAAAGAAAATATAAATGGCTAGATTTCAATAGTGGAAAGGTAATCATAATATTAGATGAAGCTGATTGTACTCTACTGCGGATATCCGCACAGTCATCTCTGAACGCATATAGCATACACTGGACAGGGTTAGTGAAGCTAGGACGGTAGCGCTTGATATGTCAAAAGCCTTTACAAGGCTTGGCATGAAGAGCTTCTCTTAATAATTCACTCATATGGTATTACTGGATAAATACTTAATATAATTAGATCCTTCCTAACCAAAAGAAAGCTCAAGGTTGTCATTGATGCCCGTTAATCTAAGGAAACATACATAAATACTGGTGTACCCCAGGGATCCATCCTTGGACTTCTACTGTTCCTGATCTTCATATACGAGCTCCCTGATGTCATAGATACTGATATAAGTATATTTTCTGATGACACCACGCTCTACTCTAGTCATGTGGGCAAAACGGACGCGCATATATCTGAGGCAATGACCAAATCCTAAGAAAATGACCTCCAGGCTATAATGGATAGAGGTCATAAATGGATGGTAACTTTTAGTGCCGCAAAGACAAAGCTCTTTTCCTATAAATAACTACAAACAACTTTTCAACAACCGATTGCCATGGCAAATAACACCCTACCTGAGAGTTCATCATTCTAACTCCTCAGCTTATAATTCACAGGTAACATGGCTTTGAATAAATACATTGAAGACCTTGCCAAAACATCAAAGAAGGTGCGCTCCTTTTACCGTGCAAGTAAACTACTCTCACCTGACATTATTCTACATCTCTACAAAGCCACCATCCGCCTATGATTGGAGCATTATTGTCACATCTGGGCTGGTGCATCATCCACTAGTATCTCCCTCTTAGACAAGGTCCAAAAAAGAGTCGCCAACTTAATAGGTCCCTCATTATCTACCAAGCTCTAGTCCCTGCCTCATCGCCGCAATGTTGCATCCTTATGCCTGTTTTACATGTATTTCAATGGATTATACCCTGATGAACTTGCTGCACTAGTGCTCCCTCGACGTAAATTCACTAGACTCACTCGACAATCAGTCAGATCCCATCTATTCATTGTGGAGGCCCCCAGATTTCGAAGAGCTTTCTACTCTGATAGATTTTTTCTTAATGCTGCTAGCCTCTGTAACTCGCTCCCTGTTCCCTGTTTCCCCGACTTTACTGACATACACACATTTTAAACTAATGTAAAGAGACATCTCGCTGCAGAGCTCCCAACTTAGGATGGCTCTCAAAACCTACACCCTACTTCTCAGTAGCCCCTTAACGTCTAGAGTGGCGGCCTGCCTTGTTTGGGGTGAACTATGTTGAATAAATAAAAAATTATATAAATATACATAGAATATATAGAAAATATGTATCAAATATATAAAAAGAATGCATCAATGAATAAATACACAAATAAATAAATAAATGAATGAATGAATGAATAAATAAATAACGAGATTAATAAATGGCAGGGAAAACATCATCTCTATATAGGCGGATATCTGTATCATCAAGTATATTTGTTAGTGTATATAAAATAAATAACTCCACAAGATATGATGCCTCCGCAGAGTCAAGGGCACCCATGGCCAAATCAAATGAGTTTTACCTCAAAAGCACATTTAAAAACAGAGAACGTCGAATTAAAACAGCACTTGCAAACCACTATTGGGAGCTCAAAGAAAATGGACGCTCACCAGTAATTGAATAGAAAATAATACGGCAGGCCAGTACATGTAGAGATTTAGATGACCCGTGTAGATTATGTTTGAATGAGAAATTAAAAATCCTAAACATTAAAGACCCCTAAAATATATTAAACTGTAGAAGTGAGATAGCACACAGCTGCCTGTACATATTAAAATTTACCTTAGGCTAATAATACATGAATAAATGAATAAAACAAATAAGTAAAAAGCTAAACTAAACTAAAACCTAACAACTTAAAAACTAACATTTAAAATAGAAATACAAGGAACAACGTGGTAAAATAAGGTCACCCATTATATTGACACAACAAAAGAACCAACATTAGGCTACTTGAGAGAAAACAGAACAATAAAACAGGAAATATGGAGTAAAACTAACAGGACCTTTGTTTGGGAGAAGCCCAACGATTGGCTAAGAGAACAACAAAGAATCTGATTGGTTAACTAGCTAGCCGTGTATATAACAACCCCCGGCAAAACTAACTCCATGCATTTTAGCCTGAAGATTCCCCCGGACATGAAAAGCGGGAGCCTCCGTGTAGCTTAATTGACATCAATATATTTTCATAACTTACTACCCAGCTCTACTTATGTATCGAGCACTGTTAAAGTAAATACTAAAAATTGATACATAAAAAATATAACTTTTTATAAAATTTTATGTGGATACATGAAATAGTAATATCATATATATATATATATATATATATATAATTTTTTTTTTTTTTTTTTTGTGTCTTAAATAACTAATATAAGTTAGCAAAACATTTATATGGAACAAAACGTAAATTTAGTATAAGGAACGTTTATGTTTTTGTCTTTTAAGGGAAGTGGGGTCTGATCAACTCTGCTGGGAAGCCATGAAATTAAATACTGTCTTGTTTTTAAAGTCCCGAAACAGTTTTTCATGGTAAACAACTGATGATCCCTTAAAATAGTGTTAGAAACTAACTAATATAATAACTGTAAAAAATAAATTGACTTACATGAGTGATTTTCCACTGGAAGACTTGAGACTATAAGTTTTTTTTTAATTTTTTTTTTTATATAGTTTTAATGGTTGAGAAACTTCCGAGACTATATATATATATATATATATATATATATATATATATATATATATATATATATATATATATATATCGGTGTAAAAAGTTCCACTAAAACACAGTATACACCCTAGCCCTCGACAGACTAATTAACTCCCAATAAACGAACAAACATTAAAATAAGCCATCATCATTTAACTATACATTAGTCACCTAAAAATATTGACTTGTACCGTGTGGGTGCGTGTATATGTTTTGAATATATATATATATATATATATATATATATATATATATATATATATATATATATTAAAGCAAAGAATATAGACGTTTGTGACATTTCCTTGTGGTGAAATTGAAAAGATAGAAAACAAGAGGAAAAAAACAATACATGAATATACTAAGCCAGCTTTCGTCCACACTCATCAGAGTAAATACGTGGAAATAATTCAAGCATTACGACTAAAAACTTTAAAAAGTAAAATGAAGACCAGCGACAAGTTTTGGGGAAAAATTGGAGTGGGAGACACGAGCATCATATATATATATATATATATATATATATATATATATATATATATATATATATATATATATATATATATATATACATATATGATCTTCGTAATTCTAGCCTGCATCTATGAACTGCGTTCGAGCTCATGTGGCCGCCTGCAACAACCACTCCTTCACTGATGAGAGTAAGAGAGTCCGAAACGACGTCGCATGTAGTTAAAAAAACACTTTAATATATATATATATATATATATATATATATATATATATATATATATATATATATATGAATTATATAAAAACATTACCTTACCCCACGCTTATTCATTTGTGTTTCTGGGCCAAGCGCACATTTCAGAGCTTGCGGCTTTGACAATAATTAAATTCTTTAACAAAAAATCAAATTATAGAAACCCAGAGTAACAAAATCAACAACGCTCCTTCTAAGGTTATGACTACTGGGGTGGGGTTGGAAACTTTCACGTGCATCACCTAGTATCATTATTGATTTACTAAATTTAGCTGGCATCTACCCCTACATATGTAGACATTGGAGAATTGTAGGTGTCACTACCGCATATACGTCACCAGAATACCTGTACACACATACGCGTCAGGATACATCCGCGTATTCGCACAAACAGTTTTTACGGATTATACATTCACAGGTCTATCTTCTTTGCGGCAGACTTGGCAGCACCTTCTATGTACTTAGTCTTGTATATGTGGGCTGATAATGTAATCAGAGGAGTTTAAACGTTGATTTTTCGAAAAGGATGCTATCAGTCATGACAATTGGTAATTGTAAAGATATCGTTTCTTTATCAATGGAATTGAGCTTTGCCTTTGTAGCATTAAATGTGACCATCCATTTTGACCACATTCTACTACTACACGCACTGAACGAACGTACACTCAAACACATAAGTGTGTACACATTGATAAGCAATCCCAATCTATATATTAGACATGGTTTGAATGTACGTGTACAGATACAACCATATAACCGTATATGAAATACTAGCAAAACCTACACACCCTCCAGGCAGCAATTAATTGGGAGGAGGGGGGGGGGCGTTAATTAAAATAAAATGTTTTTTTACTCAGAGAATTCCATAATTTTAAGAAACTTTAGTAAATTTGTAGAGTAGCATCTTCAGCTAAATGATCTCCCCCTTAAAAATGAGATTCTATTCAGGGTCATTCTAGATAGGGCAGTTAATGAGTTTTGAACACTGACCTAAGTTTGGCTGGCAAGGTCGTAAAACCACACCAAAAAATCGCATTTATTGATTTAGATTACATACACAGTTTACAGGGAAATACAAATTGCAATAGCACACTCGCACAAGTTTTCTTGCAATAACACTTCTGAACTAATAAATTCTACATACATTCCATGAAAAATGCCAGTATACTGAAATCACATGCCCTTAATAGGGTTAAGATAAAAATTCATATACACTAAACACTAAATGTACAAAAGCAAGGAAATTCCCCAATTTTTACACTTTTATTGTCATTAAGGGTATGCGAGCACAACAGGGCTATGTATTTTACTGGGAGGATTTTTTCTTCAGCGCACCTCACACACTTCATCCACTCAGGCATAGAGATTTATACTGTAGTGATGTGATCAGTAAATGGTTTGGTTGTTATGTAGTCATACCTTTAATGACAATAAAAGTGAACAGATTTGGGAATTTCCTTGCTTTTGTACATTTAGTGTATATGATTTTTCATCTTAACCTTTTAAGGGCATATGATTTAAGTATACTGGCATTTTTCATGGAATATCACTACTTTTGTAAAGGCTATGCCTCAATACAATGCCTTCTCATAAGGTGTTTTAGAATTTTCTAGAAAATTAAGGTATATGGTAAACTGAAATTAAAATGCCATCAACTAGACCCTAGAACCTCTATCACTGCCAAAAATCAGCTGAATCCATCAAATAGTTGATGAGATACAGGGTGACACATACGTACGTACGTACGTACACACAGATAACATGGTTTCATGATTGAACTTTATGGATCTCTGGGTTGACTTGACTAATGATGCTGAAATTCTACACACTTATAGAACCAATCAATTAAACATTTTGTGGAAAGTTTTAACTAATTTGGTTTAATGGTTTTTGAGTTATGATTGATCAAAGAAATGAGATTTCCAGCATATGCCATTCGTGATGTCTAATAAGGGATAGAGCGCTCTCGCGCCTCCTTTGATTAATCTGAATAATATAATTATAAAAAGGGGCATATTCTTAAACAATTTGAGTATTATTCTTTTTCAAACATTCATTTCCAATATAACAGCTGTTTTATTTATGACGTGTTTTTGACGGCGTCCACCCTGACGGTATGCTATGATCTCAGTAAAATACTGTTTAGCTTTTGGTCTTTATTTTATGTTATTTCATGTAAAATTTTCAAAGTTAAATGCTGCCGATAATATTTACAATTACATTGTCGGTTTTTTTCTCTATCCTCTGATGAAAAGTACTTATCTTTGAAAATCCATGGATTAAGGATATTAAGCTCCTTGCTTTGAACGCTTGATGTTTTGATGAATATTTTATCTTTACAATTTTTTATTCTCATCTTACATCTCTAGAATTGATTTCCTTATATGTTAAGCTTTATATTATCACATATAATTATTAAACGATAATTCAATTATATTTAATTTAATTCAACATTTAAATATATATATATATATATATATATATATATATATATATATATATATATATATATATATATATATACTTGTACTCTCTGGGTGCGTGCATGTGTATGTTTATTTCAAAATCTTTAAACATCGTCATGATCATGATCATGATCATCATCATCAGCAGCAGCAGCAGCACCATCAGCAGCAAATCCGATTTAACGTATTTTATACATGCTTGCATTCGTTGGACGGCTTTAAGAAATTGACTTCCCAAATAACCTATATCTTATCTCTCAGTCCCTCAGCTCAATTTGACCACTTCCTCTCATGTGTTCATCGGCCTTCTCCTGTAAACTGAATATGCTACTTGACTATTCTACTTCTACTAGCCCAAGAAGTCTCATCCATTTTTTCAACATGGCCATACTTTACTATTCCCCTGAATTAATCAGGACTAATCCTGTCATTAATACAGATAATACATATCCATCATTCTCATATAATTTTTCTCCATGAAATGCATGTTCTCAACCCATACTGGCCATTTTTTTCTCATCCATACATCATCACACTGTGTATACATACCTGATGATGTATACTTCATAAACGTCTTTACTGGATGCGAGAGGACCTCCAATTCCTCAATCTCATTTCTAACATCTTTCATGTTATGCAAAATTTAAGGGTCGCCAATTTGCATCTTTGGATGTAATTGAAAAACCGTGTCAAGAATTTCTCAATTCAAAGAGGACGGATTCGCATTGGGACTTAATTCGAAAGCTTTTGTTTATAGAATGTTGTGGAAAATAATATATTAACTTTGAAGAATGGGTTTTACTTTGCATTAAATTCCTGCATAGTTAATCATTATTTTTATACGGCAAAGTTACTTCTCTTCATTTATATTACCAAATAATGTGAATTAATTTCAAATTAAATAGACCGATATTATCGATAGGTTTGTGTTCCAACCGACTACCATCGAGGCGAGTGGGGCGAGTGGGGCGATATGCAGCATTACGCGCGATTCCTCAACAGCTTCGACTGTTATTGACATGTCATACTGGGCACTATCGTGAATTGGCTTTACGATCGCTTGTCAATAGCTACTATTTGTGCGAACGCGTTGAGCTTGCTCTCGGTCTGCCAAACCAGCAGGGCATCGAATGAAATTATAACTTTTAGTCATTTATTGAATACATTTTTTTTTATAGTCTTATTTTTGTCAATATTGCAAAGCAATTATTTTCGGACGGCTTTTATCTATACATTTCAACTTTTGTTTCGTCCATCTCCAATTTTCTTTAAAACTAATTTTTAGAGGAAAAAGTCTCAAATAAAATAAAATTAAATAAAAAACATAAATTCAACGTTTTTATAGACTCCATTAATTTTTAAATAAAATTTTGACAAAGAAAATTTTTTTTAAATAGTGTATGTTTTATTTTAGCGCCAATATTGCAAACTGTAATCATTTAATGATATTTAAAACTTAAATAATGCACATATCGTTTAACATTGTTGAAAGACTTTGAAGAATGTAACAACAAAGAATAGTAAATACAATATGATTTCTTTCCTTTAGTTTAATATATATTATTTCATTGAAAATTTTAATAAATTTTAATTGAATACATTTTTTAACACTCTTCACAAGAAATGGCAATATTGTGTCATTGATGAGTTTTAAAGGAGGAGTTCTCCAATAAAAAAATGCATTCTTTAGTACAAAAGTACTATTTGATTTAATCAAAATCTAGAAGGAAGACCCGACGTTGCTCGAGATTAAAGAGGGATCACTATTATTTAGTTTTTTATTATGCTCATAACACCATATTACTTTCTTTGTTATTACTGACCTCCTCCTTCTGTTTCGACATCTTATATAGTCGGAAGAAGCTGACATTTTGGAAACCTCTCTGAATTAGTGTCTTATATATATATACTAGCAGGGGTACCCGGCGTTGCCCGGGGCTCTCCCTCCTCCTCCTCTCCTCTCCGCAAGCAAAATAGGATATTGAGCACTTTTCTCCCGGACAACGCCGAAGCCTCTGGGTCCTAAATTGACGAAGCCCCCCCCCCCCGGTGCTGGGTCCTATACTGTAGAAGCCCCCTCGGTGCTGGGTCCTATACTTTAGAAGCGCCCCGGTGGCTATACTGTAGAAGCACCCCTGGTCCCTATACTGTAGAAGTACTCCTGGTCCCTATACTGCATAAGAACCCATGGTCCCTATTCTGCAGAAGCTCCCGGGTCTTATATTGTAGAAGCACCCCTGGTTCCTATACTGCAGAAGCCCTTGGGTCCTATACTGTAGAAGCGCCCCCCCTGGTACCTATACTGCAGAAGAACCCCCCGCCCAGGAGGATGAAGATGTTGATAATTTCCATCACCCCACCACCCCACCACCCCACCACCCGCCCCCCAAAAAAATTCCCCCCAAAAAATAAAATTCCCCCCCCCCACCCGCGTCCCAAACATTCTCCCCCCCTCCCCCCAAAGAACTATTTTTATTTCAAAAGAAATAAGTTTAGGTTGCTAGGTGCGGATGTGATTGAGCAACTCTTGTTTCACTGTTATTGATAGATCCGGACAGAAGTTATGGGATGACTTGATACAACCGGACAGTGCATTTTTATCAAGTTGTTACATGAATACATTGGCTGATTTCAAAATCATCAGTAAATAACGTTGAAAAAGTTTCAAAATACCAGACCCGCCCCCGAAAACTGGCCCCGTTGACCCCCGGGGACATTTTTATTTTTTGTAATTTTGAGATATTATGCTCCCAAGTGTTGTCCGGTCCTAAAGATGTCGACTTGTTGACAGTTTGCCGAGTAGTTTTTGAGGAGTAGCTGGCCATACAAACAAACAGACAAACAGACAGACATACAGACAACTGGCCTTTATATAATAGAAGATATAAGATATATACTTCATATTTCATTACAATCAGATATACGTATTTGAGTTTTTAAGAAGGTTATGACCAAGTAATTTATTTAGATGTGGGGACACGTAGATGTTCGTCGCATAGAGGATAACGTAGAGATCCATTTCATTGTCTTCATCGAGGAATTTTATATATATGATTAAATTTTGATCTGAATAAAATATACTTAAACTTTTAAAGAAGGTTCAGTTCCCTTAGATTACGAGAGCACTTAGAGATACCAGATCGCTTCCATTGTGGTCCCCAGAAATGTTACACATGTGATTTGAATTCCATGAAAATAGGATACATTTGAAGTTCTAAGGATGTTATGTCCTCGTAGCCCTCTTAGTGGTTCATTAGAGATTAAGGAACACTTCTATTTTCTTCCTCTGTAAGGTTAACATACTAATCCGCCTTTTAAATTTTATGTAGATTCTATAACCTTTCCATCTTTAGGAAACACACAAACATTACGCAAACACACACGCACAGATATTGAGTTTATATAGAGAGATTAAGTAATATTCATTAAATTATAAATTCGTGCAATAACCTTTTGAATATTGTGATGAAGAAGCATTTATAGCGAACCGAATTTTAAAAATAGTGTAAAATCTTTCTTATATAATTGTATTTAAAAAATCCAATAAATCAATTGAATCAACATTCTTCAAATACTTTACAGAATCCACAACTAACAAGAAGCATGGAAAATACTATCGTAAAGAGTAGATATAGCTTTTACCAAAGAGGTGTTATGTATGGATATGTATTATATATATATATATATATATATATATATATATATATATATATATATATATATATATATATATATATTTATATGTATATATATATAAATATACAAGATCAAATAGTATTAATCAGATTCAATGCTCTCCAAGAATTTCAGAGAATTGAAAATCACAAAATAAATAATAGTAAACACATTTCTGTTACATTCACGATTGCTAGAAAAAGAGAGACTCTCTAACGTGCAAAGAGCCATTTCGTCCACGACGTTATATTTGAGGATATTTACAATAGCAAATCTTGTAAATTGAATTTAAAATTATTCCTAAAATTCAAATAATTCAAGATGAAATAAAAATCCATAGTAAATGCATTCATCAGTAGATGTGTAACGGAAATATTGTATTACGAATATTAAATTATTCCATTTTAATTCAACATTCTTGCCCTCTCGACTTTGATTTCTTTCCAAAAGAGGGTCGTGTCATGGTATTCCGTCACTTGGAAAGACACGTTAACAATTATATATCGATTTAAGAATTACATTAAACGAATAGTTTACTATAAAAATAAATCTGCAAATGTGTACGATTTAATATTAAATAAAACGTTTGGGAACTTTTCAAGAGAAAACACAATCATATACATACACACACACACACACACACACACACACACATATATATATATATATATATAAATATATAAATTTGTGCATCTCTCTCTCTATATATATAGAGAGAGAGAGATAGGGAGAGAGATAATATAAAGCTGACAAGAAAATTGTTTTATGGGAAAATGCCTTCATTAATACTATATGATATTTCAGTTTATAAAATAACTTTTTAGAAAGAAGTTTAATAATATTTTATTTACCTCTTCCTAATGAACTTAGATACACGGTCAAGGGTTTTGATAAAAGTATTTCTGTGGAACAAACTGGATCCGAACCCGGCACACACAGGTCCTAAGTTCGCGCTGTCAATCACTTAGCCACCGTACGTACTATCCCAGAAGTTCTATACTATACCGAGACATCATACATAAAAAATATATTCTAATCAGCTTCATACAAGACAGATGTATGGTTTCCACTCTTTTCCTACACACGTATTCACAGAAACACAGAAACACAGAAACACACACACACACAAATATATATATATATATATATATATATATATATATATATATATATATATATATATATATATATAATATTAATGGTATGACAAATAAGTTTATGCTAATTAGAAATTGTAAAAAAAATATATACCACACAATTCAATTAGTCCCGAAACTCAAGGCTACATCGTGATACTAATCAAATATTAATGTGATTTTTATAAAGTACTAACCTTTAAGTATCAAAATTTGAGCTGAATCAGATAATTAATTTATAGTAATTTAAGTGTAGCTGTTGTTGCAAATTTTCCAACTAATGCAAACATCTGAATTTCCTGAGTTTATAAAGCATTTCTTTTTGATGGGAAAATTGCTTGATAAGACTAAAACGAACTCTACACCGTCAAAAACAGTTAAGAGCTGATATGCTTTCTTTAAACTTAGTAGTACAAACTCACCTCTACACGACGCGATGCGTCTGTATATGTCAGGACACCCATGGACAAATGCCATCGTTGATTTCTATCAACTTATACATGAAGATCTCTTTAACATCGCCTTAGAGTTCGCCAAGATATATACCGACATATTCAATAATAAAATCCATAGTATTAAACATGTAGACGGTCAGTGTTAATAATAATAGTTAATAGATGAAAACTAATTTGACAAACTCCTTTGATTTGGCCTTGGGATCGCTGGACTTTTCAGAATCCCTGGATCTTGTGGGATTGTGTATTTTATATACCCTCAGAAGTATATTAAGAAAGATTAAAATTATTGATGAATGGAACTAGTAACTCGAGAATCAGAGATACATAAAAATACTTTTGTTCTGATCTTCTATTGTGATCTAACTTGCTGAAAACAATACATACTGGGGCCTTACTCTATCTATTATTCAAATCTGAACTGCTTTGACAGATTTTAAATTAATAACTTTGGTAGACGATGAATAAAATAAACATCAAATATGTTCGGAAAACAGAGTTGCGTTTTCGATTTAAACAATCAAGGAGCCGACGCTTTTAATCGTATCATATGGGGAAACTTTGTTAGTGAACCCGCTGGAGTTCAGTGGATACCTTTAATCGTATGTCAACATCAATAAAAAAATTAAGAATGAACATCCAGTTGTTTGTAGTCTTCTGTTGTGGTCCAACCTGCTAATAAAAAATGGTATCTTCAAATCCTACGACGACCCATCGGTAACACAAAATAAGTAAGTGTAGATTTTCGAGTTGCAAGTGAACCCCTTAAAAAGATAACGGCTACGGTACACATGATCATTTCGTCCGGGGAAAGATAAAAGGTTCGTTACATCATGATATAATCATTTGCGGGGACTTTTCAATTATATTGGTGCACGCCGATCATATATAAACATCAAAGACGTTTTACTTTTATCAAGCTCCAGCCCCTGTTACATCGCTGCAACAGTGCATCTCTGTGCTTTTTACAACGAAATGTGCTCCGACGAAATTACTGCACTCAACGTAAATATTCCTGACAAGCCCGGTTAGCCGAAATAGCCTGCCCTTCACTGTAGAGTTCCCCAGATGCCGGAAACCTTTCTACTCTAATAGGTTATTTCTTCGTAGGCTTGCATTTGGAATTCTCTCCTTATTCCCTGTTCCCCGACTGTATAAACATACAGAAATGTGAGTGCAATGTCAAAATATGTGTTGCTACACAACACTCGACTTAGAATACCCGCCTATAAATTTAACCCCAAATAACAATAGCCCCTTAAGTCTCAGTGGCAATATGCCTTGTTTGGAGTGAATACAAAGTTTTAAATAATTATAACTAAAACATTAAAATTTATATTATAATTAAAAATTGAATTTTATATCAATCAAAAATAAAAATTACAATTGTAATATAGTGTTCAGGAGTGCACACACATCTTCATTTATTCCAAGACAATACTACGATATTATCGAACGGAAAAACGGAAATATTTGCACAGTTCTTAATGAATATCCATTCCCACATTGCGATGTTCGATTCATTTCATAGTTTGAAAACAGTTTTATGTCGAACTTATTTGTGGCGCAGTTACTTGTACATTTATGATCAAAGGAAATTATCATTTTTTCGGTTTCTTGTTATTCGGTCTCTTGGCGAGGATTGTCTCCAGAATCCAGACTCGTCATGTTTTTATTCTGTCAATTTTGTTTTCGCATTAATCGCCTTAGCCAACATTAAGCGGTTTATAAAAGTTGAACAAAGGAAGAAAGGAAAGTCACTCATTCAACTGCAAACTACAAAACATTACAAAGAGACCAACACGATCTTCCACAGACACGGGAGGGCCGATTATGTATGCAACCGTAAGTCTATTTGGAATATTACGAATAGTATATGAGGCTAAGTACATATACACAAACACGCATGCATATATATATATATATATATATATATATATATATATATATATATATATATATATACATATATATATATATGTGTGTGTGTGTGTGTGTGTAGTCATCCAAATACAGACTGTTTCGCTTTATCAAAGCTCTTCAGTGCGCTTAAGCCGGGATTGAAACTCTACCATCGAGCTGACAGTTTTGGAGAAGAGAGATAGATTTATTGCTTATAGCCTTAGGCACCCTCACCATGGAATGCTGACGGGTTATAACGTGACTATTCTTAGCTATTACACGACACTGACTGAATGTAAGTTATATCTCAATGTAAACATTGTAAAGTGTCGGGAGTTTGAATAAGTTTACTCAATATATATATATATATATATATATATATATATATGTATATGAATATATACATATGCATACATATACATATTTACAGAGAGTATATAGGTATATTGAATTCACACACAATATATGTATATATATATATATATATATTACTGCTTGATATATATATATATATATATATATATATATATACATATATTATACGATAATATATTACGTATATATTTTTCAGTATTTATTTTTACAGTGCACATTATATCAGTAGAGGATAGTCAAAGCAGTGAGCTACACACAGGTTTGTGTTTAGCTAATTATTATACTATATATATATATATATATATATATATATATATGTATCTATCTCTATATATATATGTGTGTCTATATATATATATATATATATATATATAGACACACACATATATATATATAGATACATATATATATATATATATATATATAATGAAGGAGAATGGAAAGGAATTAGAGAAAGCAAAAGCCAAATCAAAATTTTGATTTGGCTTTTGCTTTCTCTAATTCCTTTCCATTCTCCTTCATTTCTACCTGCTCTATCCTGGATATTGAGCTGTATACTCTTCACAATAGGGTTTTACCTTTCTCTAAAAGTTCGCTTTTAGCACACCTCTTTATATATATATATATATATTATCTATCTCTCTATATATATATGTGTGTGTCTGTCTCTCTCTTACTCTATATATATATATATATATATATATATATATATATATATATATTAAAGCAAACATTGTTAAACATAACATACTATAGAAAAGAAGAGTTTATCTTGATGTGACTGTTCCGACAGAGATATTCCAGAGTGGAATGTTATCTACCTGGTACGGCGCCACAAGATCCCAGAATACGATAGTCGCATCACAGTTTAGAGAAGCGTTGGCCTTTGTCTGGAGACAACGTAGTCTTTATATCCTAAAAAGCGTGTTGTCTGCTGCCTGACCGAAAGTATACTAATCAGTTGTATTAAGTTTCGTCATTACTGATGTGTATCCAAATGTATATGTATTATATTTTAAATTTATTTCAGATACATAATATGGGTAGAGTGAAAGTGAGAGTGAGGGAGAAAGAGAGAGGGATAAGAGAGTGAAAGAGAGAGAGAGAGAGCCGTTAGTATTAGTCGCTTATATGAGCTACATTTTTAAACATCTTCTATCTATATATATATAACGAAATTCAGGTCGACCTCTAACGAAAAATACGCGAAAATCTTTTCTAAGATTTCAGTGCGAAATCTCACAGCATACCATGTGATCACTCCTGACGCTTAATGTAGTATACACATCTTTATGTCTATCATTTTGTTATCCATTGTGACAGCGTTTTCTGGTTTTATCAGTCCGGAAATGGTTGATTGCTTGATCATAACTTACAGAAATGAAGCACAATTTTTTAAAATATTGTGTACAAATTAACACATCGCATTTTGGATTTCCAAGGCATGTGCCTTTTTAAAAGAATATTCTGTCCGTAATTTGTACGCATTTTTCTTTTGTTTTGAGTAGATAAGCATATAAAAACACTGCATATATGCGGTATAGTCATGTTGACACATCAGTTCACGTTATCTCACCAACGTTAAGCGATGTTTAGCCTGCCCAGCTGCAGATAGGTGCTCATTTGGGAATACCATGCGCTGTATGTGAGAGGTAGGTGACACCTCCCTGTAAAAACTAACGTTGTAAAAATTTCCCCTGACTAATATATACGCACGGCTTATAGGGTACCGCTTATGCATTTAATATTCCCTAGAAACCTCAACCTTTAAAGAATAAATGCTGCACGAAGACCATGGCGAGTCCTTATATTTAGATACATATATGCAACAGTAAAATGTTGACAATTAAAACTTTTATAACAAAGTAATTTTTGTTTAATTCTCCATTATATTACACACATTTATAGTCTAGTCTGCTTTGTGTATGGAGCTGATTAAGACCACGCCCATCAAGATGACTGTCAGCCTTTTCTCAATTCTCCGAATATGATGTCTTCAACGTTGATGGGTGTAGTTTTCTTTTACGGCATATTGACTCTTTTTGGTTTAGTTAACAATGAATCTGGTGATTTTGGAAAGAAATGTTCCTATGATTCAAGTTATTAATATCTTAAAATATTTAGAGATTATTTTGCATACTCATTCATCCGCCTGAAGATGACCGACGTCGGTCGAAAACGTTCGCGAAAATATGGCGATTTTTTATACAACATGGACGACAATACCAAATCGGTCATGCGACGAATCGAAAAACGAACCAACAAATAAATAAACAGAAGCTGTCGCTACTGTTTAACCAAACATTCATAAGAGAAGGAATGCTGCCTAATTACACACAATATATATATATATATATATATATATATATATATATATATATATATATATATATATATATATGTATACATGTTGTTTTTGAACCACTTCCCACTGCACGCTACACGCGCCCTCCTACTTGTCATGCACATTAACGCCGGCCGAGGGAAAATAAACACGACTACGAATAAGTGGCGATTAAATAAAACCGTGTTCGTGCCCTCCGACCGACGCGAATTAACATCTCTTACACTGAAGATTGCGTAAGCATGAAACATCGATGTCTGTAGGTAAAAAATAATTAATATTTTTTTTAATATATAAACATTATTTTAAATAAATTTTAATTATTTTTACCTACACACATCGATGTTTCATGCTTACGCAATCTTCAGTGTAGGGGATGTTAATTCGCGTCGGTCGGAGGGCAAGAACCCGGGAGACAACACCTCACAAAATTGCTTGAAGCTGCCACACAAACATTTAAACACTCGCGAACATACTTGTTATTGTATTCTGCTTAAATTTCTACACTATTTTGAACTCAAATCCTTATAATTTTTTTAGGAAAGTCCATGGAAAATTTAAGATGGTCTTAAATCCCTAGCTTATACCATAACCAACCATTTTTCCTACGGGAGAACAACCTATTATTCTGATGGATTAATTAAGTATTTTACCCTGTTGATGCATTTTCCACGAATCCTCCAACGGTGATTTTTGTCTTCCTATTCTGAACCTGTTTTTACTACAGGACCATCTTTTTTTCACTGGACATTTTTTTCACCGGACATATTTTGTATTTTCGACACTCTTCTACACTTACATCTACATTTCAAAACTTTTAAAAACATTTCAAATTATACTTTTAGTTCATTCTATGCCAGCTTATCCATCTATTTAAATTTCTCGGATGATAAAAAAAAAATTATTTGAAAAACCTATCTTGAGGAAAGAAGAACACTTATTTTATTGAATACACTTTGTCTTGAATAACTGAAAATTTTATAGAGTTGTCATTCTTACATTTTCCTTTTCTCTTTGATTTATCTATATAATTGCTCTATCCCGTATATTGAGCATTAAACACTTTACGATAGGTTAAAATTATAAAAGTATGAAATTAAAGTATACATTCAACTTTAATTTCATACTTTTATATATATATATATATATATATATATATATATATATACAAGTACATACACACGCATATATATGTATATATATATATATATATATATATATATATATATATATAATTTAAGATTTGTATTTGTGCAATTGAGCACTCTTTCGATTTTTCTGTTTTAAAAAAAATATATTTTAGGGCTTTTGTGATTATTTCTTCAACTTTCTTTCCAAGAGTCTAAAATATACATAATAACACACACACACACATATATATATATATATATATATATATATATATAGAGAGAGAGAGAGAGAGAGAGAGAGAGAGTAAGTTATGAAAATATATCGTCAGGCATTTTAACCTGACGATTCCCTACGGGAATGAAATGCGGAAGCCTCTGAGTAGCTTAATTGCCATAAATATGTTTTATAACTTACAACCTAGCCTTACCCACGTATTTAGCAGAGTTGAAGTAAATACTGAACATTTCATGTGGAGAGATGAAATAATATATATATATATATATATATATATATATATATATTAGTCTATCTAGATAAAAGGAAGATGGCTGTTCTTTCTGGGTAGCGTTTTCTACGTTACTGCTCGACATTAAATGTCATAAATGTTAGTTGATAGATTTTGTGATTTTCTTCTAACTGTCTAGCGATGTATTTATTCTTGGGAAGAACTTTTCTGGATTCTGTAATGTCCATAGACGAAAGATCCGTGATTGACATACTTATGTAGGATGTTATTCTCTGAACAAATCAGTCCGTTAAAAATGTACCGTTGATTTTGTTTTGAAAAGATTATCAGAAAAAAATGCATAAACTATTGGTCACGTGAATGTAGCTTAATATAGTGTGTTTATATATGCTCTGCTGTTATATGTTTACAGTAATCGAGCTTTTACTTTGAAAAGGTTAGTCTATAAAAAGATAGAAAGTGTATGCAGAAACATATATTTTCTTGGATGTATTCCCCGCTCTCTTTCTCCCTTTTTCTCCACCCCCTCTCATCCTACCTCTCTCTATTCCTTCTCTCTCTCTTTCTCTCTCTATTCCCCCCTCTCTCTCTCTCTATTCCCCCTCTCTCTCTATTCCTTCCTCTCTATTCCCCCTCTCTCTCTCTATTCCCCCACTCTCTTTCTATTTCTCTCTATTCCCTCTATGTCTCTCACGTTCTCTCTCACTCTCTCTCTCTCTCTCTATATATATATATATATATATATATATAATATATATATATATATATATATATATATATATATATATATATATATAACTGTAATATTTATACTTTATGAACATCAGTGACGACTATGTTAAAGCTCCTATGTAATACGGGTCCGACGTAATTCTCGTATCTCTAAATCGGCTCGAATAAATAAAACTTTCTATAATGTCATTAAACATTTATCTCGACTGAAAGGACATATTTTCCTTCTGTTTAAGATTGTTAGCGATTTTCGACTCAGAACTGGAAGTGAATGGCCATTTTCTTGATGCCCAGTGATTACGTGCGAGTTTACGTGGCTTGACAGGGAGACAGACTGGCTGGCATTTGGAGCGAAATTATTTGTGAAGGAGTTCAAAGCGGCATAGGGTGAAGATGATGGGGAGGAGCAATGGTGAGGTTTGCGATGGAATGGACAAAAGATGAAAGCAGCGAAGGCCGTGGTAGAGGATGAGGGGAGAAATAAGAGGAAATATAGAGATGAGATGAGAAAATGAATGCGGTAAAAAACGGACACAGCCATTGAAGGAAAATAAGAAAAAGCAATACAAGATGTTATAAGCAGGAGAAGGGGCTACGAAGGAAAACGAATGCGAAGAAGAGCGTGAAGAGAGACGAAGGGAAACAACGGAAATACTATAATATAGAGAAAAAAGACAAAGAAAAAGAAGAGGAAAAACAAGAGGGACGCCAAGAAGAAGAAACGAAAAATGAAAAAGATAAAAAAGAATGAGACTAAAGAATGAAAAGAGGAATAAGAATAAACGAAAGGACAAGAGCAATAAGAAGAAAGAGAAGGAGAAAGAGAAAATAAAAAGAAGGAAAAGAAGATGACGAATGATAATAAGAGAAACGACAATAGCAAAAAGAA
Organism: Sepiola atlantica; assembly: GCA_963556195.1. Taxonomy (NCBI): domain Eukaryota; kingdom Metazoa; phylum Mollusca; class Cephalopoda; order Sepiida; family Sepiolidae; genus Sepiola; species Sepiola atlantica. The sequence goes on from OY744522.1 coordinate 119,649,872, forward strand.
TAAAAATAAAAGGAAGAAGAAAAAAAGAAGAAGATGGGAAAAGGACGGAAACGGCAACAACAAAGAAAGGAAGAGGATTGAGAAGACAAAGAAGAAGAGAAAAATAGAAAGAGAAACGGCAACAACGAGTGGAAGAGAAGAAGGAGGAAGAGAAGAAGTGGAAGAAGAGAAAAGAATAAAAAGGGAGAAGAGAAATTGAAAACAGAGCGAAGGAGAAAGAGAGAAAAGAGAAAAACAACAAATAAATACGAAGATCTAAGCACACAGAAGAAAAGTCAGCCATTTTATAAATAGTTAACATTTGAGAACGAATTACTTCCTAGCGCTTCGCTATTTGAAAGGAATTTAGAAGACGTTAAACTAGAATAGAAAGTTATTTCTCGCTTTAAAATTATTATCGCATTTTCATGTATTAAAATATTGAAAAGGTCCGGAAGCGATTTACATTTAATTATTTAGAGTGATTAAAAAATATTACCTTAACAAAATCAGTTATAGTTTAATAACAATTTTGTTCAAATAATAACTAAATAATAACGTCATAACTAACTTTGTATTTAATAATCCTATTGAATATATATATATATATATATATATATATATATATATATATATATATATATATGTATATATGTATTGTATTAGTTTCTGTAGATGTAAATCCGTTGAAACTCAAGTGTTTATAAAAAGTTCTCAATAACAAGTATGTCTGTTCTCTCTCTCTCTCTCTCTCTCTCTCTCTCTCTCTCTGTATGTATATATATATACATATATATATATATATTGGTAAAAAAATTGCATGGTTTAAAAACACTAAATAAAAATGAAAGTTAAATTACTCTAGACTAGCGGCTGGTAAATAATAATAATAATAATAATAATAATAATAATAATAATAATAATAATAATAATAAGAAGAAGAAGAAGAAGAAGAAGAAGAACGGCAACAACAAGAAAGAAAAGAAGAAGTAAACACGAAAAAGAAAAAGAGAAACAAATAAGACGAACGACAACATGAAGCAATAAAAGAAAAGTCAAAGAAAAAGACGAAGAAAAAGGCGAAAGTGAACGATACATAAATGAATGCTGGCACATAGAACATGTGAGATCAAACATTTGAACTTGGAAATAATCTCAGGAACACGAGTTTAAAAAAAAAAAGAGAATTGGACGAAGAATCACAAAAACGGGGCAGTGCGTTTAAGTAAATAAGTTAATATAAGAAGGAGCCGAGTTGACGGAGGTCAGTCAGAAAATAGTCAAGAACTAGAGAGAGAGAGAGAGAGGGAGGGAGAGAGAGAGAGAGAGAGAGAGAGAATGGGCAAGGGAATGAGGGGGCCGCTTATAACCTCCGATAAGCTCAGAGCACCTGCTCATAACATCCCCCATAGCTTACATAATCCTTTTCGCTCGAAAAAGAATGGTTAAAACTAGCATAGCTCGAGTATATATAGACATATAGCGAAACATCAATGTTAATAGTTTCTCTGCGTATTCGATTATTACCATGGGTATCTAAAGAAGTAGAGAGTACTGGAAATTTAAGAAAATTTGCTATAACTCAGACACCAGGGAATACCAACACTTGTTGTCAGTGATCGATCCCTGATAATGGCACGTGTGAAAAAGTATACGGAGTAAAAAAAAAAATAATAATAATAATAATAATAATAATAATAATAATAATAATAATAATAATAATAATAATAATAATAATAATATAAGTGAGCAATTACTTACGATGACTTGTGTGAGAACTCCTAGTGAGTACAAGTAATAATAATACAAATAAATGCTAAAGATAAATGGAAGTGGAGGTGAAAAAGATAGAAACACCGAGGAGGTAGTGCATTAACTAGATCTTCACTGAAATGGTGCGGAAAGTATTTGAACCTTGGGGAATCATATTATCACTCAAATTCCAGAGAAGACTTACGGTTGTTTCTAGCGAGAAATCGATGGTAAATATTTGTTGCGATAACGCAAAGTGATTTGCAATGGTTATCGAAAGAGGTTAGAGTACTGAAAATCTAGGAAGACTTGTTGTTACTAGAAATCCATGGTAACCCCACTTTTTATTGCCAGTGAGAAGTCACTGAAGATGTTACAAGGAGTTTCAATTATTTCAACACCAACCCTTTGTGCACGGTTTAACTATGGCAGAAATAAGAAGTCCTCTAGAACAGGTGCGGGAAACCTTTTCAGAGTGAGTGCCAGATGAGACTTTTGGAAGGAGATCGCGGGCCGGAGTGAAAAACGAAACTTCAGGATTACTATATTTTGTTTACATGAATAAATTGTACAAAAATTGCATTGAATATTCTACAGATCTTATATTCTTTCTCAAGCGACTTCTGTATGTGATGTTATAAAAAGCGCCGACGAAGAGTCATTTTGGAATCATAAAAAATAATGACGGGGGAAGTAGCAATTTGATCCAGCATTCGTTTTGACACACCTCACATAAGTTCTTAGTTTTATGCCTTTTCCTCGTTTCTCGTTTCCTCTTTGTCTCTCTCTTTCTCTTTTTCTATTTTTATCTCAGACCAAGGATTTGAAATTAATAGTTTAAGAAAAATGAAATATACATGCATCACCGCTCGCTGCTATTCATACATTTTTACTCCACTGTTAATCTTAATTGAAACCTACTTTTACGTCTATGTCACAAAATGATATTAGTTTTACTGGGAGCTCCGCAGGCCGGATTGCAATAATAAAGCCTAGCAGGGTGGCGAGCCGGACGCTAAGCCTTCGTGGGACGGATGTAGCCCGCGGGCCGGAGGTTGCCCGCCCCTGCTCTAGAATATCCACATCAAGCTACTTAACCAGGTTCAATTTTTACTAGTTTACTTCTTCAAACCCAACGATTCGAAATCCTCCTGCCCCCGCTATGTGTTCCCAAAGCACTTTGAACATTTTACTAACTCCCAACCTCTTTTGTGCGATCGACACAGGTGTGATTCGGATCCCGATACAAAATGTAATATTTAAAAAATCTAACCCTACCCACATGGCCCTTACTATGGCAATGCAAAAGGGGATGTTGTTCAGAAAGATCAATACCGTTTCTCATCAAACTGCGACTATAGGTCAACTATTTTTCTTATTGATCTCATACATTTACAGACACGTTCATTTGTTTTTTTGTCGCAATATTACACAAGATAATTATGTCAATCCTCATTTTCTCTGTATGCGTAAATGTGGGGGAACTTTTTCTTCAAATCACTGTCCGTTACGAGTCGATCTGGCTTAATAATTGCTGGCAACCGTAGGCCAACGCAGACCATCTTCTACTGGATGACATGAGATCATTTCACAGTAATACATTGAATCTATTCCTTTTCCAAAAGTATATTTTAAAAATGTATTTATTTTTTATTTTGTACGCAACAAGATGAACACCACTGCAACTAAAAGCAACAAACAAAAACATCTCGCATTCAGTAATTGCTCTGTTTTTTTTTTATTGATTGGCGGATGCGTGTTAATCTAATCTAATATTTGTTTATTTATTTATACTCACACACCTGCTTAATTGTTTTTCGTTTTCTCTTCCCCATGCAGGGGAAATAAAACTCACTTAAACAATTCACTGAACTCGCTCGGTTGACTGTTGAACTCTTCAGTTACAGCAGGAAGGGACGCGGCAGCCTAGCTAAAATATACGACCGTAAGGAGAATATTTTGGCTAGTCTTTTATCATCAAGAAAACCTTACAATTGTCTTCGGTAGAATAATAAACTAAAAGAAAACAAAATAGTCCATGAGCCAGACCAGATATTGGTACCACCTGGGGGACAAAGGGACACTATGATATTTCGAAAGACATATGTATCTAGTTACAGAAAAACTTTGAAGCCAAGCTGAGATCCACAGCTAAAGTGCAAAAAATCACTATCGATTATGGGTACCCTTGTCAAGAATTGTGCCATAAAAGAATGGGGTGGGGCAAATTAAAACGCCTATAACTCAGTAACTAGAGGGGATATATTGACATGTGACCACTCATTTTGTCCCTTACAAAAAGGCCTATTAAATAAAATTAGATGTCTTGTACCTCTGACATAGGTCATTGGAGGTCAAAGGTCAAATGTCAAAAAAATTGAATTTTTAAAAAATTAAGGTGTAAGTATTATTAGATGAAAAGGTGATAACAAAATGTGTATTTCTCTGACAAAGGTAGTCTTTTCTTGAAGAAAACAATCTAGTCCATTGATAAAAAGTACAAAATAATGTTATGGTGGTTTGATGTCCTGAAAAAAAAAGTAAAAAAAAAACGAAAAATGTATTTTGAGTATAATCTTTTTTTATATGTTGCTAGGGGTAAGGGAAAGGTAAACTGTGATAATTTTAAAACTTTCAAATAACTTTTAATGAAGGACTATTCATTCTATTGCTTATACACTAAGGTACAAATGAAGGGTCATCTTATGCGTATACCAACATTTTATGTGGGTCATCAAAGGTCAAAAGGTCAATTTCCTCAGTTTTTAATCGAATCGAGGTGCAAATCAGAAAGGCATCAGAGATGCCTTTCTAATTGTCACCTATCGGTATATGGAATCTAAAATGAGTTATTTGTTACCAGTTAATGCCCTTGAAGTAATATTAGTTATCATATTGACATTTCTGAGACCCAGTTTCAGGGAAGACTGATCTACTTAAGGCCATTTTTCAAAAGTCATTTTGGGAAGTACCGGTGTCCCACCTCTGTAGAAAAGTGTATGCAAAATCCAAGTAGCTAGAAACTAAGAAAGACTATTTATACAAATAACCTATGTGTGCCACTGGAAAGGCCCCCATCAGCAGACTTTCATATTTAATTAGATGATATCCCTATTAATAAGTCATTATATAGGCCAAGAAAGATCAATAAGTCGCAACCTCTATTTACATTAATATTCTAGATGGCATTGCACCCACGTTCTCTATCATTTCTGGATGTTACTTAATCCTGCATTCCAGTGCTTGAATGACACAAAGTAAACTGGCGAATCGCTATAAACCAAATTATGCATAATTCAGATCATTCAAAACAGATCATCACATATCCATGTCATCATCCTCATCTTCCTCCTGAGAACTATCACCACACAAATAATTCTCATCTGTATCTTCACTTTGGTTGGTACAAGTTGTGAGTTTGCACATATAAGTACACTTTAGTCTGTTGCGCAAACAACTACATGTTTCCTCGACGCACTTCCGCGAACATGTGCAAGAAAGAAGTTCCATCACCACTTCTGGTGCAGGCGATGCAGAACTCCAGTCAATGATAAGCTTACCATCTTCAAGACCCCAACCATGCCCTATCGGATCAGGAACTTCCGGAGAAACCTATAAGCTTCTCTTCCAAATGGCACACTGGTAATTCGCTCTTCGACAGTGATTGACAAGAGATGATGAACATGGTGGTAATTGCCAAGATTCTGCTTCACCTTTTCGAGCACAAAATAAGTTGAATCTGAGATCATTTAAACTTGATATAGTTGTCTTTGAATTGTAAATATTGCAGGTGAATGCCTCCAGTTTTTCCATAAGTTCATCCGATATACTCCAGTCAGATCCAAGCATTTTCAATGTCTGAACATGTGTCTTGTTTTTTGCCAAAAGTTTATAAGCAGCTATCTTCCCTTACCAGCAAATGCAGAAACAGTGTCACAACCAGTGAATGCATGCAAACCTGGTAATGCTTGACAAATGTCTTCTCCTAATATCTTAGATATTTTCTGTATATCAGTGAATTTGGTGCGTGTCTTAGTTCCACTTTTCAGATAGAGAGGGCAAGATAGCTTAGATGAAAAGGCAACACACAGAACGAACACATCTGTGTCCTCAGAGATTATGATGATTGAAGGAAATTTGGCTGCAGCGCAATGAGCTGCATGCAACAATAGTCGTGTATCAGCCTCCTCCTGATAAGACGCTAGACAACTGACACTTTCTACAGAGCCTTGTGACAGTTTTTTACAGAGTCTTCCTGTTGTAACAAACATACATTTGTTATCCAGTCTTTCTATTCGTGATGGTTTGCTCCACTCATTCACTAGGAATTCAATTAGTTTATTTTTATTATCCGGTGCGCATAGAAATTTTCTCCACTGTGTTATTTTATGTCCAGGTGAAATTGTCTTGTATGCTGTTCCAGTTGATGAGCCCCTGTTAGCCCTCTCTAGATCCTTTATGGACTGCTCTCGGTAAACATCGAAAACAACATCTATGCGACTACATTTTGGTCCCTCTCTCAATACCATATTAAGCACAGTATCAGCTACATCAGTGAAAGTCATATGATTTGCATCTAATTTCTGGACCAGAGCCATTCCATCTATGATACATGCAGAATTATCAGGAATTGTTTCTACTGGCGTTGACTCCTTTGTCAAGTGTTTGTAGAGAGATGATTTCACAGTCTTCCGTAGTGTACCCTCTGGTGTAGCTAATGCCCATGGAATAGGGCCCAAACGATGTGCAAGTACCTCTTTCAAGTCAACTTCACGAGTTTGTGCAATCAATATCATCTTAGCAAATAGATCTCTATCGGCTTTGATGATGATTGCTCTCCCAGCAGACTGATAAGTTCTCTTCACTCTCATGTCAGTAAATGTTTTTAAGTTAGCTTTCTTTATAGGATCATGGAATTTCGTTTTTGGTGGTTGACTTTCGAGTCTTTCTTCTCTGAACTGAATATATGAGTTGTCGCCAAGTTCTTTAGCTGTCAAGAGATCATGGGAAATATCTCCAGGAGCAGCAATCCCAGTGGAAATGTTGAGAAGTTCTTGATTTGGAGAACAGAATGGATTGACCCAAATATTTTCCAACATATTCACAAGCGAAGTAATGTCTCGTTCATCTCTTCTCATTCGAGATTCACTCAAATCTGGATGAATAACAGCGGTACAAGCATTGGTACCTAGGGTATCCCTTAGTAAATGTAGAAATGAACTGCGATATTCAGCAGTAAGATAGTATCTGGTAATTGCACTAGCTTTTAAACTAAAACCTTTTGTGCCTCCTGCTGTTTGTGTGTCTTTATTCACTGTTTCCTCGATAGCTTGGTCAATTGGGATCCTTCCGAATGGGTTCTTGGAACTAAGCTGAACTGAGAATCCACCATGATCAAGGAAATTGTGAAGCTCAGGGTGCTCCTTTTTAAGATGGGTCATTTCTGCATAATAATGTGTAAGGTACCGTGCATAATTCATTCGGTCGTATGCGAAGCACCATGGTATCATATCCCGAACTGACTGCAAATGTAAACACCAATTTCCTTCCCGGGAGGCACGAAGCATATTTAGGACGATGTTTACTAGGTCTATGTAAGACATCCAAAATGCTGCCAGCTCACCTGACTGAAAGCGTAGAGTTTCAAGATATTCAAAAAACTGGTAAGCCACAGACACAAACAATGGATTACAGAGAGTCTCCGACAACATTTCAGAGCATACATTGCTGGAAAAATCTTCTATCAAGCTCACAATATCACCACAACTATCTTCAAAGTCTTGTTTTTTACAGAAGCTTCTCCATGCAAGACGAAGTAATGCCTCATAAAGAAGTTTGTGGAATCTAACTGCTCGATTGTACTTGTGCCCATCAAGGACCCCACCAATCGAACCTTCAGCTATTACTCCGGATTCAATACACAAATCCTTCAAACCAGCATCCTGAAACCGCTTCCCTATGACACCAAGCAAAGTGCATACTGTATGAAACACACCCAGCCTTGGAACGATATCAGAAAAGGTGTCTTTATGTTTCCAAATCACCTCAGTTGCTTTTGCGTATAGAGCTTGGTCAAACACTAGAACAATGCTTTGGAGGGACAAAGCACGTCTGATTTTCTGTGACTGTAGCAGTATCTCATGCATTGTTGACAGTTCTGGTGCTGGTGCATTTATGGTAGGTAAGTATCGAACAGTGTCTGCTGTAACTATTCATTTTCACGCACATTGATATGAAAACCAGTCCAACTACCAACACATTGATTCACAGAGCTGTGCAATCTCGCAAGAACCCAAAGTAATGTTTTCTTATACACATCATAGTTCATTTCATCATCCTTCACATCAATGTACGCCCGAGATAAAGGACCAACACGTTCTCCAGCATTATATAGTGGTAAGCACGGTTGTATAACACTCAATGTTCTTGTCCTTTTAAATGACTCTAGAGAACTTGTCGTTTTATCAGCTGTTGGCAAATAATGTGGGCCATATATTCTTGGTTGTATTAGAATTCCATTCACCCTGTGTGATGTGCCCCCTCCGCTGAGTGTTTCCTCTAACCTATCAATATTGTCCCATGCCAATGTCACCATTGTGTTAGGGTAAATGTCATTGGGTAATGCAAATTCATTGTCAGTGTGGCTCTCCAGTTTTTTTAGAGCAAGAGCAGTATCAAATTCTTCCATCGTTGTGTATGAAATGCCATGTCCATAACGATTGAGAATTTGTATCAGTTCGGTGTTTCCAGTGAGGCTTTTCACAGCTTGGGGGAGAATAATATGTTTTGGTGGTTTCACTCTAGCACAGGTCACACCATACACAATATCTTGTCCAACAGACTGTATTAGTATTTGTGTTTTTCGAGGAATATCATCAGATACAGGTGAACCAACAAAAAGAATTCTCAAAAAGTTATTTAATGCATCTGGAATGAAAATACATGGGTCACTCATCTCTGCAGCTGCGACAGGCCATGGTGTGCTGATATCTATCTTTCTAACATCATTTCTAATGAAACGAGATGCTTTGCTAATGATTCCATCTTTGTCCACAGAGTCATTTGTTAAGATATCTAACTCTTCTCTCAATCTCATGTTCTCTTTCACTAGATCACCTCTTAACAGATTGTCTGGGTACACTAAAATTTTACCACTGTCATTAGGTATCATGTGAATGTTCTGACCAAATTCCTTCTGGAGCTTCCTTTGAATGTGCTTCTTTGTTGAAGATTTAATTTCAGTGATTCCCATCTCACGTAGAAAACTTGTAAGGTCCTCCGTTAATTCTGTTAACTTGATAACCCTCGGTTTTTTAAATAGTACATCTCTAATGTTATCAAAAAGTTTGTCATAACATAGTTTTTCAGCTCTAGCATATAGAAGTTCAGAATCAATGTTCTCTGGTGTGGTAAAAATACTTAAGGAAGTTCTGGTATTGTTACGATCACCAGATTTAGGAGGTCTGGTGTAATCACGGTAACACTGACGGTGATAGTGACCCTCGGCAGCTACAAGATCACGTGAGAGAAGAGCGATAACTCGGGTGTCATTTTTATGTGTAGCAGCATCTCTGATTGTCTTATCTGCTTGGAGGTTAACACATTTAATCAGTGGATCTCTTTTGTTTGTACTTTTCATATATTTACTAGTCTTCAAACAGAAGATACAAACAGCCTCGTACACCCTTGATATTGAAGATGTGACTGCGGTTTGACGTCTGTAGAATACTTTTGAACTACCTGCCTGTGACTGTTCAGGTTCTCGTGGATCCTCACTTATTATAATAGAATCTAGATCCCGCTTCTTGGTGAAACGATTCCTGCACTGTCGGTGATAAAAGATTTCTGGCACACATCCATCACCTGCTGCTATAGCTATATCAAGAATTGCATCAAAACATCTCATTTCTGCAGCGCGAACAAGTTGTGTCCATGAGTTCAAATCCTTTGGTAAATTCAAATCGGAGTCTCTTTCAGAGCAATTGAAAATACAAGAATGTCGACGACGTTTTTGTAAAGCTTCACAGGTTCCTTGGTTGCCCTCAGCCTCTTCTACCTCACCTTCTTCCATGCTTACATCAGTGCGTTCCATACTTTACCTGAAACAAAGCAAATTTCATAAGAATGTTGTGGACTCGCCAAAAAGATATAATATCTGTAGCAACATATAAAAAAAGATTATACTCAAAATACATTTTTCGTTTTTTTTTCAGGACATCAAACCACCATAACATTTATTATTTTGTACTTTTTATCAATGGACTAGATTGTTTTCTTCAAGAAAAGACTACCTTTGTCAGAGAAATGCTCATTTTGTTATCACATTTTCGTCTAATAATACTTACACCTTAATTTTTTTTTAAATTCATTTTTTTGACATTTGACCTTTGACCTCCAATGACCTATGTCAGGGCTACAACGCATCTAATGTTATTTCATAGGCTTTTTTGTAAGGGACAAAATGAGTGGTCACATGTCAATATATCCCCTCTAGTTACTGAGTTATAGGCGTTTTAATTTGCCCCACCCCATTCTTTTATGGATCCCAGCCTGGCTTCAAAGTTTTTCTGTAACTACAAACATAGGTATTTCAGAAAAACGTAGTGTCCCTTTGTCCCCCCAGGTGGTACCAATCGATGAAATTTATGGGTTTGGCTCATGGACTAAAATGTCTTAAATACGCAGAGGTGTTGTCTCTCATTCGTGTTTGTCTCAGTTTTTCTTTTCCTTTTTTCTGCAATTCTTTTTTTTTCATTCGCTTTTTTCTTCGCCTTTTTTCTTCTGTTATTTTTTAAATGTTCGTTGCCTTTGAAAAAACGTTTTACTTACTTACTCTTGTCTATTTTCTTCTTACCTCTTTCTTTCTTACCTCTTTCTTTCATTGTCGAGAGAAATTGACATTTTGCTTAAATTGTGAAAGTTTAAAAATAATTTGATAAGTCTTTGAAAAAAATATCACAAATATTGTCTTCAATTATTCGTTTACCGGCAATGCTTTAAGCAAATCGCCATACACTTTATATATATATATATATATATATTTATATATATATATATATATATATATATATATATATATATATATATATATATATATATATATATTATTCTCGGCCTTTTTGTCGGGATCAGAGTGTAGTATCTGTTCCGATGGATGCTACACCCCATTGACCGGTACCGTCTTTCTCTTCGGGGCTTGATTCCGCCGGTCTGTGGGTTTGTCCTGTGCAGTTCTAGGAGATCCACCCTCCCAGGCTTTGCTTCTCCTGATGCGCCCCTGTCGGGGAATGCCGACGGGGCTGCCCAGGCATTTTTTGTAGGCCAGTGTGCTCACGTTCTCGGGCGCTGGCTTTTCAAATCCCACTTTCCCGACCTTGTGTCACCTCTTACCTTGTGGGAGGAAACTAAATAAATGAATAAATATATAAATATATATTAAGGCAAATATTATTAAATGACACGGAGTATTTTTGCTTGATTAGACTTTTTTTTTCAATTTTCAGAATAGTCTATTTAGTATCTCGGTCAAATTACTATTATATATATATATATATATATATATATATATATATATATATATATATATATATATATATATATATATATTCGCAGCATTGTTCTTGAGATTTAGACATCAACTGTAACGGTTATTCGTAGATATCACTTTTTCTTTCTTCCGGATTAAAATAATATCGTAGCAGACATTTTAATCTATATCTACATCTGCATCTGAAATCCATCTTTTTATCAACTAGAGACTCAAACTGAAAACTACAAATGATATTCTAAAAATACAGCACCTGACGCTAATTCACATTGCACACCACTACTTTTACTAGCCCAATTTCTGATTACGGAGGTCTTTTTTTTTACTTTATTTAATCATAAAAGTTATCATTCAAAATTTTACGACATTCAGTACCCTTAGGCTATTTCATCCCACATATAATACTATTCTAATTGGATAGTTTGGGATACATGAGTGTGTATTGCTATCTCTATTAGTGGCGGTATTATTTCTTGTAGTAGTGTTAAAAATAACATATGTTCTCATCTAAGATACGCGCTTTGTGTCACGTGTACTTCATGTCAAATTTGCTCAGATTTTGATAAATTGTTTTGAACTCATAAATGATGAGTACGATTATTATTATTACTAGCTTTGAGTTTTCATACTACCCTTTCGTTCCGATTTTTCCTAATAGCGAAGGTGAGGTTCGTTCGTGTATGCGTCTTTTATTTATCTATATTTATTTAACCAATATAGTTTTCATTTACGCATTGACAGGAGCTGAATATACTAGTATTATTTACTCCTTTCCAGGAGTTAGGCACAAGGCCAGTTTTATCCTACTCCCACAAATAAGATGTGACCCAAGGTCGGGTCGGAAAGTGGGGGTTGAAAAGCCAGCGCCCGAAAGGTGAGCACTCTGACCATCAAAAATTACCTGGGCAGCCCCGTCGGCATTCCCCGGTAGGGGCGCCCCAGGCAGTAAGCAATAAACTTACTCCTCCCCAAAGAGGGGAGGCGAAGCCTGGGAGGGTAGACCTCCTAGAACTGCACAGGACAGACCCATAGACCGGCGTAAATCAAGCCCCGAAGGCCAAGACAATACCAGTCTATGGGGTGTAGTATCCATCGAAACAGATACTACACTTTGATCTTAGCTAAAAGGAGCTGAATATACTAGTATTGATTTACTCCTCTCCATGAGTTAGGCACAAGGCCAGTTTTATCCTACTCCCACAAATAAGATGTGACCCAAGGTCGGGTCGGAAAGTGGGGGTTGAAAAGCCAGCGCCCGAGAGGTGAGCACTCTGACCATTAAAAATTACCTGGGCAGCCCCGTCGGCATTCCCCGGTAGGGGCGCCCCGGGTAGTAAGCAATAAACTTACTCCTCCCCAAAGAGGGGAGGCGAAGCCTGGGAGGGTGGACCTCCTAGAACTGCACAGGACAGACCCATAGACCGGCGTAAATCAAGCCCCGAAGGCCAAGACAATACCAGTCCATGGGGTGTAGTATCCATCGGAACAGATACTACACTTTGATCTTAGCTAAAAGGAGCTGAATATACTAGTATATTGTAGATATACTCTATTGTTGAAATATATATTGGAAAACAGGACACGTTTCGAACAAGTGGTCACGAATAAGTAAATAAATCGCTCATTAAAATCGGAAATTGATGAACCCACCGGATATGACGTAAAACATAATTAACAGAGAAGGTCGCAATCAAAGGACTGTAAGTTCCACTAGGAACTCGAATGGGACATGATGCGTTTTTAAGATGGTAGAAAAAAATAATGTTTCTGTATAAATCGGGAATCTTGACGGAATTCCGAACGGAACACTTTATTTAATCTACGGGGGTAGAATGCTCTCCTTTCGTCAGCAATGCCTGGATAAGTCTTTAGTAATTCATAATTCTTCGTATCGCCCGCACCGTGGATTGCACCTGGAACTGAATTTTATTTAGTACGATATCCACTGCGCCACGGGACGAAGAAAACATCTTACATACAAAACAAAAACGGTGGAAAGTAAGACGACTTAAAGAAGCAGTGCACATGTAGGGCGACAATGACTTACTAAGCAGACAATATATATATATATATATATATATATATATATATATATATAGTGATATGTAGTAAGAAAAGTAGTTCGAAGAATTGCGAATTACTGAAGATTTCTTCCAGTCATAGCTGACGGTACGAGAGCATTTTACGTTCCTCAGTTAAATCAAAGGGTTCCCTTTGAAATTCTGTCCCAATTCCCGAGTTCGACAGCAATATTCCCGAGTTCGAAAAGATACACCTGAAGATGGGCAAATGTTACAACTGCCAAAACGTGTCGAAAATAGCACTCAAGATTAGAACAGTAGTCACAATAATCCAGATTATACAACTTATCAATCCGCAGAAACGAAATGTTAATAATTAGGTGATGCGCTTAAACTATCAGTAATTTTCTCACTGTTTTGTCTTCCAGCTCCGAGACGAAAATATAGCTATAACTCATTTATTTTCTAGGAATGTTTTGTTCGAAGTACTTGAATAGTTATATTAGGAAAACATTGATCACAATTTATCCTAGTCATAATATTGTACTCTTGTAATTATCTATTACGGTAGTTTTCTTTTTGTTCCATATTCCCTTTAACTTGCTTGTAATTCCAATGTATTTATTTATTTTTATTTTCTCCTAAAGCTTTATCCTTTGATTCTGTCCAGAGAGTGAGATCTAATATTTTGCAGGTGTTTTTTTTTTAATATTGATAACTAACGTCATCTCTGATTTTCTTGTTTAGATGAAGTTATCAGTTTGTTTTTTCTTTGTATGATTGCCCATTTATTATTATTATTATTATTATTATTATTATTATTATTATTATTATTATTATTATTATTATTATTATTATTATTATTATTATTATTATTATTATTATTATTATTATTATTATTATTATTATTATTATTATATTATTATTATTATTATAAATAATAATAATAATAATAATAATAATAATAATAATAATAATAATAATAATAATAATAATAATAATAATAATAATTATCACCCAAAGCCCAGAGAAGACCAATGGATCTTACCAGCGAGAAATCAATGGTAAGAGGATGTTGCGATACCGCAAGGTTATTTGCGGTGGTTATCGAAAAAAGGTGAAATATACTGGAAATCTGGGGAGGCTTGTTGTCACTCAGATTTCAGGAAATAACACTGGTTTTTGTCAGTGAGCAATCACTGACGATGATTTGTGTAAGAACTCCTAGTGAGTACAGATAATAATAATAATAATAATAACAATAACAACAACAACAACAATAATAATAATAATAATAATAATAATAATAATAATAATAATGATAATGATAATAATAATAATAATAATAATAATAATAATAATAATAATAATAATAATAATAATAGAGAATTGAAAGGAATATGGAGCATGAAGAAAGTCAGTATAATACCAATAATAGTAGCAGCACTAGGAACAATCCCAAAACACCTGGAAAAAGACTGGGGAAAATTGGAATCAAAGGAATCATTGTAACTATACAAAGGACGGCAATGATCAAAACGGCTCACATCTTAAGAAAAATCACTGAATGCGGAAACCAACCCGCATAAGCTACGAAGGGTCACAAGGAATCTACTACAGGAAGAAAACAAAACCACAGAAAGAACACATCACACACAAAGAAACAGAAAATGCAAGAAACATCACTTTATAAGCTCCGCCCTCAAATAAATTAAACCGGTCTCAACTGACACGACACAAAAATGAACCAGAGAACAGAAATAGTATGAAACACTATCAGCTCCCCGCCCCCACCAAATAAAAATAATGTAAAAAATTAAAAAATTAAAAAACAAATGGTACCAGCTTAGGCTGACACCATCCAAATCCCAGAGAAGACCAATGGTCCTTACCAGATAGAAATGAATGGTAAACGGCTATTGTGATACTGCAAGTTTATTTGCGGTGACTATCGAAAAAAGGTAGAGAATACTGGAAATCTGGGGAGACTTGTTGTCACTCAGACTCCAGAGAATACCACCGGTTGTCGGTGAGCAATCTCTGATGACCTGTGTGAGAACTCCTAGTGAGTACATAATAATAATAATTATGATTCAGTAACGGAAGAGGTCGAAGACTACCAAATCACAGAACTCATCTAAGTAGAACTCACAGAGGAAGAAGTAAGAGAAGTAGAAAACATCAAACGATACATGTCTGAGAACAAAACAAATCTTCCATCTCTAAAAAACGAAGATTGGAAGAACGTAAAAGTTGAAACAGAGACAGTAAACAAGGTACTCGCGTACATCCTAACAGACACTATCACAGACCTAAACTACTTGATATATGCGGGGACAAAATCAGTAAGTATGAAACTAAAAAAAGAAAAAAAACCTGGTCAAAAGAATGAACCGACAAAACCTGAATGGGACATCAGACTGGGAACCCAGATAACCGAACTCCGGAAAAAAGCTAACACGGTAAACAGGATGAAAGAAAATAGGAAACGATTGGAAGAGCAGAAAGCTTGTTCACAAGGAAAGACTGGATAAGAAATATGAAGAATTAAAACAACAGATAGCAGCAATAGAGGGAAGACTGAGACGATATAGATACAAATAAGAACAGCAAAACAGAACAGGATCTTTGAAATCAATGAAAGCCAGTTTTACAAAAACGTAAACGGACATAAAATAACATCAGAACAAACTGACCCGACAGAGACAAAACACTTCTGGAGCAAGATATGGGAAAAGCTTCAAACACACTACAAAAATGCTACGTGGTTGACAAACATGAAAAATGAACTCCAGGAAATAGGAGAAGGAACAGAAACGGAGATTACTAAAGAAACCATTAAGAACACCTTAAGGAAAATGGCAAACTAGAAAGCACCAGGCCATGATGGAATGCATGCATATTGGTTTTAAAAATTCACGACCCTACATGAAAAACTAGCGCAGAAACTGAGAGGATGTATCCACAAAACAGACATACCAGTGTGGATGACAAAAGGAAGGACAACGCTTATACAAATAGATGCCAAAAAAAAAAACGACCCCAAGCAACTACACACCAATAACCTGTTTACGAACAATGTGGAAAATCCTGACGGCACAACTGAGAGAACAGATCTACCAGTCCCTAAACAAACGAGGACTACTCCCCGAAGAACAAAAAGGATGCCGTAAAGGGAAAAGAGGGGCGCATGACCTCCTATACATCGATCAAAAGATCATGAAGGAGGAAAAAAACAGAAAAAAGAACATATCCATGGCATGGATTGACTACAAAAAAGCTTACGACAGAATCCCTCCAGCATGGATAATTGAATGTTTGAAAATATACAAAATACCCGAAAGGATGATTAATCTTATTAAGAAAGCAATGGAAACCTGGAGACTGGAACTAACAGCCGGAGGACAACACCTGACTGAGATAAACATACAGAGAGACATCTTCCAAGGAGATTCCCTATCACATCTACTGTGTATAATAGCTATGATGCCACTCAACGACATACTCAGAAAATGTGATGCCGGATACAAGTTTACAGACACAGAACTAAGAGTAAACCACCTGATGTACAGTGATGACCTGAAACTATTTGCAAAAGCATAACTGGAAAAGCTGATAAATACGACCAGAATCTTCAGCCAGGACATCCAAAAGGAATTCGGAATGGAAAAGTGTGCACTACTAGAAATAAAAAAAAGAAAACTGGAGACAACAGAGGGCATAGAACCCGCTAACCACGAGGAAATAAAGGCGCTAGGCGAAAATGATAGCTACTAATATCTTGGGGTTCTAGAAGCAGACACCATCAAATCTATAGAAATGAAAGAGAAGATTGGAAAATAATATTTACGAAGACCAAGAAAACTCCTAGAACGAAATTATATAACAGGAATCTTGTAACAGAAATAAACACCTGGGCAGTAGCACTAATAAGATACTCTGGACCATTCATAGGCTGGACCAAAGAGGAACTTAGGCACCTTGACCAGAGGACTAGAAAATGAATGACCATGCTGAACGCACTACATCCAAAAGATGATACGGACAGACTCTACATGAACAGACACGAAGGGGGAAGAGTACTGGTAAGTATGGAAGATTGTGTGGAAGACTCAAAAAAAGAGCTGGGGAAATACATAACTCAACACACGGAAATCCTTATCACTGCAGCAAGAGACGGTTTCAACGAACAACTCGTGAAGCACCGAAACCAGAAACAAAAAGACAAGAAAAGAAAAGTGGGAAGAAAAACAACTACATGGACGCTTCAGAAGACTAGCAAGAGAAGGAACATACGAAAATAGCTGGACATGGCTAAGAAAAGAACACTTGAATAGAGAAACGGAATCTTTACTGATGGCTGCACAGAACAATGCAATTAGGACTAACTACATTAAAGCTAAAATGGATAAACCCCAGGAAAACAGTAAATACAGACTGCTTCGACAAAGAGACGAAACAGTAAAGCATATGATAAGTGAATGTAGCAAACTAGTCCCAAAAGAATACAAGAACAGACATGACTGTGTGTGGAAAACAGTACACCTGGAACTGTGCAACAATTGAATATATATGGATATACAAACAGACAAACTCATACAAGCAAGGAGATCGGATGTTATTATAATCGACAAGAAGAAAAAAAATCTTGCCAAACTGTAGACTTCACCGTTCCAGCATCCCATAGAGTGAAGATCATCAAAGAAACGGGAAAACGAAGCAAATACACGGAAAGAGCAAGAGAACTGAAAGGAATATCGAGTCTGAGGAAAGTCAGTATAATACCAATTAGCGTATGGGCACTAGGAGCAGTCTCAAATGTCTGGAGAAACGACTAGGAGAAATTGGAATCAAAGGGATCACTGAGACCATATAAAAGACGGCAATGAAAAAAACAGCTGACATTTTAAGAAATTCTTTGAATGCGGAAACCAACTTGCATAAGCTACGAATGGTAACTAGTCACATAGAATATACAGCAGTAAGAAAACGAAACCACATGAAGAACACCACATCACGAACCAAGAAACAGAAACTTCAAGAAACATCATTTTATAAGCTCCCCTTCCAATAAATTACACCGGCCTCAGCTGACACCACAAAAAAAATGAACCAATGTACAGAAATTGCAAGAAACAACACCATAAGCTTTCTACCTCTCTTCTAAAATGGTGCCAATCTAGTCTTAAACCACACAAATGTATTGTAAATGGTCAAGGAGGATTAGAAGACCATGGAGGGCAGCACAAACCAGACATTCACTGGAAGAGTCCGGAAAGTGCTGGGAACTTGGGGAGGCTTATTGCCACCCAAACCACATTGAAGACAAATAATCCTTTACCAGCGAGCCATAAATGGTAAGCGGCTGTTGCGATACAGCAAGGTTATTTACGGTGGTTATTGACAAAAGATAGAGAGTACTGGAAATGTGGCGAGACTTGTTGCCACTCAGACTCGAAAGAACATCACCGGTTGTTGTTGGTGAGCAATCACTAACGATGACCTGTGTGCTCACTCTTAGTGATTAATAATAATAATATTCTCACTATGGTCGCACATTTTGCTATCCTGAGAATATGGTATCATGACGAACGAACATATACTACACTGTCCCCTCCTTACAACAAAAGAGAAGGTAATGCCTGGGAGGATGGTATCATGATAAAAGAACACATACTATATTACTCGCCGAAAGAGGAGGTAATGCTTAGGCGGATTGTTTTATCACACTAGACAAACTCTGCCCCTCAAATGAGGAGGTTATAGTAACTCCGTATTCAATTATCTGCAGCAGAACTAGAAGTAGTAGCAGCAGCAGTATTAGGCTTTTGATCACCTGATAACTCTTCTGGTGTTTTAAGAGTTATACTCGCAAAATTGGCGACACTTCTGTCGAGTGATTTTAGAGTCTGCAACTGTACGTTGTTGTAAGCTTTATTAAGAATCATATTAATCATATAAACTTAATTAGTCGCTTATTTCAGACTTTGAACCGTAACGATGTTTCATGTTGTGATATTTGGTACAACTCTTTAGATTAGTTTTAGAGATTTTAAATAACCAACAAACAGACATTCATATTCTATCATGATAAAAGCTAAACAACGCCTCACGTTTGAATCAGTAATTGTTATATATATATATATATATATATATATATATATATATATATATATATATATATATATATATAAGCTATCTTAAGGCGAAATTAAATGACTTCGCCCATTCATACGCTGACACATCTATATCTTTTTGTTAAACAAAATGGCGAAGTGAACATTTTCAAACCATTAAAGCACTTCGCCATAATAAATCTTTTACCCATCACAAAACCTGATAATAGCTAAGGAGTCATGATCTTTGATCATCACGATCACGTTAATAAAATGATGACTATCCTGAAGGATACTTTTAAGTTTGTTAAGTTGGGTTCGGTAGATATACATGATGTCACTATATCTATCGAGCCACAGTTGAATAAAGGCTGGTTAAATTGGCAAAGAGTGGCGCTCTTCCTACTAGTATTTCTAATTTAATCAGACATTCCGGTTCCATCTGTCCCTTCCTCTATGGTCGACCTAACCCCCATAAAGACGGGGTACCGTTAAGACCCATATAATCTATGATAGGGTCATCACAGCATAAAGTATCCCAATGGCTTGCTAACATGTTAGAAATAGTTTTGGAACACTATAGTTCTTTTTGTATCAAATATTACTTTTCATTTTCAGACTTTATACACAATTATTCTTACAGTGACAAATGTATGTGTTCCTTTGATATATCAAGTCATTTTACCTGTGTTCCACTTATTG
Organism: Sepiola atlantica; assembly: GCA_963556195.1. Classification (NCBI taxonomy): domain Eukaryota; kingdom Metazoa; phylum Mollusca; class Cephalopoda; order Sepiida; family Sepiolidae; genus Sepiola; species Sepiola atlantica. Next base: position 119,669,989 of record OY744522.1, read on the forward strand.
AGACGATTGATATATGTGTAGATGCATTATATCGTTGTCAATTACCTTCTTCCATTACCGAAATTATTTTCGTAGAATAAATGAAATTCGCCACTATCTCGTTTGAATTCAGACCAGACGTTTATTTCCGCTATGTTAGCGACACCTTTTGGTTGTTTAATGATGCGACGGAAGCGGACGTTTTTTTCACGTCCCTCAACAATATCCATCTAGTTCTCAAGTTTATTTTAGATAAGGAAGCCAATTCTTCACTTCTATTTCTGTATGTGTTTGTTAGTAAAGCTTCTTTCGTTTTTTTTTCAAACTACAATATACAGGGCACCAACTTTTACTGGTCTCTACACTTGTTGGGACTCATTTTGTTCCACAAAACAAAAGTTTAATTTAATTAATATCCTTACTCATAGGCCCTTAATTATTTGTTCTCAGACCAAACTGGATGATGAAATTAAATTAATTATTAAGACCCTATGTAAGAATGGCTATCCATTAGACATTGTTGAATCATCAATCAAAAATAACATTTTTAGATTTGATAAAACTAAAACAGCTTCTGTTGATAGACTTTCTACTTACGTTCGCTTACTTAGGCTAGGTAACATTAGTAATGGATTAGCCAACAATATCTTTGTCTGTACAACAATTTTACCTTGCCGCGAATACACGAGTTGTGTTTCCAGCAGACCAATCTTGTCATAAATTTAGAAAATATGTTTTTCCCTCTCCCCCCCATACTACTTATATTATTATATTTTTATTTAAAAGTAGTTGCAGTTCGAAATACGTTGGAAGTACATCGCAAAGATTTGAAATGCGGGTCGAACAACATGTGGCCACAAATATTAGTCAGGTAAAATTATTACCAACTGATGTTTCACGTAATGCATGTATGGTTCGTCAATCGCCGAACATCTTATAAATAACCGTTTCTGCGCCTATAATTTCAGTGTAGACTTATTTTCTATTCTCAATAAGTCAGACTCTCCCTTTCATCTGAAGATTCTTAAAACTATGTACATTAAGTCTTCGCGACTTTCTCTTTGGAAGCCAAAATGAAATCTTCTCGGATTTAATGTGGTTTCTATTTGATTCAATAATTTTCTTACCTCTCGCTATAATCTCCATATTATGCATTTTCCGTAATCTAAACCTTGGTTTAGCTCTGTTAAGCGAGGATCACGACCGGTCAGCTAACTCTTGCATTTAAAATTTTTTTAAATTTCATCATGTTAAGAAAGAAAAAGTGTCTGTATATATATATATATATATATATATATATATATATATATATATATATATATATATATATATATATATATATATATATATATCCAAGCAAGCGTCTTTGAACATCACGGAACTTTCTCGTTTGTAAATCTTCTTCGTAAGGTTCTCAAACCGTCGAGCTATCCTTCTGGTTTCAGGTGGCAGTCCGTAGAGTATTTCCCCGATTGTTTTTTATTCGGCCATTTTTTTCGAGCGCTTTCGACTTTCTAGTCGTCTTTAGGAGTAGGTTTTACATATATATATATATATATATATATATATATATATATATATATATATATATATATATATATATATATATATATCACTATTAGTATTAAATATATGATTTATAAACTTTGGCAGTAGTTGATAAAGCAGAAGCAGACAGCATTTAAAGCTGTCGTACATACACGTAAACTGGTTTTGGCAAATACGATCCATCCTTTATGACGTCGTTACTTTTGAAGTAAATATGTATGTATATAGTTGTTGAAGTACTGGTAGTAGTACTATTATCATCGTTATCATATTCCATCTATCACCATATATTTTTTGTGATTATAATAATTTTCATTTTATTTTATTTTCGATTCGTATCATTTTTGTTATTATTGTTTAATTATCATAATAATAATTATAATAATAATAATAATAATTATTATTATTATTATTATTATTATCATTATCATTAGTATCTTCTATATATTAATACGCTAAGGTGTACGTACGTGTGTCACGCTTCCGGCAAAAGCTCTGCGCATGCGTGCTGTACTTAGATTTTGAAAAACATTCAATTAGCCTAATTTCTACATAGCATTTCAACTATTTCCCTTTAGCGCAACGGTGAGCGACGTAGTATTTTTGTCTTTGGCCCGACTGGTTTATAGTTCGATCCCAACCAACCTCTAAGATTTTTTTTCTACATTTCGAGGGGAAGATACATTTTTTTTAATCACCTGGTCAAAAAGTATTTTTTTGTGTTGCTTAAAACTTAAAACTATTTTTTGTTTTTTATTTTGGCGTTTTTAGTGCATGTCTATTATTTTTTGTTGTTGTTGTTTTTTGAACAGACGTTAAGCAATGTTTTTGTTTTCAATGATAGTTTGAACTAAGTATTTATTTTTTATTTGCACAACTTAAAGTGTTAAAACAGTGTTAAAACATTTATTTATTATTGTTGGATGGTAAGGGACCAGTATTTATTTTTTAAATGTTTTGAACGGACAATAAGCAATGTTTGCTTTTTTTTTTCTCAGTGAAACACCGAGAGAGCGGTCGAAAGAAAGAGAGAGTGTGTCTTCGTAAGAGAGGGAGGGGGAGAAAATGGAGAAAGAGTGAAAACGCAATAAAAACAAATAAATAAATCGCAAAAAGTAAACTTACTAACAAATAGAAGGTACTTGTTACATTGGGACCCGCGCTAACTTTGACCCCGTCGTTAGGGTTAGGGTCAGTGAGGGGTTAGGGTTAGCTATAAAGTTCAGGATCATTGAGGGATAGGGTTAATGTTAGGGTCACGGTCAAAGTTAGCCCAGGTCCCAATGTAACAAACTACCAAATAGAGACGTAAAAAATAAGACAATGACAATGATAGTGTATAGTTAACATCTGAGAAGTTAAGTTTCTTATTTTGTGTGTCACGATCTGACACTCCCATTTAATAAGATTTAGTATTTACTTTTGCCCCTGACAACGGGGGAGGAGAGTCGCGACCGATGGTGATTGCTGAAGAGACAACTTTTACCCCGGCAACCGAGTAATATAAATATATATACTTCCATCCCGTCACGCAAAATTTTGGTGAGTAAGATATGTGCATATTTCTAGCCACCGGATAATATTATTAACAGTAAATTATACAGATTGATGTAGAAAAAGCTGTGGAATTTCTTTTTTTTTAAGTGAAACACAGAGAGCGCGTACGAAAGAAAGAGAAAGTAGAGTGTCCATCGTACACGCGTTATTTAAATGCAAATTATTATTTTTTTTAAAATATTTCACTCTTATCCGGCCGGTGCTCATAATAAAACAAGCGTAACTTACTAACAAATAGATGGTGCTTTATTAGATTGGGACCCGCGCTAACTTTGACCCCGTCGTTAGGGTTAGGGTCAGTGGGGGGGGGTACCTATAAAGTTCAGGGTCATTGGGGGTTAGGGTTAAAGTTAAGGTCAGGGTCAAAGTTAGCCCGGGTCCCAATGTAACAAAGTACCAAATAGAGACGTAAAAATAAGACAAGGGCAATGATATTGTATAGTTAACATCTGAGAAATTAATTTTTTTTTATTTCAAATATTTATTTAGTTATATTGTCAAATTCGTCAATCAAAAATGGCGTTCGCTTATTTTAGGTGAGGTGGTCGCTAATTTCAGACTTTATAAAAGGCTAAATTGTCCGATTACAGTAGAAGATCTCTTTACATTAGCGGCTAACCCGAGATGTAGGGGAGGGCGCCACTCTTTTCCCAGGACTGCTTTACTGTCCTTGATCCTGACCTTATAATACTGAGAGTTTTAGCAATGTTTGTTTTAGTCTTTTCTATGACTCAACCGAGGTATCCCGTTCCATTAGCGGAAACGCTTACCAAATGGGCCGGTTTCAGGCCGCCGCCGCCACCGTCACCGCCACCACCACCATCATCATCAATATATAAATACGATAGAGTGTGTGTTATTTATTTTGTGTCACGATCTGACACCCTATTTAAGAAGATTTAGTGAAGAGACAGCTTTTGCCCCGGCAACCGAGTAATATAAATAAATATATATACTTCCATTCCGTCACGAAAATTTTTTGTGAGTAAAATATGTGCATATTTCTAGCCACCGGATAATATTATTAAAAGTAAATTATACAGATTGATGTAGAAAACACTGTGGAATTTCCACAGGGTCTCGCTAGTTATTATTATTATTATTATTATTATTATAATTATCATCATCATTTTTATTCACTGAGAGTTCTCACACAGGTCATCATCAGTGATTACTCACTGATAATAACCGGTGGTGTTTCCTGGAGTGTTGTTGACAACAAGTCTCCCCAGATTTCCAGTACTCCCCACCTCTTTCGATAAATATTGCAAATGAATTTTCGTTATCACAAAAGACGCTTTCCATCAATTTCTTACTAGCAACAACAATTGGTCTTCTCTTTGATTTACATCCCGTAGCTCTCAATACTCTCCGCACTCTTCCAGTGGAGGTCTGGTCAGTGCTATCCCCTCTGTCTTTCTATCCTCCTCGACACTTATCAATTATGTTGTGTAGTATCAGCCGATACTGATGACTTTTTTAGCAGTTTTCTTTGGTTTCATGTTGTTTGTCTTCCACGTTTTTCTTTTTCTTCTGCTTCAATTTCGATGAATCTGGTTGGTGTTCGTAGCTTATGTGGGTTGGTTGCCGCATTCAAAGATCTTCCTTAACATTTCAGCTGTTTTGATAATCTCTGTCCGTTGTATTGTCTCATTTTTTCTTTTGATGTCAATTTCACTTTGTCCTTTTTCCAGATATTCCGGGACTGTTATTAGTGATTCTACAATTATTGGTAATATCTTCACTTTCTTCATGTTCCATATTCCTTTCAATTCTCTGGCCAGCTCCGTATATTTGCTACGTTTTTCCGTCTGTTTAATCTTCAACCTGTGGACTGATGCGACGGCAACATCTACGATTTGGCAGTTTCTTTTCTTTCTTGTTAATTATGATAACGTTCGATTTATTTGCTTTGTATAAGTTTATATATTTATCCATCTATGTCCCAGAGGATTTTGTGATTTTCACTTTCCAGTACTGTCTTCGGTGTGTGTCTGTACCATTTTCCTTTATGTTGAAAACGCAGTTGTTTGCGTAGTTCCCAGTGTACTCCTTTACCTACTAGGCGTGTCTGTTCCTGTATTCTTTTGGGAATAGTCATTATTATTTATATATGGAAATCGCTCCAGACAATGGATGAAGCCACGATGCAAGGAGCTAAAAAACTACTTCAAAGCTAAGAAATTGCCAACAATAGGGGGTAGGTAGATAGATTCCAAGCAAGAAAACAGCAATTTTCTGCCCTTTGTCAGAAATATCGTTCATCGAATGTGAGGACGAAACGAAAATATAAGGGAAGTGAGAGTTACGAGGCTGCCGAAAGTAAACCCAAGGCCAATTTATATTCTCCTAATGATTATTACTTTTATTATTATATTACTTTTGAATAATATTTAACACTATAATAAGTCATGTAATGTTCCTAAGAAACTTTACTTATTTTATTTACTTTTTATATGACTTCGCATGAATAATATTTAATTTCCCAACTCGGAAATTACGTATCCTTGTGTAATTGGAATATTTGTTCGTATCTACAATTCAAACGATATGTATGGTGTCAATAGCGTTGTATCTGATCCAGTTAATTTTGGCAGCCCAGACAGTAGAAACCTCTTTTAAACTTTGATCCTGCGACATTAGAAATTCAAATATATAAACCTCTAACGGTAAGTACCATTCAAAGAAAAAAATGTTTTAAATATCATAACGTACTGTTACAGATTAAAATTAAGCTTCACTTCACTCTACAATACAATGGCGTAAAGGATGGACCCTTGTAGGGGCCTGAGGAAGTCAAGCAAATGTAGTTACGACTGAAACATGTTCTGAACTGTGTAATTATGCAACGTTTAAATAAATAAAACTTCTTACTATAAATCAATAGCTCTATTTATTTTTGAGCACTATATAAATACAGTCAAGATCCTCCGGATTGTTTTAAATCCTTACATGGATTATTATAATTAACACTAAACAATAATCTGCATGAATAAATTACGGAAGGTTTTTTTTCCATCTATCCTAACTATATTAACATCAAAACACGTAAATTCTAACGTTTTGTGTATATACTGAAATACCCTATATATAGGCATCTCCAACTCACTCAAACAAATGGACACTCTTAATTAGAACAAAACTTTCAATTGCTTTGTTCTAGAAGGATTTCTCCTTCACTGACAGTAAACATGAAAAACTAACTGCAGATTCTGTACATATACTATATTTTGCTCCTAGCCAAAAGGTAAAGAAGTTAACATGTTGACATTGATGATGATGATGATGATGATGATGATGAGAATGATTTGTCATAGAAAATAAATATAATTCCTTTTATTTTTCTAAATTACAAAAACAAGTATTTTTTTTATTTAATAATCTTTACGAATTTTTATTTCTTATAAATGAATAAATACGAAAGATTTTGTTCAATCTATCCTTACTATATAACAGCAAAACACTTTAGGATTATTTAATTCTAATAACATATTGAAATGCCCTACATATAGGCATCTCCTACTCATTCAAACAAATCTCGATTTTGCTTATTTGCATATGAATTTATTTTTAACTTTTTAATGAATTAATATTTAGTAATAGCCGTTCTTCTTTGTATTGTCAAATTTACTTCTACACACCCAATGGTTTTATCGATATTACAATTATTATATTTATAAATAAAATAAGATAAAGAGATTTTATAATAATAATATGATAGCGTTTAAAAACTTATTTAAAATTTAATTTTCAAAGGATGCTAATTTTCCTACAGCTTTAGTATAGTGCTAAATATCGTTGAGATGTCGAGAACAGATACTACACTTTGATCTTAGCATAAAGGCCACTGAACCACACAAATATTTTTTGTGACTCGGAATTTTTAAATATAAAAATTGGTTTAATTGGAATATTTTTAATGGGCGGTGTAGTTTATTATCGTTTCTGTTTTCATAGGAATTACATCCTCCGTTTCTAAGGGTGCGTAGGGATAATTCTATCAGAATGAAAAAAAAACAAGACTCGATTTAGTCAGAATAACTTTTAAGGGTGGGTAGTGTAGTATAGGTTCTGTTCTCATAAGACCGTTCACACATGAATGACTTCCTTTTTTCTGGGTAGAGAGAAGTCGTGTTCCTTTATCATAATATTATCGTCTGTCAGGGGGGTTAGTGTTGTATATTTTTGTTCACCATAATATAAGCTAAGAAAAAAAACGATCAGTCAAGTTCATAATAAACATGTCTTTTGTAACTAGAAAATTATGAAAAATATCGTACTTCTTTGGCCAGCATATTCATCTTTGTTTATAAAGATGGTGACTATATTTTCCAACCAATTTTAATTTAGTCATTTTACGTGCACAATGAAACTTGCCATGGTTTTTAATGTGATCTAAAAAAATAAATGCAAAAGTTTTTATCCACCTATTCTTACTATATTGACATTAAAACAGTGTATGCTTATTTAATTCCTTGTAGATATATTTTCATTCGTCATGATGCATTCCTCCTTGTCATTACCTACTCTTTGTGGAGCAACGTCGGACAGTATACATTCGTTCCTCACGATACCATTTCCTCGGGATTACCAGTTTTGTGTGTGAAGTGGAGT
>OY744522.1:119682686-119700186 GCA_963556195.1 Sepiola atlantica
ATAAAGATCAAACAATGTTTCTCGAGTAAAATTTCACGACGAATCTAATTGTCGCATTAAGTTTGTAGTATTATTCTTATACAATACTATCGTGGGGTTGCAAATAAAAAATATAGAAATGATGAGGCAAAACGAAAATGCCAATACGGGATGTAAGCCGAGGAGTTTGGTCAATAATGTCCCTATTAAATCAAGTGTTACCTTGTAGCTGTTTGGCGTGGAATGATGGAATATTGCTGTGGATGTGTTCAGCATAGTACGCTCCTCTTTTGCAGATGTGCACGTGACTAATATTCTGTAACGAGGCGGACACCCAGTAACAGAAATGAAATACCAAATATTAAAATGATAAAAAATAAAACGGTTTACACAAACAAAACCGAAAATACGGCAGCCAAGTAAAGAGTCTCTACAATGAACACAGTGTGACTTACCGTTAGCTAGAACCTGAACTTTTATCTAGATATCCAAAAATTAAAGTTAGTGCATGCCGATATTTATGGTGACAATTCGTGAAGCGATGTAGACTGTACAGAAACAAATAAACAAACAAGACTGGTTCCCAACTTTTGTTGCAAGAATCTTTAAAGGAAATATGTTTCTTATACTAAGACGACTAACCCAAACTTCAAATGATCAGCACGTGCAGGAAACTAATAGCTTTTCATAGTCGAGTGAAAGTGTCCTTATGAGTGAGGATGCGAAAGATGAGTTCTATGACAGGTTTATTGCAGTAACTTGTAAGGTTAGCGTGAAGTAAGTGCCTGATTTAGCAGGGGATTTAGATGGTTATGTTGGAAACGTCCTGGTTATTTTGAAATTCAGGGAATGCATCTTAATTGAGCTTGTATAGAGAAATTGATATGGTGATAGGAATGCTGGAGAAGAAATACTTTTAAAACGTTGTCTTGCCATTGACCCGTTGGTTGCAAAACTCTTTTTAGAAAATAGAAAATATCTCTCGTTACATGTGTATCTAGTATAGCAAGGATTCGTGTACGCTATCTACTTGTTAGGAAAGCGAACATAAATGTATTGGGTGATGTAAAATCAATATATGTTGAAAAACTCCCCAGGAGAAACATGTGGAGGTTGAATAAAGACCATGTGATGCGTGAGTTTTGAAATGAAGTGATGGAGCGTTCGGTTACTAGATCCACTTCATGAAATGTGAAAAAACAGTAAGAGAAGTTGGAAAATACACAGTTGGAGGTACCAGACGGCACTTGTATGTGGAGGAAAGGCATAGCGTTACATAATGGTGGAATGAGGGAGTTCAAAAGACACGATGCAGTCAGTGGATTAACAGTTCAGTGAATAAGGATATGTATCTGATGGCAAAGAAGAAAGCAAAAAGGCAATATACAAAGCCAAGAAAGAAGCTGAGTAAACCAGATTTCCTGATATACAACGACGGGATGACCAAAATAATTAAATATTAAGGATAGTTTAAAAAATGACAGAGACTAATATGGATATTGATCTAAGATGACACTAAAGTGTTCGGAAAAAAATGACTTGTAAATACCATTATGAAAGATCGTTGAATACTAAATTTCCATAGTACAAAGAAACATATTATCCTCAAGTTGTTAGCATATAGATAACATTATTGGTATAAAATCGGAAAGAATAACATGACGTAAAATGTGTATATTAATCGTAATTCTGTTAATCCTGTTATCTAGTTAGCGAAATTAACCGACGTAGTGCTTGGCCAAAATGTAGAAAAACATATGTGGAATACCTTATGAAAACGTCTATCAGAAAGAAAACGCGTAAAGTGAGCGTAACGTGTATCAAATGATAATATAGAATACTAGATGTCCCACCCTAAGTTTTCGGATTCAGAGTGCCCCTTTTAAAAGAGCTAGTTATTTCCAACATTAAAAACGACCTTTTGTCTAACGTAGCCCTTGTTGGAATGCAAGTAAATAAGAACAAGAATAACTTTGCTACATAAACTAGTGTCTTACAAAATCTCTTCCCGCTGTATGTAGATGACAGTGGTAGTAGATTTGTGTGTGAGAGTGAAAACCTCCGATATCCTTTAAGTATGAATATTAAAAATATCGATCAGGACTAAATATTAAAAGCGAAGAAAGCGATATAATCTAACATTTTTGCCTTCTATAAACAGAGACTAATATATGACAGAAATCACTAACTGAAAACAATTATGTGTGTGGCTGTGGCTACTAGAGTTATCGAGCGCAAATCTAGGGGAACACTGATTCATTTTATATACAAGTTTTGTCACACGCGCGTGCGTGTGTGTTTAAAACCTAAAGATTTGTGTTTTTAAAATAAAGGAGATTTGTATTTGTTAAGCGTAACTTTACTTGACTGAAAATATGGAGTATTATAGGTGGAATCCCAAGATTTTGTCCCGATCCCAAGTGCCCCTTTTTGGGGAGTTTTATTTTCCAAACATTAAAGACCGACCTTGTGTTTTACTTTTCCGTCGTTGGAAGGTAAATAAATAGAAACAAAAAAATCATTGCTACAGAAGTCAGTGTCCTAAAAATATATATTCTCGGTGTGTGTCAATGTAAGTGGTAGTAGATGTGTGTGAGAGTGTAAACCCCTCCGACTTCCTTCATGTTTGACTCACTTTTTTATTGAGCAGGACATTAAAAGCCAAAAATTGATACAATGTTTTTTTTCCAAAAACAGAGACACATATATGGCAGAAATAACTTACTGGAAAGATTTATGTAGGGGAACACCGACTTTATTTCATACATAGGTTTTGCACACGTATCTGTGAGTGTTTAACACCTGAGGATCTGTTTTTCTATTTTAAATAATGGAGATTCGTATTTGTTTTACCCGCAGTTTGTGTTTCTTTCAACGAAGGTAACTGTACACATACTTCGATAGCACAACACATAACCGTGGAATTATTTTCACTGATCTTAAGTCATGCCCTCAATATATAGCACCACATTTTTCAAACCTCGCGGGCTTTAAACCTTTAGGCAAGAAGTCACGACACCAGATTTCTATATTCATTATTTTCTTGTTTCAGCGATGGACATTTGCTTAGGTTACTTCGATGACTCATTTTTTTCTAGAGAAAACTAATACGCAGCTCCAAGCCGTTATTGTACTTTTCATCGAGCCACTCTACTGTAATCATGATGAAGATGTGTTCATATGCCGTAACAGTCAAACAAAAAGCAAACTAACAATGCCAGTGGCAGTAGACGTAGTTGAGGTAATAGTAATAGTAGTAACGAGGTCAACGTATGTTGTACGAATTAGAGTAAGTACGTAAGAGGATGAACGAACAACTTATTATAATAATAAGTAATATATCAATCGACAAAATTCTTAACCGATTCTTGGATTGATAACTAATGAGGAGGTAGTCCAAATTACCCTAAGCTGGCGGACATCTTACTTATATGAATTTGAAATGCAGTTAAATTAGCAGAAAACATAAGGATGCGCAAAGGCGAGGAAAAGTATCCAGTCTTCTTAGCATCTGAAACTATCCTCACATTCCCTAACCCTAACCCTAACCCCTAGCATCTGAAACTATCCTCATATTCCCTAACCCTAACCCTAACCCTTAGCATCTGAAACTATCCTCACATTCCCTAACTCTAACCCTAACCCTAACCCCTAGCATTGGAAACTATCCTCACATTCCCTAGCCCTAACCCTAACCCTAACCCCTAGCATTGGAAACTATCCTCACATTCCCTAACCCTAACCCTAACCCCTAGCATCTGAAACTATCCTCATATTCCCTAACCCTAACCCTAACCCTTAGCATCTGAAACTATCCTCACATTCCCTAACCCTAACCCTAACCCCTAGCATTGGAAACTATCCTTACATTCCCTAACCCCTAGCATTGGAAACTATCCTCACATTCCCTAACCCTAACCCTAGCATCTGAAACTATCCTCACATTCCCTAACCCTAACCCTAACCCCTAGCATTGGAAACTATCCTTACATTCCCTAACCCCTAGCATTGGAAACTATCCTCACATTCCCTAACCCTAACCCTAACCCCTTGCATTGGAACCTATCCTTACATTCCCTAACCCTAACCCTAACCCCTAGCATTGGAAACTATCCTCACATTCTTTAACCCTAACCCTAACCCTAACCCTAACATCTGAAACTATCATCACATTCCCTTGCTCATTACCCGCTAGAATACTGAATAATGCGTCCAGTAACGAAATGGCTAAAGATATACGAAATAAGTTTACTTTGAAAATGTACAAAAAAAGTTAATACAGAAATACTTATATATTATTCGGATTATTCGGACTACTATTCTCATACCTGGTTGCAATTTTGACAACATTTTGGCCGATATAACCTTGGCCTTTTTCTTTACGAACTGTCGTATATTTATATCTTAATTGGAAACATATGAAAGTTCAACCACATCTTTCTTGTCCTCGGTTCGTGTAAGAGAACTCCTTCAATATAAAGACAATTTTTAAGTCTGTCTCACTCCAGAATGTCCGTTTTTTGTTCGGAGGACTGTATTTTCTTCACATTAAAACCCGACTTTGTTTCTAAGTCTGTCCTCATGGAAAAGAAAGTAAATAGGGACCTGTGACGTAACATCTGAAAGTATTTGTCAACGATTAGTTTAATGTGACAGTCTTTTGTAGGTTGAGGGTTAAACACTTTATACAGGCGTTCATAACAAATAATGACATTCAAATTAACACCTCTACTCGGCCATGGCTGACGGAATGAGAACAATCTAGACCCGCATGTTAAATTCCGTATATGTTCTCGAGTTCAATATAGAGATTCACAAGTTCGAATATATGTAACTAAAGGAAGTCAGAAGTTACATCGGCCGAAACGTTGTGAAAATAAAAAAAAACCTAGATGAAAATAGTAGTCGGAATAATCCAAATGATCCAAGTTAGCAATCATCATCTAAAAAATTCCGAAACAGAAATTCGTATAATTTTATAAGTCTATGCTGCGTTGACTTCTCGTTACCAATAACCTGATCATATAGCAGCTGTAGTAGCAGTGCTAAAAGTAGTAATAGTAGTAGTAGTGGTGGTAATAGTAATAGTAATGGTATAATCTTCGGATGTCTATAAACGAAATAATCAGTATCAGTTAATTATAATTATAATGCGACATTTTCCGGGCGATTCGTTTTCTTAGGATTCTAATGAGAGGATAATCTTCGGTTGTTTTTGTAGTCCTAAATCTGACAATCGCGATTTGAAGTTGAAATGAAAAAACAAAGAAAATTTTTAAAAAGCCCCCAAAAAAAAGAATGAAGTAAAGGGAAGACCAATTCTTATTGATAGAACTGTTTAATTGCTTTTACCTCACAGACAACAGAAAGATGCACTCCGAAAATGTGTGACCTCTACATTCGTCCTCTTGTTTCCGATATCGAAACGCCTTATACTACAACACTAATAAGTATTTAAAATAATACATTCAATGAGAAATCTGAAGCATTACTGTGATAATATATTTAAATTTAGTAATTTTAATTATTAAAATAATAATAAGCTTTTAGAACGTCATACAATGCAATTTAGTTTTATTAGCATTTTTTTTTCAATTTAATTTCGAAGCTGGAAATTGACCAAAAAAAACAGTTAATGAAACTACATTGAATGTATGGCGTTCTAACTGCTTATAATTTTAATAATTAAATTTACCAATATCAACAATGATTTCTTAAACAAGAACAATCATTCTTATGTTATACTTTATTTTTATATACAAAGGATATTGTTACTGTATGAAAAAATACGGTACAATCACGTTGATCACCGAAGTTAAGCGACGTCGAGCCTGGCCAGTATTAAATGGGTGACCATTTTGGTCTACCAGGTGCTGTATGTGCTCTCTGTTTATCTCGGCATTGTTTCCAGTCGTCTTGAACTGCTTGCCATTGGAATCAAGCAGTGCCGACTCAGGAGAGGTGTTGTTGGGTATTGCGCGACCCTTGCTTCATAATTACACGCGCAGCCAGCCCCTTATAGGGGTATCCATAGTCTCTCTAGACTGAACGGAGGGCTTATTATATTATATGAAAAAATGAGTGCATACATTTAATGTACGGGTTCATAGCTTTTTCAGAAATCTCACATTATGCTTCAAATAATATTCCAGCGCCTTATATATTATTGAAATGAATATTGTAGCCTTCTCCATCTACGATTTAAAATTTACATGAAATAGATAGTAAAAAAAATAAAAGCAATCAGTTAATCCGTCTCATTACTTACGGACACAAATATAATTGTTCTCATTCATAGTAGAGGGTGTATAGAAGCAATTGTACGAAAGACGATGAAAACAGAATGGAATTATTTTCAAAATCAGCTTTTGACTAATTTTATAACTACGTCAGGTAAAACTCAGCAGAAGTGATGTTAAGAATAGTTAAACACTGAAAAAGATGAACTCGTTAGACTTAAAAATAAACAGGAAAGAAAATGAAAATAAAAATAAAAATAGAAATGAAAATAAAAATGAGGGTGCAGATGACAGTCAGTATGAATGTTTAAAGTGATTTTTAAAATGAATGTTAGAATGAAGTTTCAAATGATTGTGTTGGTAAACATGAAAGTTAACTCAATAATGAAAGTGAAATTAATGGTCGAAATGAAGGTAACTGTAAAATGATAGCTGAAAAAGAAATTTAAAATCGAATAATAAAATAAACAGTACAATGAATGATACCATGAATGTTAAAATGAATGTTACAATGAATGTTAAAGTTAATGTTAAAATAAATAAGAAAATAAATGTTAAAATGAATGCTTAAATGGATGTTGAAATGAATGCTGGTACGTATATAAGTTACATTAATTATCCAATCTAATATCAGTAATTCCTAAATGAAAGTCACGTTTGATCTGCTTTCTTACCTGTTCTATCCGTTTCATAATCGGGCTGTCGGCGACTACACTGGCATCCGCACAATTCAGGCCTTGGCTTGTTAAATAGAGTGAGTGTGTGGACCCTAGTAACACTAAAAAAAAAAACACCAGACAATAGGCTAATGAGCTGTATAGGAGTCGACGTCCATTCTCACTGACGGAAAGTACAACGTACACTTTGGGTTTCATTTAGGCAGCCTCGTGGTTCCGCTTCTTCCAATTTTTTCCTTTAGTTCGCCCATTCTATGAGATGTTTCTGACCAAAAGGGGAGAATTGCTGTTTTATGGGGCGGCTGTTATTTTGAGTGGTGTGGTATGTGGCCATTTTCAAATTTATATTATTCAACATAATGAAACTATCATTCTATCTCTCTCAGCAACCGTTCTCCTAAAGTGTTTCAGTCGCAATAAGTGGTGAGTCATTAGTAAAAAGGATGCATATTAGATGATCGCGCAAGCATTAGAAGAACGTAAAATTCATGTGTACTTAACTCTCTATATCCATCGCTCTCTCATATATATATATATATATATATATATATATATATATATATATATAATGAAAATATGCCTATGGCAAGTAAGCTACGCAGATGCGTCCATATTCCATTCCTGCAAGAAATCATCAGGTTAAATTTATTTAGCCTGATTATTTACTGCGGTAATTAATTATGGGTTCCTCTTTGTATCACACTTGACACTTGTATCATAGACAGTTTTTCATACTACTACTACTACTACTACTACTACTACTACGAATCTCTAATCACGTATTGAGCACTGTTGAAGGAAAGAGTCAAAATATATACACAATATATTATACTACCTTATAATATATGTGTATGCACATGAAAGTATATATATATATATATATATATATATATATATCTTAGACAAGAACCACCTTAGACCCTTCTCTATTAAGACGACGTCATGCTTTCCTCTACAGGTAGAACGATCTCCAATATCAAGTGCAGACGTAGAGCAATCGTCTTGCATATTTTGGTCTAAAAACTGAATACGTAACTACTGTTGAAAGGGTGCAGGATTCTATTGCTATCGGCAATACCAATCTTTCTCGAACATATGTCTTCAAGTATCTGCGATCAAGAGTCGACGTTTGCGGAAGCATGAAGGCCGAAGTCATAGCACGCATGCAGTCTGGCATAAGTGAAGAACCACAACTTCAGTGATGTGCGAAAAGAAGATCAGTGACCAGCGGAAATCCAAGATGTATGGCTCAGTCATCTGATCAGTCGCAATTCATGGTGTTGATGTTGTCCAGTCACAAACGAAGTGTAAATCCGTCTCAGTGTCATGGAGACGAAGATGCTGCGTTGTATATCAAGCATTACCCTACTCGATCATATCACCAATGACCATATTCGTCGGTGATATTGAGTGGCACCATTCGCCGATATGTTCCGTGAATCTCGACTAAGATAGTACGGTCATATATTGCGAATCAAAGACCGATTTGACAAGGTGGCGTACCAGCTGACAGTTTGGGGCTGACGATCAAATGGACGGCCAAAACTGCGTTGGCTCGATACACTTCACCAAGATTAAAATTCATCAGTGGTCACCCCTATCAGGCACACAACTGGAGGAAATAGAGGAACGTAATAACATCTGCAGACCATGCGATATGATATTCTTGTTCCTTGCATAAGGTTTATGCAAGGAAGAAGAAGAATATATTATCTATCTATATTTATTCTTATCTATCTAATATCTATCTAATTAAAGACATTCTTTTCAAATTGCTATTCGCCCCCAAAAGGCACGTTGACACTACAACGTAAAGGGAAACTGTGAAATCAGTGGTCAGATTTATAACCCCATCCTAATTAGGGAGCTTTGCAGCGGAATGTTTGGTCACATTACATTTAGATTTCTGCCTGTTGGTACAGTCGAGAAAACAGGATACAAGAAAATTGTTCGAGGAAATAAGCTATTAAAGTAAAAAAACTTTCCAGCATTTTGGAACCTTAGTAATGAAGAGGTGGAATGTTACAGCTTTTCAGGTTAATAGGGGGTGTTTACGTTGTGGGGCACAAGTGCAGCATGTTCGATCGAGCAAATCCCGTTGAGGCAAATGTTCATATGTGTTTATGTTTTTATGTATGTATGTATGTATGTATGTAATCACAATCGTCTTTGCGCCAATCCCCAAGTGTTCATAGACATGCATATAAGAGGTTATTTAATTATTTAATTAATCAAAATTTGTTTTAAGCAATCAGGCGCTCATGTTAATGTTTCTGTGATTACAAAAAGCTAACCTCATATATATATATTTATGCTACATTATGATGGGCCCTATATTTTGAAAACAGGTAAAGTAGCTAGTATGAATTATTAAATGGGTGAAAGAAATAGGATGAAGGGCAATTTAAGTGCATTGATAATTTGGGACAAACAAAATGATTGATTCTGGGAATCATAACATACTGGATGTATCCTGACCGACATGAAACGCTCGGATCAAAAAGGTTAGACAAACAGCGATATTGAGTTATGTTATGACATTCGTTGAAGGGTCAAAAGGCTCTGACGTCACAGATCCCTGGTGAGAAATAAGCTTTCTAGAGAGTTCACCATGGAAACGCGTCATGGGCAGACGTCCATAAACTGAGCTCTGCAATGCGTAGTCTGGGTGACATCGCCAGATATGGGCGGAGATGTAGAAGAATATAGCCGATTGCATCCCGTCACGTTCCAAAAGCAGTATGAAAGAAAGACAGAGTTTGAGTGAACGAACCGACGAATGGAAATCTCTCCGATTGATGTGTGGAATAAAAAGTTAGAATCTCTCTCAAAAAGTCTTGTCTTCGAACGTTTTTTTCTCCGTGCATGAAAACAGAGTTTAACCACAAGACAGCTACACTACTACGATCAAGAGCAAGCAACGGAGATGAGTGTGCGAGCAAACTCGCGACCAACAGTGAGAAAGAAAATGTAAGGTAACTTTTTGGGGGCATAACATTTCTTTGGGGTCCTAATCTGTAAGACGGAAAGAACTAAAAATCGAAAGATATGCCTAACGAACAATGTTTAAAATGTTTAAAGTGTTTAAATGAGATACAATGTTTAATGTTTAAAGTGGTTAATGAACTATGTTTAATTAGAAGAGAATTTAAAAAGAACTATGTTTAAAAAGAAAAAGGTTTTAATAACGAGAAGTGGTTAAAAAGCAGTGTGTGATAGGTTGACAGTCTGAAGGCTTAAAAATCGCCCTAAGGAAATGTGTATTAGAAGTGCCTGTTAAAAATGTCGCTTGAAAGTGCCTTACAGAAAGTGTTAAAAAAGGGTGAAAACGCTTTCATAATCTTTTTATAGACTTTTCGTATTGTTTTCGGTTCCGAGAATATTTAATTCACAAGCGTTATGTAACGAATCCCCCTTTTGGTGCCGCGCCCCTTTTCGGTGTGTTATGCAACAAATGCCTTTTTGGGACTATGACCAATTGTTTAAGTGGTTTAAGTGGTTTAAGGGAACTGCCGCGGTCAAGGCAGGAGTTGTGACTATGCAACATATATACAGACACATGTATATATACATATATATATATATATATAAACACACGTATATATATATATATATATATATATATATATATATATACTTATATATATGTGTGTGTGTGTGTGTGTATGTGTGTGTGTGTGTGTGTTTCGTCGTATCAATGTGTTCACTAAACCTATAAACGCACGGGTGCTTCAACTGTGATTAGAAACCATTTCGCCTTATCAGCAGGCAACTGTGGTATCAGGCACCCTCTCTATACCTCTAAATTAGTTCTTACCTATGTATAAGTATAGCATCCCACCTATATGCCTGGATAGCTATCAGAACATAGTCAATATACATATGTTTTGCATGATATATTCTTGTTGCTGGGCGGAGTATAAAACAAAAATAACCAACCGAAACGAAAAAAAGGAACAAAAAACAAAAACAAACAAACAATAAAACAGTAAAAACACAAACAAAAATGTCCAAATGCAGAACGCGGCAATTTTATTTCCGGAAAAAGAATTGCTGTCCGACATGTTTTTTTCTCTTTTTCTTCTTCTGCTCATTCGTCCTTTTTTATTTAAAAAAAATCCGCTTACTTTTTATTTTCCAAATCGTCCACGTTTGGTGTGTGTAATGAAGGGTGGGTGGAAAACAATTTTGTTTTCTGTTCTTTCTAAAAAAGAAAACATATTATTTTCGTATTCCTGTCTCGTTTTCTATCCTCGACGTTTCAGTCATAGGAGGCCAATAGCGAAATACATTAAACATTTTAAGAATCACTAAATTTAAACATATGAAGACTTGAGTTTTGCCATATATATATATATATATATATATATATATATATATATATATATATATATATATATATATATATATATATATATATATATACTAGTAGAATACTCGCCTCAGGACGGGTATAAGCAATAAATACAACATTATTTTAAAATTTTGATGTTTTTTACTTTATTTGAGGGTATAGTACCATTTCGCTGGCATCATCCTAAATGGTAAAGTTCACAGAAAAATAAAATTATGTGTTTTAGTTATCCACCTTGTTGCCGAAAGTATATACACCATAATTCATAATGATACGTTCAATAGGTTAGGAGTTTGTCAAGCATATACATATTATTGTCGCTCACGCTAGTGCACCGAATGCTTTCTTAATGAATTACTTCATTAAAAATTCTATGTAGAGCATTTCAGTTCTCTTTCAATTTTTTGTATATAACTTATTTTAAAGAATTATTTCGTGTTCGATGCGACTTTGGGTTGTACAGTTGACAATACCATAATGTGGCCATCTTATTAATCGGGTTTCCGAGAATATACTCCAAATTTCATAACCATCTTTTCATAAAAAAACTCTCTATATATATGCATAGCCTAAATGTTAAAAATGACAAAATAAAATAATGTGCCTATGGTACCATATAGCCTAGAATATATTTTCAAAAATGGATAATGATCTATTCATTAGTTTACAAAATTACCCTCTCTCTCTCTGTCGCTATATATATATATATATATATATATATATATATATATATCGTGGGAGAGAGACAGACACAGTAATTTTCGTAAACTAATGAACAGATCTTTAGGAATTTTTCAATATATATTCTAGGCTACATGGTGAGTAACATGGGCACATACTTTTATTTTGTCATTTTATCATATAATTATCGACGGTACCGTATTTTGTCGTTCTTCTAACTACTCGTCGTAGCTAAATCTAGCGAGATTTGAAACCACAAGCCTGTGACTGAATTCCTGCACTCTTACTATCGGGCCACGAAAGATCGCTGCATGGGTCGCGATTTCAAATAAACGGCGATACATGTGTATGTTGATAATCATAGTTTATGAATATATACGTTTCATATATGTTACCCTGTAAAGGTTCCCTAAAGAAAACACGAACTCGGAGTTTAGAAAAACATGTTTATTGGAAAAAGTATAATGCAACAAGTAATAAGAGGGTTGTACTTCTATTAGATGGTTACAACACATGATGGGAAAAGTTTATGTTGTCCGTAATGTAAGGTAAAATAACACACCCCTCCCAATCATTACCTTGTCAAGAGTTACACTATCGTTTCCTTTTTGGATTTACGCTGTTCTGAGGCTGATTGGGGTATCTGCATGTCGAAAGTGTCAGATCTGATAACAATAACTTTTTCTTGGGTAGTGCTATCGCTGTCGTCCGACAATCATTTCTTAATTTGATTACAGTGAATCAGCTTGGTATCCTTTAGCTTTTTAATTCTAGACATCTGATTTTAAGCATCTTAAAACTTGGAAAAAGTCTCTTCTTTGCTTCGATATTCATCTTCAAGATAAATCATCGCATCTTTCATAGTCTTTAGCTCGTCTAAGGGAGGTGACGGTGGTTAAGTGGAAAACGACACGGACTGAAGACCTGGGTGTTCCAAGTTCGAATCCAGTCGGTTCCACAGTATCACTTTCACTTAGGGATGTTGGCAACATTCACTTGGTCCTTCCCGTAAGTACCTGATGTCTTTCCATAAGGATTTCTAACTAGAAAAACATCGGGAAACTAATGCAAACACCAGAATCATCTGATTCACACGAAAGAAGGAGAAGTGTTTCTAAGACATATTTGGTTTGCAGCTTTAACGATTCCAGCTCTTGAACCTGAGTACACTCTCTTAAACCTTCAACTGGTTTTCCAAATACTTTAACTTAATTCTTTCAGTTTGGTGTTTGCTATTTGCAGCATGCATTTTGTGTCCTTATGTGCTATAATTTCTAAAGACAATTTATTTTGAATCCATTACATACGATTTCTTATTATTGAAACAAATTCCGTTTTTCGTTTTTTCTGACTGGTCATCAGGTTTTTTTTATTTTTTAGTGTTAGTTGGTAACCCTCATAGTTTGAATTGTTGGTACCTTTTTAATATGAACATTTTCAATATTTTGGTGGTTCCGTTTAAAGTTACGTTAGTAATGATTTTGCCCTCTAATTGAATTTTTTTCACCAGTCACCGTTCTGGCTATATTGTATGTTATTAGCATGGTTGGTTTATCCAACCTTTTTGATGTATGCATGTTGATGATCGACACGTCTGAACCAGACTCCAATTGTAATTTTACATTTCTATTCAGGATTTGTAACTGTACATATTTTTTATATAAATCTGCTGTCCTCTTTGCTCGTTTCTGATTATTTTACTCGAATTGTATTTCCTATATGGGTTCTACAATGTTGAACTCTTGTGTCCGGCTTTATCACAAGTTAGACAGGTTTTAAAACAGTATGAGCAATCCATAACCCAATGAAGGGATCCACAACGGAAACAGGGGCTAGGCGGTGATTTATTCTGTTTTTGATTGGGCTTGATTGTTTTGTAAAAGCCTGCAAATATGCCTCTTTTTGTTTTGAAGTGTATTTGCAGAGAGTTGTACATCTTATTTATCACGTACCTTTCGTGCGTGCACAATGCCTGATCCTTTAATGTCTTTAGAATCTTGTTTAACACTTGCAAATCTCTGACAGTCTGCAGCTAATTTCTGTAATATTAAATTTCGTTCACTTTCTAACTTGTTTAGAACTCTACGTCAGATTTCTGCGTCTCTGACTGATACAAGTCCGTGCAACAATTTTAAGCATTTAGGTATCAGCGCTAACATTTAGCTAGTTTGAAATCGTCACCGTATTTATTAACGATTAATCTTCGTTGTCCGATGGAAATGGCATCGTACTACAGTCACTGGAGACATGGTTTCGAATCTCGCCAGATTCAGCCACGCTTCTGAGCCTTAAATCTTCGGAACACGTGTCTGTGGATAATTATTTTTAATAACTTACACACACACGCATATACATATATATATATATATATATATATATATATATATATATTACTATGTCAAATATATACACATATAATAATACACATATAATAATACATGTATAATGATATTATATACAATGTATATATTTTGAGTGTTAACTTTAACAGTGCTAAATACGTGTGTAGAACTTACTAGTATTATTAGTAGTATGGCAACTACAGTACGCAGAGGCGCAAATGTTTCATTCATGCTATTTATTATTACATTATATCTAAGTTATGTTTACTTTTTCTAACTAACCAATTGGATTCGATGTTAGTACTACTAATCTGGCCATTATTTATTGATTAATAGCCAAACTCCTCTCAAACAAATGGCTGGTTTACATATATATATATATATATATATATATATATATATATATATATATATATATATATATATATATATATATATATATATATATATATATATCAGGACAAAATTAACACACACATGTATACATGTGTGTCGGTATTTAGCTGTATGTTTATATATTTGTATTTATATAATTTACTCATAAACTAATAAACCGATCATTATGAATTTAAGAACACATCTTCTAGGCGACTTAGTGGAAAAATAGGTAATCTTTACTTTAATTTAGTTTCATAGAAAAACGCCAAAGAGGGAATAGAAGCACTTCGTGAACATTCAATTATCTCCGAATGTTATAACATTTTAAGCAGTAGGTATTAGACATTAATTAATTAGTATTCAATTTTTTTTTTTAGTATTTTTCGGGATTATTCGGGGTTATAATATGGTTGAAACCTCGGATTTAAAAATTCTAATATTTTAGATTTGCATTAAATTTCATCCATTGTTTTTGGAGACCAATTAAGTAAGCTTCATTGGATTGACTCTTATATTTTAAATATATTCTTGAATCAAAATGATGTAATAGATTTTGAGCACAATTGGAATAAGGATTATAGGATTAAAGTTTGGTATCATTATATCTTGATTTTACTCTTTCTAAGGAATAGAAAAGTGGTGCAAAACTATTCTGTTCGTGAAATTACTTGTGTGTTTCATATTGCATACACATAGATTGCATACACTTTATTGGCCCGTATGTCTCTCTCTATATATAATGTATCTACAACCTTGTCTGAGTTAATGAGAGTGACGTACTATACACGAGATTAAGGTAACTACATGACTATAATTGTGTTATTTTTTGAATGGTTAAATATGGATATGTATATAGATTTGTATATGCATAATATTGTGTGTGCGTGTTTATTTGTGTATTTTGTGTCTGCATATTTGAAGCAAGCAATATATCTATCTATCCATCTATATATATATATATATATATATATAATAATTATTCTGGTGTATATATATATATATATATATATATATATATATATATATATATATACTGTGTCACAGATGCAGAAAACGAGGTTGCCGTCATTATTACAAAACTATTGTAAAGATCATAATTTTATTCATACCTTGTTCGCGGATTGTTATTGTACGCGCCGCTTCTCTAGTTCTTCCAGACTGAGAACACGCCGTCTCCAAATAAGTTCTTAGATATCTCGAAAAAAGAACAAAGTCAAGTCACAACTGTTAGAAGACATGCGATTTATTGTGCTTGATCTTCGTTTCGAATCACTGACCTGAAACACAGAGAAAGAGAGAGAGAGAGAGAGAGAGAGAGAGAGAGAGAGAGAGAGAGCACGAGAGAGAGAGAGAAATAAAGGAGGCGGAGAGAATCATTGCTTAATAATATCACATCAGATCATTATAAAATAACATATTCACACGTCTAGTTCTCCCAACGAACTGCCGACTTCTCGCAATCACTCTCTATTTGAACCACGTGAGTTCGGCAAGTTGACCCTAACTAAACTTACATTTCCTGTTATTCTACACAAACCGTCTTATATACTAGTGTGGTTACTCACCACATATTAAACAGTAAGTTTGAATACGTATGCCTGTTGGCCGGTTACGTTCAATTTTAGTGTACCGCTTTTACATGTGTTTGTAAATGTGTATCTGTTCGGCTGTCACATTTAGATTGAACATCAATTTCGTCATTAACCGCATATATTGAATGTGCACTTTTAAGGAATATCTGTTCGTGTTAGATGTATCTAAGAATCTTTAAGATATAATATTTCCGTCAATCTCTCAAGCTTTTATTTGAAATAGAATGTTTGTTGTCTCTCACACTTTTTATTTTAATGCTTGTATATTCACGACGTATTCCCCTTGGACCATGTTCAGGTTATCTCCCCTGAATAAAACAAAGTGACATGAGAATAAACTCTTTTTTATAGAATAACACAAGGACTCGCGAAATGCATGTCGAAATTCAAACCGAGGTTTGTCCTCGTTCTGATTATGGGCTCGATCTGCTTAGATGCATTCCACTTAGCTTTACATTTTTACGTCGTTCTCACAACTCTTACTCCTCTTCATAAAGTAAGATGTAATACAACGCCGAAATCGGGTGGGATAAGATGGGGCTGCCGTCGGCTGCCGTCGGCTGCCGTCGGCTGCCTCGGCTGCCGTCGTCTTGGTTTATTCTTAAAACTAGTTTCACTCACCAAATTACCACACTCACTTTATGGGTAAAACAGGCTTAACATTATCCCCAATGGTTGGACGTGTTTTATTTACAAACAATGCATGTACAAATTCATCGGTAAAGGTTGGTGGTTCTAAAACAACATAGATTGCTGAAAAATAAGATGCGAAGTGTGGTGGTTAGTTAGATCCTCCTAAACTTTTTTAGGTGTGAGCTACCCATTGTTTTCCTGGTTGTTTAAAAAACGAACACAAGCAAGACAGTTACTGAGTGAGAAAAAAACATTTTTTATACTGGTCGCAAAACTAACTTTCGAATAGTTTCTAGAGTATATGAAAATACATTGTATTTGTTTTACATCCATTATCTATCATAAGTTTTCCCTGGTAATCCATGTTTATTTCGACTGTTTTTTGCAGACTATTAACGTGGACTCTTTTGTTAGTTAATAGATCTGTTATTTTAACTCACTATTTTATATCATGTTATATCATGTCGTTCTTATGTTTGTCTTAGACAACCCTTCCCTGTGAGGAATAAATGCCTGTCTGTCTGTCTGTCTGTCTGTCTCTCTTTCTCTCTGTCTCTATATATATAATTAACTTGTTACAAATATCCAGGGGGTATGAATCCGAAGGAAGTTGAAACCGGGTTAA
>OY744522.1:119705186-119750186 GCA_963556195.1 Sepiola atlantica
TATTATGGCTGGGGAAATCTTTTAAAAATATTTTTTAAGTATTGCGTTTTTTTCAGTGGGAGATGAAATTACACTTGAAAAAATGTTCTTTCATTTTTCTAACAGGAAAAAAAATTCTAGGCAGACGACACATTTTCACTGAACAAAAAGTTCTTGAGAATGAGTAAACATCTGGAAATAGACTTTCTTCGTCTTTATTTTTTTCAAATAATACATTATGAAATATTACTAATGTCTATGAAAATTAAATAATTATTATCTAACTTAATTTATTCTAATATTTAAAAAAAATATTACTACTTGTGTGTATATTAAAATGCGTATTTCTGGATTGTAAACTTAAAATCAAATTAAAAATAAGATGACTTCAATTATTCTATATTTGTTCATCCTTTGGATAAACAAATATTAAATCTAACAAATCTTTTAAACTATTAAGTCCCTCTAACATAATATAAATTATTTTGGATGCTTGTTCGATATTTGCAACAAATCCTTCAAAACAATTAGTCTTTTTTAACTAAACAGAAATTAGAATGGGTCCTTGTGCCTATATATTTGGAATAAAATTTTCACTAATATCTGGATTCTGTTTTCCAATATAACCTTTTAGATAATGACATTTTTTTCAACACTTTTAAATAATGATATAGCGTCATAAATTTCTTCCATAAACTATAGTTAAAATTTGGGATGTCCAAAAATAACTTTAAATTGTCATCATTTATACAGACTAACAGTTTGCAGTCCAAAATTTACCCTTTCGGTCAATAAATCCACATTAAAAACCAAGAAACGAACTTCTCTCTTTCTATTACGAATTTTTCTAAAAGTTATTATTTAAAATTAATATTCTACATCATAATGTCAATTTTACATGACAAGGAGTAAATTAATTTAACGTGGGCACAGACGGCTGTGGCATTTAGCGTATCCACGGAGATGAAAAAAACGTGGTGTTGGTGATTCAACACCCAGATTCCATCTGACGAGAAAATTGTTCAAACTTTATCGTAAAATTTGTTGTTTACCTTTAAAACTGTCATGTGACTTAAATAAACAACTCAGGTGTTGTAGTAAAATGGATGAATTGTCGATCGTCTGCTAAATACATTCTAGCCGCTAATTCAATAAGAAATTGATTCCGTTAAAAAAACAGAATCTGACAAACATCTATTTTCACCGAGCGTTTTTAATTAAAATGAAATATTGCGCTTTTTAAAACATAAATTCCAAAACTATATATAATGCTATTTTCTTATGCTCACTTCAGTTTACTATACATTTTCAGACTAATATATATATCTTTCAATGTTCTATTTAGGAAGTCGGTAATGTAGTATATGTTTTGTTGTCATAATACTGCCCTTCCAGAAATTGACTTCTCCTTATTAGGAGGGGGGTGTAGTACCTCTTCTACAATAATAGGACAATCCTCCCAGGTATATTTTAAATAAAAATCGCCGCATACAAGGCACAAAGCCAGTTGATGTAAAGAGCTAGCAATAACGAAAGACAGAGAATGCCTATTACCTTAGTCTTGAAAAGATCAAGGCTACAGGTAGAAACACATTAAGCAGGAAGAGAGTTCAACAAGCCTATAATTTTTGGAAAGAAGCTACTGGGATAGGAAACCGCATTACAATGACGTATTACAATGAGGTATTACCTTCTTTTTTAGTATACGTTCTGCTATCATAAGACCCTTTTCTCAGTCATTACTTCCACTTTTGGGGAGAATAGTGTAGTATATGTTTGTTCATCATAATACCGCCCTGAAAGGCATTACACTTAAATCATAAATACCAGCAAAGATATGCGACCAGAAGGAGTATATTCTTGATGGCTAGTTTGATAGATAATAGTTATTTGTGATCGTACACTTATTTACGAATTATTGTGCGCATCATAAGCTGGTCATGAATTAATTATTTCTAAAACCGTGAATAGCAACTAAAATACAAGTTACATCACAAAACATTAGTATAATGAGATAATTTAAATGCCTACTAGACACTGTCCCCATGTCTCTGAGGTCTCTCTCTAGAAAGATTTGTCAGGACAACCTGACATGAGCCTACTTCCCCCTACAAGTAAACAAAATATTCAAAATAACATAGTATTCAAAGCCAAAATAAAATATTCTCAGTATGGTTACACACTGGCTTATACGAGTAATGATGCGCGTTATCCAAATAATGTTACCTCTAGAAACACCACTAAGCTGGATAGTCCACCAGACTTGATGATTTCTTATCCTGAAATCCGATTTGATCGAGAGACCACAATAAAGACATACTATAACATAGATGACTCGTCAATTGGGCAACGGAAAATGAATGTTCTTCATTTCTTTACTTAGTCTACGTTTGAGAGCTAATGGATTATTTGAATATAACATTCGGATATCTATGTATCTAATATGGAGATAAAGTAATAGGTTCAGGAAGACGCCCCTTCATTTCTGAGAACTTCAACTAAACCCAAAATGAAAACAAAACAATATTGTATTGTATAAGTTAATAAGATAATTGAAAGTAGATATTTTAAAACAAAATATTTCCGCAACCTTGGCTAAGTGTAAAATCTGTGTCTCATGAGTTTTATAAATAATAGATAAGGTGACATAATAGACATATTGTATGCTTGTACGAAACATTATCTTTCACTATTTTTTTCTGTAAGTTAAATTAGAATTATTGTGGTACCGCTTTGTACTTAAATTATTAATTGATCAATTTTTTGTTACATTAAAACTGATTTACGTTGACTTCACACACTACGTTTCTCTTATAAATCTATACTTTTCTCTTTTATATAGCTCCATTTATCACTTGATTAAGCTTTATTTCTATCTTCTATAGCACTTTGTTTCTATCTTTTATAGAGCTTGCTTTATCTATTTTATACAGTTTCTTTGTGTATTTTACTAAGCTTTACTTCTTTTATACAGCTTCTATCTTTTTAATGGTTTTCCACTGTTTTTAATGGTTTTCTTTCACTATTTTGTAAAGCGTTCTGTCCTTTCCATACGGCTTTCTCTTTTTCACTTTTGAAACAGCTTCCATTGTCGCTTTTATACATATGTTCTTTCTTTCTTTCATAAGGATTGCTTCCTCTCTTTTATATTTTATAAAGCCTTCTGTCTTTTTATACATATTCCTTATTCACTTTTATACGTCTTTCTTTCCATATTTTAAACAGTTTCTTTTGCATCTTATTAGATTTTCTTTTTCTCGTTTACACAGTACTCATTCTTTCAATGCAAGTTTCTCTCGCTATTTTATACGGCCTTTTTCGCTCTTTTATATAGCGTTCTTTCATTCTCTATTGTTTTTACAACCTTTTATATACAGTATCGTTTCTCTCTTTTATACAACTCTTATTCTGTTATTTGATCCTATTACTTTTGTTTTGTTTTATCAGCTCTCATCTTCCTTTCTTTTTTTCGATGTTAATTCGTTTCGTTAATTATTTGTATTGACTTCATTCTTTTTAACTTTTATTCTTCTCATGTTTTTGTGTTAGCTTCTTTCTTTCTTCCTAAAATTATCTTCCAAAATATGTTGCCCTTCCCCATTCTATCATACGTTGGTAGTTCTTTGTATATTTCCTTCTATTGTGTTCGATTACATTACACTTGTCTCCTTTTACTTTTTGTTTACTTTCCATCTTTCTAAAACTTTATATTTTGCATTGACATGTTTCTTTCTTTTTATTCGCTTTTTCATGTTTTCCTACATAGTTCCTTATTTTTTGTTCTCATTTTTATTATACATCTTTATGTCTTTCTCTTCTATTCTTTTTATGTTTGCCTCGTCATTTTATTGCGTTCTCTTTTATTAACTCTATATACTTCTCTATCTCGACTGTCGCCTTTTCTTCTTTTCTTCTTTCCTTTCTTTCTTTATTTATTCATAGCTTTCTTTCGCATGAAACGCTATTTTCTTCTGCTTTTCTTTCAACATGGTTCTCTGTAGCGCTTTATCACATACACAAATCCTCGACACATTTTTTTTCTCTTTCATGAGTTTGCTTTTATATTCAAATCAATAAATTATCCAATACTTAACTTTTTCTCAGATCTTTAATCAAATCTAACACGCTACAACTTCATATACGTCGCCATTAAAAAAGTTGGTACGCAAAATAAGTATTTCTCTTTACCCGTATTTATAATTAATAATCATCTCATGTGAGATTCTGCACAACTTTATTTATAGCATGGTTTTACAAAATGACACATAGTTTTCTGTTTACATTTGGGGTAGTGTTTTTATTTAATCTAACACTGTTTTAGTCGATGTGTAATACAGTTGGTGTGTTCTTCAATCTCTTCAGTGCGACAACTTCGTTGGCAGAATCAGCCTGTTGTCTCTCTGTAGTCGAAGTGCTGATGTGACAGCCAAAGTTTCTTCATCGACCATACAAACACCAAGAACAAATACTCAGTCTTACACTATTCAATTTAAACCAAGTCTCACTGGTCATTACAGAATCTCATTCTACCTATGCTTTCATACGCGTCCATCTATCTGTATTAAAAGTATTCCTTCACACTTTTGGTCTGTCCCGATTTAGTATAAAACAGAATTACAGTCGCTAACTGCGTATAAAAATGGGTACATATTATACTTGATGCGTGAGATCTGTCACGTTTTAATTCGAAATAACATGTTCATTTATCTGTGACGCTTAAGTTTGAAATAATATATGTTGAACACAATAACGCGGGACTGCTTCTTGCTGACTACAACATGGTTGTCTTAATTCCAATGTAAACAATTGCTTGTCGACCAGTTGTATACATAATAAAACTCGATCAGCGTTTCTAATATTCCTATAGTGTTTTTCATATTCAAATTGACAATCTCAGGAACATGGATCCTTGAGTGTCCTTTGGCTGTGGTGTGTTGACTCATAGTATTTAAAAAATAATCTATCGCTTATCGCACATATCTTATTAGCGCAGATACATTCAAAAATTCGTATATGCGCGTGTGTATATCGGTTAAGTTGTCACGCTTATGCTTGAAAATCATGTTCGTTTGTCTGTCACGTTTAAGTTTGAAGTAATTGTTTATCCTATTCGTACATAGTTAATGGATGGATTTTATTAAACATTTAGTCAAGGATTTTTAATCAATGCTTTATCTGTCGGGCGATCTGTCACGTTTTAGTCTGAAATAATATTGTTCGTCCGTATATAAGACGTAACTTTGGAAAATAGCGTTCATCTATCACGCTTATGAGAGAAATGGAGTTCTCATAGTTGCAATTTCACTTTACAATGGGTGCATAAACGCTTATCCACCCGTTTCCTCATGGTGAACTACGTTTTTTTTCCGTCTGCTTATCAACCCACTCGGACGCCGATGTTTATAAAAAAAGTGTTTATTTATAAAGATAGACAGTCAACAACAAACATCAGAGAGACAAGTTACTTATATAAGCGTGGGAGATATATAAAAAAAGAAAGATAGATAGACGGATAGTTCATTTCGCTACATCCTGTCACACTGTGCGCGCTGCCTCCCATGCATACACGCATTAGGGGCAGCACCGACACGTCTTTTCTGCTTGAAGTCTCGCCAACGAAAGAGACATGGATTTCACGACCGTAAGTCACGTAGTTTCATCAACTTCTGTCGGGGCCACTTCTGACCGTTAAGGTGTCACTCAAATTCTTCCATCGTAAAACGGCCCTCGCTATGTGACATCAGAACTAGACGTGTAAACTGAAGAGACGCATCTTGCTCTAATTGTTCCAAGACTCCTTACGAAAGAGGAGTCAAAGAACAACTATAGCAAACTTTTTATGTTGGTCGATCTGTCGCAGTTAAGTATGGAATAGCATTTTCGTGGGTTTGAATAGGATGAATACGCACAGAATCTGCTGGTCTGTCACAGTTATGTTTTAAATAGTATTTTTACATGTGTCTACACGTCTGTATAATATACTGTCAGTATAGTAGCCGTGCGTCAATTCGTCACATTGAAGTTTTAAATGGTCGTTTTTTTCGATGAACGCGCAGATCGGTAGGCCGCATTTTAGAAATATCTTTTCTCGTTTTTATTTCCCACGTCGAACAGAATTCACGTCTAAATCTATGCCTGACCCAACCTCGCCCTCGTTCCAGTACGATCGAATCATCTGTGTCCACATAATTCCGGCATATCTTCCCTTGTTGAATAAAAAACCCTATACGACAGTTAACAGAATGACAACCATCACAGTTAATAGGACGTTTCATTCGAGATCTCTTCTCTTTTCCCCTATTTCTTTCTTGATTGTTCTACGATCAAATGGGATCATTACTATGTGTCCTCAGGCAGATCTCGTGTCGAGGAGGACGATGAAGAAAAGCGATGTAGGTCCTTGACAAGATGGTGAATACGCTGCTGGTAGGATAGATACAGGAAGAGAGAGAGAGAGAGAGAGAGAGAGAGAGAGAGAGAGAGAGAAAGCTTGTGCGCGCTAGAGGGAGGTAGAGAGAGAGAGAGAGAGAGAGTGTGTGTGAGAAAGAGAGGAAAAAGAGCGTGAGAGATGGAAATTGTTCAGAGACCTTAATACGATTGTTATAAGGATATTTAACTAGACGTTGTACGTGGTCCAAAAATGACCCCCAGAATATAATTAGTGGACAGAGGTTTCTACAAATACGTATTACAGAAAGAACAGATTTTAGTCAAGTGTAAATCTGAAGGATTCTCATCTTTTTTATTATAAGCATCCGCAAACTACTATTACTACTAATACAGCTACTGCTGATTCCACTACTACTACTACTACTACTACTACTACTACTGATCCTACTTCTACAAGAATTATTACTAGGGAACGCTCACTTTAAAAAAAATACGGAGTTCCCTGGAGTCCGATTGACAATAAGTGTTCCTATATTTCGAACACTCTCACCTCTTTCGATGACTGTTGTAAACCACTTTGCGTTCTCTGTAATTTGAGAAAGAATAGGTCTCTCAGTTTCACAGTACTCTTCGTGCCGCGTCTGGGTTCTCACAAGTGATTACCGATAGAACAGAGGGTGTTCTGTAATATGAGTGACAATAAGTGTACCCCGATTACCAGTACTTTCTGGTCCGTTTAATCAACATTGTAACTGACTTTGCTTTATCGCACCGATTGTTACACTTAAGTTCTGTCTGCAGCTGATGACTTTCTCTCGAATTTGAGTGACAATAAGACTCAGTAGACATCCAGACATCTACGTTCTGTTTCTGCTGAGGCCTGGATGGCCCCATCCCTACTCGGTCCTTCCATGCTCTCAGACGACTATTTACTTTGGTCCTAGCCGATGTAAGTGCCATCGCGTTTTGAGGGGGAAATGAGGTCAGATTATAGGATTTTGCTTTAATACCTACTTAGATATTTTGAGTTCCCTTGTCTTTATAATTTTTATTATAAGTAGTAGTAGTCGTCATTATCATCATCTTCGTTCCCCTCCTCTTCCTCCGTATTATTATTATTATTATTATTAGTAGTAGTAGTAGTAGTAGTAGTATTTACTCACTAGGAGTTCTCACACAGGTCATCAGTGATTGCTCACCGACAACCGGTGGTATTCCCTGGAATCCGAGTGACAACAAGTCTCCCCAGATTTCCAGTATTCTCCACCTCTTTTCGATAGCCACCGCAAATAAATTTGCAGTATCAAAACAGCCGTTTACCATTGATTTCACGCCGGCAAGGACCATTGGTGTTTTCTGGGGTTTGGGTGGCAGTAAGCCTCCCCTAGGTCCCAGCAGTTTCTGCACTTCCAGTGGAGGTCTGGTTTGTGCTGTCCCTCCTCGGTCTTCTCATCCTCCTTGACCCTATGCAGATATTTTGTCTGGTAATATGGTATTTATATCAATTAAATATTACCTAGTTCCATTTCACTTTGAAAAAATTGAAGAATAAAAACTAAAAGAATTGGGGATAAAGAAATTAAAAAATAAAATAAAATAAAATAAAAGGCCGGGAAGTAAACATTGGCAGTATTGGGAGGTGATTTTGAAGACGAGAGGGATGTTAAGGTGTAGATAGATAATAGTAAAAGTAACAGTTTGTAGAATTGAAGAAAGTTTTTTAACAAATAAAAGGTGGAGGGTTCAAATATCTTACTTGGTCCGTATGGATTCATACTCCGTTATAGTATATTTCCGTGGAGTTACAAGTAAACATCCTATATTGGTATTTTAAATATCCAATTCGGCAAATCCGAGGTTAAGATTGTCTGTTTAAAGGGGTGAGATATTTGAACCCTCCACCTTTTATTTGTTAAAAAACTTTCTTCAATTCTACAAACTGTTACTTTTACTATTAACTATCTACACCTTAACATCCCTCTCGTCTTCAAAATCACCTCCCAATACTGCCAATTTTTACTTCCCAGCCTTTTATTTTATTTTATTTTATTTTTAAATTTCTTTATCCCCAATTCTTTTTGTTTTTATTCTTCAATTTTTTCAAAGTGAAATGGAACTAGGTAATATTTAATTAATATAAATACCATATTACCAGATTTATCCTCTGACGAGAAGAGTTTTATCTTTGAAAAACCATGGTTTAAGGATTAATGTAACTCCTTGCATCTGAACTTTCGATGTAATAAAAGATTTGTATTAATTTATGTAACCTTATGTAGTTTTGTACAATTCTTTATCTTCATCTTTCTTTCTTTAATATATATATATATATATATATATATATATATATATATATATACTAATGATAATAGAATTAACGATAAGCGAAATATCATAGTGATCTATCTCGATAAAATAAAGCTCAATACGTTGAGTAGAGCAATCAATCTTAACCTCGGATTTGCCGAATTGGATATTTAAAATACCAGTATAGGAGTTTTACTTGTAACTCCACGGAAATATACTATAACGGAGTACGAATCCATTCGGACCAAGTGAGATATTTTGAACCCCCCACGTTTTATTTGTGAAAAAACTTTCTTCAATTCTACAAAGCGTTACTTTAGCTATTAACTATCTATAAAATCACCTCCCAATACTGCTAACTTTTACCTCCCGGCCTTTTATTTTTTATTTTATTTTATTTTATTTTTTAACTTCTTTATACCCAATCCCTTTTGGTTTTTATTCTTCAATTTTTTCAAAGTGAAATGGAACTAGGTAATATTTACTTGATATAAATACCATATTACTAGATTTATCCTCTGACGAGAAGAGTTTTATCTTTGAAAAACCATGGTTTAAGGATTAATGTAACTCCTTGCATTTGAACTTTCGATGTAATAAAATGTGTATTAATTGATGTACAATTCTTTATCTTCATCTTTCTTTCTTTAATATATATATATTTTTTCTTTTTATATTATTTTTTATTTATTTTTTATTTTATTTATTTTTTATTTTATTTATTTATTTATTTATTTTTCTTTTTTAAATATTTTTTATTTATTTTTTTAGGGGGGCGGAAAGCTGATTATTTTTTATTTATTTATTTTTTGAGGGAGCTGATTATTTTTTATTTATTTATTTTGTGGTGTGGGGGTGGTGAGCTTGCTATTTCTGTTCATTGGTCCATTATTGTGTTGTGTCAGTTGAGGCCGCTGTAATTTATTGGGGGGAGTGGGGCTTATTAAGTGATGTTTCTTGCATTTTCTGTTTCTTTGTTTGTGGTGTGTTCTTTCATTAGTTTTGTTTTCTTCATGTGTTAGATTCCGTATGATCCTTCGTAGCTTATGCGGGTTAGTTTCCGCATTCAATAATTTTTCTTAAGATTGTAGCTGTTTTGATCATTGCTGTCCTTTGTATAGTTCCAATGATTCCTTTGATCCCAATTTCTCCCAGTCGTTTTTCCAGGTTTTTGGGGATTGTTCCTAGTGCTCCTACGATTATTGGTATTATACTGACTTTCTTCATGCTCCATATTCCTTTCAGTTCTCTGGCTAGTTCTGTGTATTTGCTTCGTTTTTCTGTTTCTTTGCTTTTCACTCTGTGGACTGCTGGAACGGCGAAGTCTACGATTTTGCAAGATTTTTCCTTCTTGGTGATTATTATAACATCCGGTCTCCTTGCTTGTATGAGTTTGTCTGTTTGTATATCCATATCCCAGATGAGTTTGTGGTTTTCGTTTTCCAGTACTGTTTCTGGCTTATGTTTATACCATTGGTCTGCGTATTCGAAATTCAATTGTTTGCACAGTTCCCGATGTACTGCTTTCCCCACACAGTCATGTCTGTTCTTATACTCGTTTTGGGCTAGTTTTCTACATTCACTTATTATATGATTTATTGTTTCGTCTCTTTGTCCACATAGTCTACATTTACTGTTTTCCTGAGTTTTATCTATTTTAGCTTTAATGTAGTTTGTCCTAATTGCATTGTTCTGTGCAGCCATCAGTAGAGAATCCGCTTCTCTGTTCAAGTGTCTTTTTCTTAGCCATGCCCAGCTGTTTTCGTTGGTTTCTTCTCTTGTCAGTCTTCTGAAGTGTCCGTGTAGTATTTTTTTCCCCACTTTTCTTTTCTTGCCGTTTTGTTTCTGGTTTCGGTGCTTCCCTAGTTGTTCGTTGGATTGGTGTCTCTTGCTGCAGTGATAAGGATTTCCCTGTGTTGAGTTATGTATTTTTCCAGCTCTTTTTTTGAGTCTTCCACACACCCTTCTATATTTACCAGTCCTCTTCCCCCTTCATTTCTTTTCATGTAGAGTCTGTCCGTATCGTCTTTTGGGTGTAGTGCATTGAGCATGGTCATTAATTTTCTGGTCCTCTGGTCCAGGTGCCTGAGTTCCTCTTTGGTCCAGCTTATGAATGGTCCAGAGTATCTTATTAGTGCTACTGCCCAGGTGCTTATTCCTTTTACTAGATTCCTGCTATATAATTTCGTTTCTAGGAGTTTTCTTGTTCTTCGTAAATATTCTTGTCCAATCTTCTCTTTCATTTCCGTAGATTTGATGGCGTCTGCCTCCAGAACTCCAAGATATTTGTAACTATCCTGTTCGTCTAGCGCCCTCATTTCCTCTTGGGTGGGGAGTTCTATGTTCTCTGTTGTCTCCAGTTTTCCTTTTTTTATTTCTAATAGTGCACACGTTTCCATTCCGAATTCCATTTGGATGTCCTGGCTGAATATTCTGGTCATATTTATCAGTTTTCCAGTTCCTTTTTGCTTTTTGCAAATAGTTTTAGGTCATCCATGTACATCAGGTGGTTTACTCTTAATTTTCTGTCTGTAAACTTGTATCCGGCATCACATTTTCTGAGTATGTAGTTAAGTGGCATCATAGCTATTATGAACAGTAGTGGTGATAGGGAGTCTCCTTGGAAGATGCCTCTCTGTATCTTTATCTCAGTCAGCTATTATTATTATTATTATTATTATTATTATTATTATTATTATTATTATTATTATTATTATTATTATTATTTACTCGAAATTTTGGCATGAGTTATTACTACTGATTGCTCACTGGTTGTGTTTTCTGTAATACGAGTGACAGCAAGTCTCTTCAGATGTTCAGTACGTTCTGCTTCTTTCAAATCGCTTAGCGTTCTTGCTACAACCGTTTATCATTGGGTTCTCACTGATACCGGTCAATGAGTACCTCAAAAAAATATGTGACGAGTATACCTCCCCAGAATTTAATAAAATTAAAATAAAAATAAAATCAAATTAAAATTAAAATTAAATTTTAAAAATAAATAATTAAATAATTAAATATATTATTAAATTACATTATTAAATTAAGGTATGAAAAATAATTAAATTTCGTTTTAATTTTTATTTTATTAATGTATTATATCACTATACCTTAATTTAATAATGATAAGTATATTTAACTAGCGGAATCTAGTGGAAATTCTACGGTGCTTTCTCTATCAATCTGTTTAATTTACTATTTATCATTATATTATTTTTGAAATAATAAATATCTGTCAAGGGCAATACTATTAAGAAAAAATGACTATGTATTCTTCCGTATAAATACTTGTTATTGCCAGCTAAATATTATATTGATAAATAAAAAGATCATCCCTATATTTTCTTTTTTTCTTAGTGTAAAAATCATTGTCAGCTTAATATTCTTTAAATAAATAAAATTAATGCCACATTCTAAAATGTATTTATTCAAGACTGTAATGGTTTAGTCGACGGGACGATAGATATTGATTCTTGAACAATTAATTTTGAAATTGTTAAGGTCGTAATGTTTACCTTAGCGACATCAGAATATTCAATAATCACGATCTTCGTTTTTTCATGCGTGACAGATAATCACGTATGTACGAACCCAGAATGCCGTAGTGTATTATTATATATACTGGCGGAACCCGCATAAATTTCACAGGTATATCCTTTGTATATTGTCTATCACCGCCGTTCTTAAAATGTTTTCATTCACTTGACGTCTGGCGTAACGCAGACCCACTATATTATTGTATCACCTTTGTTCAACCTGAAACATACTCTGTACTCCGGTTAACATAGTTGTAGAATGAATCTAGTTATGTAGGATTCTGTAATATATTTCCATCTTTTGACAGAACAGCTATTACATATTAATTACAGACTAAATGTGAACAAAACGTATATTAGTTCGAGTTTCACGTTCGACGGTACAAGTTTACCAAATGAAATAAAAATGTGTTTTTGTATCGGGCGCTCTGGCTATCCATCTTTAAACAACTAAAGTGGAGTGTCATAACTTACGTACCTACGTTGCCTTAGCGTATTATTATATACATGTTTTATGTTTTTGTTGTTTATTTTACTTTTTTCTTATATTTGTTTGGAATATCTTCCTTTATGCATATCTTATATCTATATAGCGTAATTAAATAATGTAATTTAATTATTAAATCAGTTATTAATTTATTACTATTTCATTGTTATTAATTTTAATTTTTCTTTAAATTTTTGTTTTATTTCATAACATGTATTTTTCCAATTATTTTAATTGCAATTCTCTGAAGAGTACCACTGCCCCAAACTTTCCACCGACTGATAAACAGAGCGAATTGACATTCTTTTACCCAACTAGCAGTATTTCCAATCGCTCTTGAAATCGCGTGTATCAATGGTAAACAGGAATAGTTCTGCATAGTAAAGTGGTCGACCATAGTGTAAGGCAACATGAAGGCTTCCTTTTATTAGCTACTACATCGATGTGTAGGAGAGGAACGTTTCTTTTCCAAGGATTTCTTTACTAACCATTGGGCACCACCTTATAATGCTAAGTGTTTAAGCAAGGGAGTATAACATACAAGTTTGCGTGTATTTGGTATGAACCCTAGCCTCTCGACCCATTAACGAAGAATGTAACGATTATGTCAAATGGGGCGGTGGCTATATAGTATCTTCTGATATATAATGTTGTCTTGCCGGATTTTCAAAGTTTTAATTGATCATGTTTATTTAATTTAATAACATTTTCATTTCTTATGGTTTAAATTTCTTTAAGATTCTATATTCGGGACTTTGTAAAATTCTTAATGTGCTAGCATAAGCCCCTAATTTAAAATGTAGCTATAGAAAAAAATCCAAAACACCTCGTACAGCGCACCCAACTTCACACCCTCGCATCAACAACCCATGTGTCTCTATTAAAAAAACACTAAATTCTATGTTTCTACTTCTCTTTTGATCACCTTTTATGTTGAACTCATCTCAAAGTGACTAGCATTAACATTTTCACATTTACACGCCATCGTCACACATGTTCTATTATCATCAGGCATATTATGGACAACCATATACGCATATAACATTCACTAAACCTAAAAAAAGCAACACACCTCTATAATTGTAAAGACTTCACAGTAGCACATTTTCCTATTGGATTCTTCCCATGTGAGTTTTGTATCTTCCAATATATATAAAACCTTTGTATGGTGTATATGTATTCATCGTCTTACCATTACATACAGCAGGAAAAGACATATCGTCAAGTTTTCGTAGGTTTACCAACTCTAAGAAGAAATCATTTTGGATGATTATATAAATAGAACGTAAACGGATCCTTCATCATTAGAGGGACCCATCTGATCGGCAATCAACCAGTCGCATCCTCGACAGGAGGAGGTAATGCATTAATGAATGGATTTCTGAAATTAAGTTGGGAGAATACATCGCCCTGTTTTCAAACATGAAGGACACATCTTAGCTCGAAAGCTACACCATGTCGTATTGCTTATATCTGCTTTTCATATTTGATTAACATTAAGTGTGAGTCACCTCAACATATCCACAAAGATGAAAATGTAACTCACACCGGATTCAACACTTTGTCTAATACTAGCAACCTATTAAAACAAGCGTTGTCTTTACTGTTGATCGGATCGTTAG
The DNA here is from genome assembly GCA_963556195.1 of Sepiola atlantica. Taxonomy (NCBI): domain Eukaryota; kingdom Metazoa; phylum Mollusca; class Cephalopoda; order Sepiida; family Sepiolidae; genus Sepiola; species Sepiola atlantica. The sequence goes on from OY744522.1 coordinate 119,719,508, forward strand.
GGAAGATCTCATCTTTTACTCATTCATTTTTTCTTCTTTGCTTACTCTTTCTTTCTCCTCTCCATATTCCTTCTAATTCTTCTTGTCTTCTTCTTTCCTCTAACGCCTCTACCCTTTATTGTTCATCCACCTCTTTGTTCTCCAATGCGTTTAACCCCACATCCCACTTATATCGCAGTTACTCACTCTTTTAAAAAATTAGCAATGAGACCTCCCAAACATTACAACCCGTACGCGCACACATACTCGCCACCTTTTTCATGTTTAACACTGTCACGCATTTGATGTGCCGCGCCGTTTTTACATTTATTCTACACGCTTCCCTTATCAAACTACACATCGCCATTGCATTAATGGCTAATACAAACGTATACCAAACGAAACTATTCCAAGAAAAAAAACAGCAACAAGAAACAGACAGAAAAAAAAGACACATTTGTCTCAAAAGGAAACCGTATTATTGAATCTTTTTTATCAAAGACACGGGGTTTTAAGACGCTTGGCAACTGGTGGATTCCCCTCTTTTCCTTTTTCCTTAATTAAAGGAATTATTTGCAAGGACACGCACGCGTTTTAGTTCGGAATGACTAGAAAAAGTGCACGAACTTTTACTATGTAGATTAAGCTGGGTTGCTTTGGAACTATTTCGACAATCAAGGGGCTGGCTTGAAACACCAGTGCCTTCTTTGCTAGAATGAAGTATGGTTCGGCCTTTACCTATGAGTTTCATTTCATAGTCAGGAGTGAGAGTTAGTCTATTGCTAATCGACTTAGGAATGCGTAGTTGTTCACAGGTGCCTGCTCAGGGGAGCTATTTTCACTCACTTTCGTGCCTTGTGCCACATTTCGCGACGCTGGGAAACAAGTAAATCTCAGGGCGTTACAATACTAGAATGAAGGCTTCGAATCAACGTGATAGAATAATGTTTTTATTCAACCAATATTAATAAAACTAACCGAAAATCCGTTAAAATATTTCGATGTCACACGACTAGCTATGGAACATTCTAACATTAAGGTCTGAGTTGCTTGAGGGCCCGGCTCTTTTCTCTGAATGTGGTATGGTTCCGTTCATGGCTAGGAGAGTCCTTTTCTAGTCATTACTGCTTATTTCGGAAGGAGAATTGGTTTATTGCCGGTGGCCATTGGTGAAAATTGTGGGAATTGCTGAAGTGTACGTTTTCAGCATATTTCTATAAACCTCCAGAGTTCCACGTTTAAGTTGCTTCAAATTTAATCTTGCCGGGGTCGGACACGTGTTAATAGCGGGATCCTCACACACAAACTCGACATCATCGACAAATCGACGAAAACCTATCACCCCTTATATATATATATAATGTGTTAAAAAAGACCAACGGAAAACACGTTAAAAGGCAGGAGAAAAATAAAAACAAGAGATTTGACCGGTTTCGTTCGTATTAACGAACGTCTTCAGAAAAAGTGAAGATTCGGAAACAATTTTATTTTGAAGCCGCACACAATGTCGCTAAAAGTATTCTAATATGGTCCAATCAGAACATCTTTTCCTTCTCCCATGTGTGTGGCTTCAAAATAAAATTGTTTCCAAATCTTCACTTTTTCTGAGGACGTTCGTTAATACGAACGAAACCGGTAACATCTCTTGTTTTTATTTTTATCCTGCATTTTAAACTGTTTTCCGTTTGTCTTTTTTCACACATTTTGTCTAATGGCATTTCATTTTTATGACTTATCGTGCACCTTACTCCATATATATAATATGTATATATATATAATATACACACACACACACACACACACATATATATATATATATATATATATATATGTGTGTGTGTGTGTGTGTGTGTGTATGTGTGTGTGTGATGGTGTTAGAAAAGATAGACGGAAAAAACAAATTTTAAATACAGGAAAAATCATCAAATAACACGTATTTAATATTTGTTTATTTTTCGGTTTGGCGTTTTGCAAACATCTTGTCTTTCACAACATTTCATTTGTATGATATATCCTGCATTTTAACCTTATATATATATATATATATATATATATATATATATATATATATATATATATATATATGAATGATTAGACGCATCTAAAATAATGCATGTTATTTAGATGCGTCCAAGTATTTGCATTTTTGTGCCAATAAGTCCCCAGTTTCCAAGAGCAGAAGCCAACCAAGGACAGATCGACAGGTATTTATGAACATTGGACTTTATAAAAACTATGTGTAGTCTGTGGTGAAATCGTTTCACTGTGACGTATTCTGCTAATGGGACATTCTTAGAAAGAAACTGTGTTCATGGAAGTTCAGTTCAGGTTTTGGTACACAAAGGAAGAAGAAAAATGATTTGCAATGTTGGTAGAAGATAAGTTCATGCTGTAAATATTTTAAAGGGGAACCAAAGATCTGAGGTCAGTCGAGCAACTAGAAATAAAGAGAGAGAGAGAGAGAGTAGTGAGATAACATCTTCTGCTATATTACAAAGTCGATTTTGTACTCTGTCAAAGCAGGAAAGAATTCTCTGAGCAACAGATGTGCCAGCAGTACTCCATCTTGGGCCGTACCTGGCTTTTAGAATGTTAGAGAATTGCATTGGGAGACAGGTACTTTTTTTCGTGTATCACACTTTAGTTTGTAAATAGTATTTTCAACACATTGAACACATGATTACCAATTTAAAATTCTTCATAAAAATAATCCCCAAAATAGTTTTGTACAGTAGTTTTCATATTAAGAGAGACGAATTAGAGAATTAGAAAATTCCAAATAGAAGTTGAAGATTCAGGATGTTGTGTAATAGACGGGAAGAGTCCAGCAACACGTAGCGGGTAAGCTTGTAAAATTTTTCTATCGTTCATAAACTGTGAAGGATTGTGTACGTGTTTTAAGCAGATGCTCCTTTTCCTATGAGAGATGGGTTGGGGAAGACCCAATGGATATCATGTACGTATACGCTATACTGTCAACAAGATAATCAATCAAAATAAATTCTGAACCTTTATAATTGTGTGATGTCCTTACTAATAAAGTTTACAGCCGGTGTTATGTAAACGAAAAAGACGGCTGCAACAAACAGCAAAAGAATGAGAAAAAAGAAACCTTAATATGAAACCTACTTATGCTACGTGTCATCTACACAACAATAGCCTAGCTGTTTACGTGATGGACCGCTGTCCGGATAATCAGCCGCAGTCACGTAATTGATCCACCATAATTCTACAGTAAATTCGTAGATAAGATTACTTCAGGTCTGCTCTGACCCGGAGTGCTAATACAAGTCAGGGTTTGATCTATGACCTTAATACTATATGTCGTTTGCAAAGTGTTTATTTACAAAATATATGAGTGCAAATTAAATTAATCTATAAACATTTGAAGATATTAGGAACATGAAGCATATAACACTTGAATCTAAATTAATGTAGTTCCGCGCAGGACAGTAAATTCCCTAGAGCGCTAGAAAAAAAATGTTCGGCAAATGTATCCCAGCATGCCACCGTGAAATTCATCCTTCTTCTCTTTATAAACTGCAACAAAGAATTGCAACAACAAATCACTCTGGGCTTGATACAAAACTACATCCGGTTGTGACGCTACAACTTAGAAGACTTCGAGTGTGTGGGGGCACTCATTTTATTGCCATTACCATCAATCTTTTTGACACGGATTGGTAGTAGCTGTTAAATTCCTCGCTATGGATTTAATATATTTTAGCATTTAGAGACTAGTTTCTTTTAATATATACTATGTGGGTATTGTCACGTTGACACAGCGGTTCCCATGAGATTAGCGAGGTAAGTGATGTTGTGTCTGGCCATTACTGAATGGGTGATCATTTGGGAAGATCAGGTGCTGTAGGTAACGAACATCCCTTCAAATTGAGATACACATCAATCGTATACAAAACATGTGAATGGTCCACATGTATTACTAAAGTAGCAACAAAATATACGCATATAAAACAAATTGATCTACTAACTAACAATTCATGAACAATATATACATTCTGTAGAGATCTCCGAGTTCTGAGAAGATGCACTTGAATAAAGTCGGAGGTTATATCGACCAAAACGCTGTGAGAATCAAATCCAGGAAGTTAACAGTAGTTCGATTAATCCAAATAATACAAGATCACCTTATTTTATAATGTATTTTTCGCTTATTATTTTTAGCAAAGCGGAAGAAACTCACGTAATACTGCATAAAAACTCAGACTTCCATTGAAAGGTGATTCAAGAAAAGCATAAATTGGCCACGAAAAGTAAACGGCAAGACATGCTATGAATGCATATTTGAATACATTAAGAAGTTGTATTATATAGACTTTTTCAAAAATGGATAGATTCAACACGGAATAAACAGACATGGTTGATATGTCGTAAAACAAAATAACGAAATAAGACACCAGGAATAACTGTTTAAAGATATGAACACATTGAAGCGTAAACACATTTAATAAAATAACTGGATTCAGAATTAAATGACCCGAAAATGGTTGATATGCCGTAAAACAAAACAACCAGACAAGACTAAATCAAGTAAGACATTACATTTAACAAACACAATGAGCTCTGAATCAAAATAGAAACGGAAACCATGGTAGGTGCTTTTTAGGGATAAATATCCAGTTGCAATCGTAACGTAGCTGTGACGTAAGCGGTTCAGACTACGAATAGAGAAAGCCGATTCACGTTCCGACTTTTACCGTAATATACAAATCAAAAAGGCGCTGTTACTTGTCAGTTCCAACCGTTACGTAATTTTTGTGATACCCTTTATTAATTTTTCAACTTTCTTATTTGGAATTATTTTAATTACTTTTTCATTTATCTTTACTAAAAGGGTTTGTTTAGCGTTAGGGTTAGGGTTGGGGTTAGAGTTTGGTAACACACAGACAATAACATTTCGGTTCGTATTGTGTATATATACCGAAACAAAATTACAGAATACACTTAAATACAAGATTAAATCAACAGTTTATTTCGTTAAATAACTTCTTCGCAAAAAATAGTACTAATAATACAGTCAGTTTTTTCAATTAAGTTCGTTATCGTTCGACAATCTCGGCAGTTTCGAGTGAACTTCGGGATTGCTGACGTAATTACAGACAATTTCTTGGATACCTATCCCTAAAAAATACTACATTGTATACTCCAATATTTTTTAAAACAATTTAGATTTCGTTATTTGATGTACTCCTGAAAGAACAACAACATGTGTATCTGCAGAATATAATTACATTACGGCTATGAATTGTGAGGTGGCTCTGGTGAAGTGTATAACGAAGCAGACTGACGACATGGGTATGACACATTCGAATCCAATCAGTTCTTGGCACAACTTTTAGTTATGAATGTTGGCAACCTTCACGTTTTCTCTGATGTAAGAACCTGATTCTAAAAAGAATCAGGAAAACCAATGCGAACGACTAAACCAATCCTGTTAAAATAGCCCCATGCAAAGTTACGTTATTTAGCTATGCTTTTACCGGATACACAGGATTTCACTCACAAAACCTGACTGATACAAATATCTTCTAGAATCCTAGGTTATTATATTTTATGTTTTGTATACGATAGATATTTTGTTATTATGATGTATCCACACAAAGTTGTCAAATGAGTCATTAACAATAAGTTTCCATTGTTTACAATTAATTTCGTGCTGACAACGATAATTGTCTTTCTTTTAAATTTGACTGAAAAAAAAAAACAAATTCTCATTCTCTTTAACTGGGGGTATGTATGGTGCTCTCCCTTATCGATGTTTCAATTCTTCTCAACGCTGTCCGACGATGTTTGTGGTAGCAAAATACGCTGGTTCCAGCACTTATATTTTATGGGGAGTCAGTATGAAGGATTATTATTATTATTATTATTATTATTATTATTATTATTATTATTATTATTATTATTATTATTATTATTATTATTATTATTATTATTATTATTATTATTTACTCACTAGGAGTTATCACACTGGTCATCGTCAGTGGTCGCCCACTGAGGACAACCTGTGGTATTCCCTGGAGTCCGAGTGACAACAAGTCTCCTCAGGCCTCCAGTATGCTCCACCTCTTTTCGTTCATCACCGCTGATGACCTTGCGGTAATCGCAACAGCCACCTACCAACGATTTCCCGCTGATAAGGGCCATCGGTCCCCTCTGGGGCCCGAGTGGCAACAAGCCTTCCCAAGGTCCCAGAGCTGTCCGCGCTCTTCCAGTGGAGGTCTGGTTTGCACTTTCCCTCCTCGACCCTCTGTCCATATTTTTTGTGGCGTCAGCCTATGCTGTCGCCTCATTCGTGCGGTTGTATTTTCCCCGGTTCTGTTGTTTTGTGCTTCCATGTGTTTGTTCTCCATTCGTTGCTTATGTGGGTTGGTTTCCGCATTCGAGGACATTTCTCAGGATTGTAGCTGTTTTGATCATTACTGTTCTTTGTATGGTCTCAGTTATCCCTTTGATTCCTATTTCTCCTAGTCTTTTCTCCATGTTTTGGGGGACTGTTCCTAGTGCTCCTATGATTATTGGTGTTATACTGACTTTCTTCATGTTCCATATTCCTTTCAATTCTCTGGCAAGTTCAGTATATTTGCTTCTCTTTTCTGTCTCTTTGATCTTCAATCTGTGGTTGCTGGAACGGCAAAGTCCACGATTTTGCAGGATTTTTCTTTCTTGTTGATTATTATCATATCCGGTATCCTTGCTGTTATGGGTTTGTCTGTTTGTACATTCATATCCCATATGATTTTGTGTTTTTCGTTTTCTAGTACAGTTTCTGGTTTGTGTTTGTACCGTTTTTTTGCATATTCGAAATTCAGTTGTTTGCACATTTCCCAGTGTACTTCTTTCCCCATGCTGTCATGTCTGTTCTTGTATTCCCTTTGTGCTAGCTTGCTGCATTCACTTATTATATGATTTATCGTTTCGTCTCTTTGTCCACACAGTCGACATTTGCTGTTTTCCTGGGTTTTATCTATCTTTGCTTAAATAAAGTTTGTCCTAATCGCATTGTTCTGTGCGGCCGTCAGCAGAGATTCCGTTTCTCTGTTCAGGTGTCCTTTTCTTAGCCATTCCCAGCTGTTTTCATTGGCTTCATCGCTTGTGAGTCTTATAAAGCGTCCATGTAGTTGTTTTTCTTCCCACTTTTCCTTTCTTGTCTTTTTGTTTCTGGGTTCAGTACTTCCGGGGTTGTTTGTTGGGCTGGTGTCTCTTGCTGTGGTGATCAGTCTTTCCGTGTTCTGGGTTACATATTTCTCCATCTCTTTTTTGGTGTCTTCCACGCAGTCTTCTATACTTACCAGTCCTCTACCTCCTTCATTTCTTTTGATGTAGAGTCTGTCCGTGTCGTCTTTTGGGTGTAATGCATTGTGCATAGTCATTAGTTTTCTAGTTCTTTGGTCAAGGTGCCTGAGTTCTTCTTTGGTCCAGCCTATGAATGGTCCAGAGTATCTTATTAGTGATACATCCCATGTGTATATCCCTTTTACTAGGTTTCTGCTATATAGTTTAGTTTCTAAGAGTTTCCTTGTTCTTCGTAGATATTCTTTTCCAATCTTCTCTTTCATTTCTGTATATTTGATTGTGTCTGCTTCCAGAACTCCCAGGTATTTGTAGCTAACTTGTTCTCCTAGCGCCCTCATCTCCTCTTGGTTGGGGAGTTCTATACCTTCTGTCGTCTCCAGTTTTCCTTTTTTGATCTCTAGCAGTGCAAATTTTTCTATTATTATTATTATTATTATTATTATTATTATTATTATTATTATTATTATTACTATTATTATTATTATTATTATTATTTGTACTCACCCGGAGTTCTCACACAGATCATCGTCAGTGATCGCTCACCGACAACAACCAGTGGTATTTCCTGGAGTCTTATTATTATTATTATTATTATTATTATGATCATCATCATCATCATAATAATAATAATAATAATAATAATCATCATCATCATCACCATAAATTCACTAAATGTACTCACACCGTTCATCATCAGTGATTACTCACTGATAATAACAGGTGGTGTTCCCTGGAGCCTGAGTGACAAGTCTCCCAAGATTTCCAGTACACTTCACCTCTTTCGAGAACCATTGCAAATGACTTTGCGTTATCGCAACAGTGGTTTACCATTGATTGCTCGCCAGCACCCACCATTGGTTGTCTCTGAGATTTGGGTGGCAATAGGCCGATTTAGGGTTGTAGAACTCTTCACAGTGTTCTAGTGGTGGTATAAATAGTACTCTCCCTCCTCTGTCTTCTTCTTGATCCTTCATGACTATTTTGTGTTGCATCAGTCAACGCTGGAGCAGTCACTTTTTTAATAGGGGGGAGCAGTTTTTGAAGTTTCTTGCAGTTTCAGATCCATTAGTTCCATGGTGTGGTGTTTTTTTCTTCTTTTTATGTTCTATTTCTATTGCAATTTCCATATGACTGATAAGCGTTTACAGTTTAGGTTGATTGGTTTCTGCATTCGTAGATTTTCTTTAAGATTTCAGCTGTTTTCAGCCGCCCGTTGTATAGTCTAGGTCTTTCTTTTGATTTCAATTTCTCCTAGTCGTTTTTCAAGATTTTTCGGGAGTGTCTTAGTGTTTATATAATTATTGGCATTAGTTTGACTTTCTTCATGTTGCACATCCCATTCAGTTCTGTGGCAAGTTTCGTGTACTTGCGTCGTTTTGTTTCTCTTGTTGATCTCCCTCCTGTTACCTGCTGAGATGACAACATCTATGAATTGGCCAGTTTTTGTCTCTTTTTGTTGTCGATTATTATATCAGGTCTCATTGTTTAGATGAGTTAATCCGTTTGTCCCCTGCATGTCCAAGACGATTTAATGATTTTTGTTTTCCAGAAATGTCTCCAGTTTGTGTCTGTACAATTTGTCTGCATATTTCAAATGCAGTCTTTTGCATCGTTCCCAATGTATTGCTTTCTCCACACAATAGTTTTGGTCTTTGTATTCTGTTTAGGTTAGTTATCATTATCATTATTGTTGTTGTTGTTGTTCTTCTTCTTCTTCTTCTTCTTCTTCATCTTCTTCTTCTAATTATTAAGTTATTTATCTTTGTAACAGTATTCTGTGAAAGTTTCTTCCCCACTAAAAGCACACATCGAAGAACAAAGATTAAGAAATTCACAGTCTCTAATGATGTGAACTCCCTCCCCCACATCTCCCAAATATTTTTTGTCTCGAAATGAACGTCTGATATATGTCGCTTTGATGTTGGCTAAATATCGATGGATGAATGTTATCTGCAGACAGAAAGCGCACGACACTATGACGAAAAACGAAAATGGCGGAGTGTCAAAAGGGAGGGAGAGAAACAACGTAGCAGTAAAGAGAGATTAAAGTCATTTGCTCAAACAATTTTTTTGGCTTAAAACGTGTATATTTGATGTAGTTTATATATATCTATATGTGTTTGCCCATTGTTTTTTCCATCTCAATAACTTTACTCATATCTATAAGTATATATATGCACACACGTATATATGTATATGTACGTATGCATGTATATATATACATATATATATATATATATATATATATATATATATATATATATATATATACATGTATATATTGGATTACCCAAAAAGTTCGTTCATTTATTTAATGTCATCATCCCGACTTACTAAAAATCATTTTATATTCCTATTTTTCAAATCCTATATTTAGTGTTGCTTGTATGTTGACGTCAGTGTGTAATAAGTCTCCGAGCAGAGGAGTTCTTATAGTTTTGTATTTCAAGCCTTTAAATGGAAGATCAATCAGACTACTACTGACATATGATGCTTTTTACTACCGAAAAAAAAGCTACAGCAACCTGCATACAGATATGTAATATGTATGGGGAGAATGATGTTATAAAACGGATGTGCTAGAAATGGCTTGCTTGATCGCAAAAACAATAAAAAATAATGATAGATTCCCCTGACTTTGCCCGACTAAAAATAATCGACACTAACCAAGTGGAAGCTGTAGTTGAACAGGATTGCTGTTGGACAACCAGACAAATCGAAGACATTCTCAAGATTTTGAAATCTCAAGATTTTGAAATCGAGCGTAGAAAATGAATTGCATAAAGTCGGTTATGTTTTTAAACTTGAAAAAAAAAACGAACTGACTTCTTGGTCTACCCAAGATATTTGTATTGTGTGTATTTAACGATAATTCTTTCATTTAAATAAACATTTTTAAACACTTAATTATACATGTTTTATTTTTTCAAGTTTTCTAATCATTTTTTGATTTTGTAAAATTTGAGAAATAAAAAGGGGATAACAAAGCAATAGAATTCTACTGTGTTTAACAATATTTACCTACATATTTATGTATATAATCATGTATGTATATTAATGTTCAAGATTAGATAATATCCACAAAGAAGATACATTCTTTGGACAGTTCAATAGAATAATTGAACGCGGACGCGACGGACGCGTGTAGCACGATAGCATCATAAAAATACTTTTGAAACGACCGTTTGTCAAAGTTGAAAATGTCCAACTCTTTTATTAACATTTTGTATTCAATCAAATATTATCAACAAATTTATTTTCTGATTAAATATTGGCGGTAGAGTACATGATATATATATATATATATATATATATATATATATATATATATATATATATATATATATATGGGAAAATATAAAAGGGAAACTACGAAGAGATATTTTTTAATATTAATCAAAGTTTCGTCTTTATTGTAAAACTTCCTCAGGGTGATAATTTGAAGAAAAATGTCATGCAAGTACATCGAAATATAGGGTGGACATGATGGGTTGATAAGGAAAAGTAGTACTTGCATGACATTTTTCTTCAAATTATCATCCTGAGGAAGTCTTACAATAAAGACGAAACGTTGATGAATATATAAAAAATATAACTCTCATGCTTGTTTTCCTTTTTCATTTTCCCATTACGTCGGATTACTCTCATCCTTCCTTTCTCATATATATATATATATATATATATATATATATATATATATATATATATATATATATATATAATTTATAAATATTGTTTCCAAATTGACTCAGAAACACATGTGTTTCAGGGCAAACGTGCAATCATCAGTATGGTAGAGGACAATCCCTGCGGTCGCACAGTTTGACCCCTAATGGAGAAGTCATATTTGACTCAGTACTTCTAGCGTGTACCAGTGTGTTAACCACGCATTGCCGTCGACATGGGAGATTAAATTACCGTCTAAATGGAAATTTCAGCGGCAATATCTGCAAGTCGTCAAGAAAACTCAATAGGCGGGACCTAGTGTATTGAATTACGCTAAAAAAAACACTTCATGTTAACTTACTTAAAGGGACTTTATCTCTTGAGATTTTTGAATAATTATTTATAAATAATATTTTAGAATTAACCCATATAGTTATGTGTTTAATACCAAACGTGCAATCATCAGTATAGGAGGAGACAATGACTGCCGGTCACACGGTTCAAACCCCATTATGTTGTTTAATTGTGTCAGAGTTCATACTGAGTGCTGAATCAAGCGGTGTTCACTTAAAATAACTCCAATAAATCTGGATTGTTTAAGATTAAAAGAATGACGATGTTTACATGGATGAAAGAATAGTTAATTTCGGAAATTGTTACTTTTATATCTTTTTAATGTTCACCAAGCCTTTTTGTACATAAAATCTATATTTATAAAAACTAAACAAAAACAACAAACAACATTCATTTCTATTCATATACGCACAACATATTTTGAATTTTAACGACTATGTTTCTATCGAAAAAAAGAACAGAAATATTGCTTTCACGTAATAGACGAAACATGTATTTTTAAATATTGATTTCTATTATAATCTTAAAATCAGTTCTCTTAGGAAAACTTTAAATAAAGACCAAATGTTCATGAATATATAAACAGTTTTCGTTTTTTCCATTTTCCATTTTCTATTACGTTAAGTTATTATTTCCATAATTGTAATCATATATATATATATATATATATATATATATATATATATATGAGAAAGGAAAGATGACGGTAATCCGACGTAATGGGAGATGAAAAAGGAAAAACCAAAAAGGATGTTTTTTTATGTATACATCAACTTTTCGTCTTTATTTGTATGACTTCTTCAGGATGATAATATAAAGAAAAATGCAAGTACGTGCACATATTGGGTTGACATGGTAGGTTGATGGGAAGAAAGTAGTTGCCACTACTGGGAGCAGTGGGACCGAGGTCCGGGCTAGGTGAGGCTGTAGGGTGGAATGAAATAAATGTGGTTGGTTCTTAGTGGAAAAAGTGGAGGGGTTGGCTGAGCAGGGGTGATGTGGATGGTTGTAAGAGAGAAAGTGTAGAGGGGTGGGGGTGAGCGGGAAATAATGTGGATTGCATTGAGTGAAGAAGTGAAGGGGTGGGGAAAGAGGAGGGGGTAGTCTTTGACCAGCTAACTATGTCAATAATGTAAGGGGTGAGTAGGTTGGAGGGTTTAAAACCATACATACTCCAATTATACCATACATACTCCAATTATACACAATATAGACAACACATAGTTCGAGGTCTAATATAATAATTGAAATAGTATGTTTCTTATATATATATATATATATATATATATATATATATATATATATATATAAGTTTACCTCCAAAAATGCAACTTATGGAATATTTAATAATATTAACAATACTTTCGGCATTCTAGCCTTATTTCGGTACAAAACACCTTCATTCAATGCCAGACTTGTTCGCCTCGTTTCAGCTGTGAATTCTCAACAGTACTTTTTACTATCGCCGTTTACATGGTACTTGCCTCATAAATATCGTTGCGTTGCGGAAATAATTATAAATTTGATGCAAGATTCCATGAGTGATATTTGTAAGGGTAAAACTATACATATATATATATATATATATATATATATATATATATATATATATATTTAATTGATTTTTATCTGAATACGTATACGTTTATTTTTTTTCGAGAATCGTCAGTGTAGAAATGATTATTCAGACCGGTCGACGGAATACACCCAGGAACCAGAGTCATGTTTCAAACCCAAATTCAAGCGTCTTAATCCAACGGCCACAATCAGCAACACGGTAAACCAGCGATAGATTACACCTATTTAAATATTTTATAAGTGGTAGACTACTGAACAGGACATGCATTGTAGCCACGATGGCGGCTGTGTTAAATCTACTCACTACAGAGTTCAGTTATGGTTTGGGCGCGACAAATAATTGCAATTTTTGTTTTTTATCTACATACGTATACGTTTCATCCTTTCGGAAATCATCAGTGCAGAGATGATTATTCATACCGTCACCGGACTCGAATATATATATATATATATATATATATATATATATATATATATATATATATATATATATATATATATACAAATATATATATATATATATATATATATAAAAATATGTATATATATAAATATACGTATATATATATATATAAATATATATATATATATATATATATATATATATATATATATATATATATATATATGTGTGCGGGTGTGTGTGTGTGTGTATAATGTAGCTATCCATTTTCGTGTAATAGGAAGAGAAGAATATATGTATATATATATATACACGTTTTTATGTACGTATAATATATATATATATGTATATATATATATATATATATATATATATATATATATATATATATATATATATATATATATCAGCATCTGAATCATATGAGTAATCTATTGGTACTTCTGATAATGCAAACACGACACGTGTTGTTTCTTCAAGTGAATATAATTATAAAAGTTACAGGAAGTTATAAAGCAATGAAAAAGTATTTCGTACTTTTTGGGGAAACTGATATCCTTATATATATATATATATATATATATATATATAACTTCTTTATCTAGTTATATGTATGGATATTTTGCGTGTTTTTGTAACTATTTGTCTCTTCTCATTGGAATAGATAAGACGCTGGGGGAAAATGTAATTTTTGAAGACACGAACGACGTGGACTGTTTGATGGGTCGTAATTAACCAAATGGCCGCCAGCGACAAAACAAAGTGAAAGGTAAAATAAAGGTGACAATGACGACAGATGAGAATAGGAATAGGAAAGAATACATTTGAATAATTGGTAAGAGAATGTTTACAAAGAAAAATAAAGGAATATAGGGGGAAAGAAAGATAGAAAGAGAAAGAGGATAATGTTAAGTATTAAAAGAAAAGTGGGAGATAAACGATGGCAGGTGAGAATAATAATTAGGAACAATAGAGTAGAAGTTGAAGATATATATATATATATATATATATATATATATATATATATATATATATAGAGAGAGAGAGAGAGAGAGAGAGAGCGAGAGAGAAAGAGTATGAAAAGCAGAGATTAAACAAGGGAGATGAAAATACTTTGGAAAATAGAAATAAACAATAAAAAAGAAATGAATGAAATTACACAGAATTATAAGATACTACATAAATAATAATAATAATACTAATAATAATAATAATAATAATAATAATAATAATAATAATAAGAAGAAGAAGAAGAAGAAGAAGAGTTAAGTTTACTTAAATTAAAAAGACGACGATATAAAAGCGAAAGTAAAAACGATAAAGACAATAAAATAGAAAAAAGAAAAGATCGAATTAATAAAAGAAAAGAAAAATTAAAAAAAAAAATTTTTTCTTAATTTATTTTTCACAGAGTTTTGTTGGATTTCATTTAAATTGAAAATTTAATTCTATTTATATATGCGTCAACGTAAAATTATGCGTAGCTTTGTCCGTCAATCGGTTGTGTGGGTAGTCTGTCACGCATTAGTTTTAAATTGTATTTCTATTGATAAGCAATCATGTTAATAGGATAAGACGATTTATCTATCGCGCAAGGTAATAGCATTTTAATTAGTCAAATCGGCTTAAATTTTGAATAGATCATTTGTTGGGGGTGTAACGGTTAATTTTAAAATAGAATGTTGAATGGCTGTTACGTTTATGTTTTAAATTCAATTTTGTTAAGCATCTGTTTGAAATGGCATATTCGTTAGCTTGCCACGCTTAATGTTGAAATATAATTTTGATCGGTCTGTTACGCTTACGTTTTAAATAGCATATTCTTTGGTCTGCTATCTTCAAGTTCGAAATAGAATATTCATTGGCTTGTCCCACTGAGTTGAAATAAAACTTTTATTTGTCTGTTACGATTAAGTTAGAATTAGCATATTCGATGATTTGTCACTCGTTCAGGTTGTAATTGCATTTTCATCGATCTGTTACGCTTAAGTTTTAAATAACTTTTTGATCAATTCTTTAAACTTAAGTTTTTATCGGTCTCTTACACTTAAATTTGAAATAGCATATTTGTTGATCTGTTGTGTTTAAATTAAAACTGGAGGATTCCTTGTGCGTTAGGCTTAAGTATGAAATAGCATTGTGATCAATCTGTTGCACTTAAGTTTGAAATAGCATATTTGTTGATCTGTTGTGTTTAAATTAAAACTGGAGGATTCCTTGTGTGTTAGGCTTAAGTTGAAAATAGCATTTTGATCAATCTTTTACACTAGTTTTAAATTGCATATTCTTTGGCCTGTCACGCTCAAGTTTGAAATTGAATTTTTCTCACTCTGTAACAGTTGTTAAAAATAAAAATATTAGTTAATCTGTAAACAGTGTATTCGTTTATGTGTTATGTTTAACAGTTAAATAGCATTTCGTATTTTATGTTTAACAGTTAATACCATTTTACCTGTTAGCTTAAACAGTTACATATCACTTTGCCTGTTACGTTAAATAGAATTTTGGTCGTTTTGTTACGCATACAAAAACATTCGTTCGTCTGTCACGCTTAATGTAGTAATAGTATTTTGATCTGTCCGTTATGCTTAAGAATTTGACCGTTTTGTTAAGCTCAAATTTTAAATGGTGTTCTGCTCAGTGTGTAAATAGAATATTTTCAGCCTTTTAAGTTGAAGTTTTAAATAAAATATTCGTTGGTCTGAAACGCTTAAGATTGCAATAGCATTTTAATTGGTCTCTAACGATAAAGGTTGGAATAGAATATACGTCGGACTGTCAGGTTTAAGTAAATACCATTTTTTTAAATATTTCACGCTTAAGCATCTTTGTTGGCCTCTAAAGCTTTAGTGTAAACTATAATTTTGATTGATTACGTTACACTTAAGTTTAAAATAACACATTCGTTAGCCTGTCTCGCTTAGGTTGAGATAACATTTTAATCGGTCTGTTACACTTACGTTTGAAATAGTACTTCCGTTGGTCTGACACAAACACAGACACACAGACCCCCCATATATATATATATATATATATATATATATATATATATATATATATATATATGTCCTGTTTTTAAATCTCCGAAACAGTTACATAGTAAAACCCTGATGATCCCTGTTTTAATATTTCACGCTCAAGTTAAGGCCCCATTTTTTGTTTCACTGCTAGATACTTGAATCCTCTTATATATATATATATATATATATATATATATATATATATATATATATATATATATATATATATATATATATATATATATATATTCTTAAACTGCATCATCTTTAATAATAACATTATTAATAAACAAGTGATGTATTGAATAAACCTGCTCGACCACATGTGCTATGAAGACGTCCGAAGGCGCGAGAACATCGCATTGATTGAGAACAAGATGAGGGAATGATGCCTCGGATGGTTTGAATGATTCTGTTGTGAAACTTGGCTCTGCTTTAGAAATTACAAGGTAGTGACTGAGAGTAATGCCGATTATGTGATGGGAAGACACCCGACACAAAGATTACTGTAAAGCCAGCCTTCACCCGGACCAAGCCTGTAATCGTGTTACGTAAAAACAAAAATCTATCAGTGCGCTGTAGTTCGCGACTAACATAAAAGAAAAGGAAGATTATAAATAATGTAAAATATGGCGACATCAGAACATCCTTTAAGATATTTCAGTCCACACAAAGTAAACATTTAGTGATTTATATTCTCAATTAGTCTGTTAGTGAGTCACATTCTAATATAGTACATGTGGAATATATGTATTTAAATATATATCGTATATAAATAGGTATTCACCGTCTGCCCGTCCGTCAGTCACAGTTTTTCGTAAGTCACGGTTATTTTAAACGTAATAAATACATTGCAGAATTTGGCTCATTACGAAATATTAAACTACTTTCAAAAATAGAAAATATTGCCCTAATAGTAAATAATTACCCCCGCCCCAAAAAAGCGGATTTCAAGAGCGTGAATTGAACCGAAACCTTCAGATCTCAAGTCTGATGTTCTACCAACTGAGCTTTTTTGAGCTTCTCAAAATATTACCATAACAAAATAAATATAGCGTTGGCGTGACTTCGTAGATTTATGATTTACGTCATGTTTCAAAACATGAAATAAAACTTAAACGATAATAACAAATAGATAAATGAATAGGTATACATTATTAACAGCGTTTGGAGATTAACTACTAGTCGGCGTTAATAACAATTTAATATAAATAAATAGTAAAAGAAAATTAATAGAAAAAATATCACGAAACAGCTTGTTTTTTTGTTTTCTGCTAAGTTATCTTATATTACTGATTATTTATCATTGTTTTAATATGATACAAAATCAAGAGAATAGCATGTTATTTCTGCAAGTGCAATCGACTGGAGCACATTCGTGGCTAATGTGCTGCCTGCTGCTGATTTATTAAAATTCAGAACAACAGTTGTATGTAAATCTGGTCACGTATAAACCAACGAATAAATAAATGGACAGTGATGAAGACGCAATTGGAGAGAGAGGGTAGAGTGAGATGAAAATAGACGAATTAAGACGAGAAATCAAAAAATAATGACCGAAACAAATAAAGAAATAAAGAAGTAAAGAAAAAAAAGAGAGAACGTACTACGTAAAAGAAAGGGGAAAAGGATAACAGGAATAAAAAGAAAGTATAAATTATAAAAAAGTAACACGAAAGAAATAAAGTGAAAAGTACAAGAAGAAAAGAAAGAAGAAAAAAAGGAAAGAAAGAAAATGTAAGAGAGAAATAAAGAAAGGGAAATAGTAAGGAAAGAAGAAAACAAAGAAAGAAAAAAGTGAGAAAGAAGAAGTAAAATGAAGCAATGAAAAAAAAGTAACGAAAAAGAAAGAACAGATGAAAATAAAATAAAGGAGAAAGTAAAAAAATAAATACATACAAAATGTAAGAAGATAGAACGCAAGGAAGATAAAAGAGAGAACAGAAAAAGGAGACAGCAAGCAAGAAAGAAATGAATGAAAGAAGGAAGAAAAAGAAAGGAAATACGAAAGAAAAATGAACAGAGAGTGTTCCAAAACACACAGTAGGAAAGAAGATTAGAGGAGATACCACTGGACAAACCGGAAACAAAATAATTATCAAACGAGCAAAAGTAAAGGATAAAGAAAAGGATGTGAATTCAAACAAAGAAATACACAAAAAAAGAGAAATGTAGAAAGAGAAAACAAACGAAAAAGAAAAGAAAGGGAGAAAAGAGCATAATGAAAAAGTAAAGTTAGAAAGAGGAAAGGAAAAAAAGAAAAGAAATACAGTAAGAAAGAAAGCAAGAGGAAGAAAAAGTTTAAGAAATAATGAGAGAGATATAATGAAAATATGACAGAAATAACGAAAGAAAGAAAGACACAAAGAAAAAAAAGAAAGTAATAAAGAAAAAAAGACAAGTAACAAACAATGAATGAAAATGATAAAATAAAAAAAGAATGTAAAAATGAAAAACTGGAAATAAATAAAGAAATGAATGGAAATTGTGAGCAATAAATTATCTAAGACGTAAGGCAATCTTGGACCATGGGAGGAAAATACCGGAACCGGAAGTAATCAGTTGACCGGAAACACACGAGAATCTCAGGTTTAATTAGGAGTGGATAGCGTAATTTACTTTAAATTCATCTCTCGTCGTGAGTGTCGTTCAATTCACTGTCGACCATAATTGTTTGCTGTGATTGTCTCAGTATTAATTCCGTTGTGCGAGTTTTTCTTTCACATTCTTCGTATTTGGTTCAATTATTACGTGGAATTTCTTGTTCGTTGCTTTTCTTTCTCTGTATTTTGTTGTATAAGCGTTTTTAATCAAGAGTGTGTCGTGCTTAAGTCAACAACGTTCAGACAATACAGTTCCTGGGAAAAGTGTTGTTTTTTAATCACAATGGAGCGATGTTAAATTCGAGTGGCGACAGGAGAAATGGTGAGCGTTCAGGAATAGAGATTGGAAAATTATATGTTTACTTAAAGCCTTATTTCGGGTTGAGAGCGATTCACATTAAATTGAAGTACTTAATCGATTACCATGCTAGTGTTCAAGTACTCTATAGATTTATCTTAAACGCATGCCGGTTGTCAAATTAGTCAGGTCCAGAATTACTTGCTTTTCAAGATGTGCATACTAGTGCTGTGATACAGCGAAACAGTCGATCTGTGAATTACTACACGTACCCCCCCATCTATGTTAATAAGCACTTTAGTAAGTAATACTGCTCGTTGTAATCATCGATGACGCAAAGCTCCTCGTAACAATAAAAATAGAGAACTCTCAGTTGTTGATAATGTTCAATGGAAGAATTTAGATTCCACCTACTGTAGTAATGTTTGTCTTGATACAGAAATCGATAAACCACCTACTCGATGGCAACGTATTCAATATCAGCCTGCAGTTATTGTGGTTGTCTAGCTACACTGAAGTTGTAGCGTGTAACGTCCAGACGTCCGGTTTGTGGTTATATATATATATATATATATATATATATATATATATAAATTCTTTTGTAATATAGTACGATAAATCCCAGCAAAGTGCTCGATTAATTCAGAATTACAATTGAAATTAAACCGTGACATTTTTTTTTGTACAGAAGAATTAGTACACGATTAGTACCGTCGGTTTCAAGCACAGAAAGACTTAGTCATCCGGTTCTCTTCAGCTTATGTTGTCGTCTGTTTTTGAAATGTGAAGCCACGTGTCACTCTCGTTTGGACGCGTTATTTGCTTAGTGTAATGTATATTTGTTTAAAATTAGGCTAAGGGATGTTTACTAAAGTTTGAAAAAATGGGGTGAAAAGTAGCAGTTAAAAAATATAAAAATGAAAATATAAAAAAAACAAAACATGTTGTGTAGCACCTCATTCAGCGACCGACATGCAGCAATTAACGCGTAGGAAAGCGGTGAACAAAAATTTGGATGTTTGTTACTGTTTTCAGTAAAAAACATTTTTTTTGCTATTTGGCGCTAATTTTTATGTTTTTTTAAATGTTTTTTTTTGTTTTTTATGTTTCTTGTCAATGTTTTTTGTTTTTTTGTTCTTCGGCGCTAATTTTGATGTTTTTCTTAATGTTTTTCTTAATTTCATTTTTTTAATGTTTTTTGTCAATGTTTTTTTTTGCTCATTGGTTACAGCTTTCATGTTTTTTTAATTTTTTTTTTTTTAATTTGTATTTTGATGTTTTTTGTCAATGTTTTTTTCATTTCTTATTCTTTTTTCGCTAATTTTGATGTTTTCTTATGCTTTTTTTGTTTTTTTCGCTAATTTTGATTTTTTCTTATACTTTTTTTGTTTTTTTCTATGTTTTTGTCAATGTATTTTATTTTTTGTTCTTTTGCGATATTTTTAATGTTTTTTGATGATCTTTTTCGTTGTTTTAAAAATTTTTTTCGTGCTTTTGGCAATGTTTTTTATTGCGCTTTGGTGAAAATTGTGAAATTTTTGGAAGGTTTTTTGGTTTTTTTATTTGTTTTTTTGACGTTTATTCATTTTTTTTTGACATTTTAGCGCCAATTTTGATGTTGTTTAATTTTTTTGTTTTGCCTGTGTTTTGTGATGTTTTTTTATTGTTTTGTCAATTTTTGTTTCACTTTTTTGGTTTGTATTTTTTTTATTTTTCATGATTTGTTGTCATTCTTTTTCTTTATTTGGGAAATGTAGTATCTGTACTGCTTCAAACAACCAAAACTATGTGACTAGGGTCTTGGACAGTTTGCGACCCTTATGGAATACGTTTTTAGGTTGCTTGTGCAGTATTACTCCCTTATAGAATACGTGTACTTCTTCTTTTTCATGAACAGGGGCACAAAGGCACCATGTGGCTTCTTTGATACGACAGGGGTGCAGTAATATGAGTTATTTTATATGGTAGTTACGCTTCATGAATGAACTTGATTTTTGTTCTTTGATACGACAGGGGCGCATTAATTTGAATTATTTTTTATGATACTGACACAGCATGAACGAACATAATGTTAGTTCTTTGATACGACAAGAAGGCATTAATATGAGTTCTTATGTATGTGCACCGGGGCGGAGATAGGTACATATATAGTATGCGGACCAAGGCAGAAATAGGTACGTATATAGTATGCGTGTCGGAGTGAAGATAGGTACGTATATAGTATGCACACTGGGGCAAAGATAGGTATATATGTAATGGCGCACTGGGGCGGCGATATATATATATATATATATATATATATATATATATATATATATATATATTAGTATTTCATGTATCCACATAAAAAATTTATAAGGAGATATCATTTTTTATGCGTCAATTTTCAGTATTTACTTCAATAGTGCTCGATACGCAAGTAGAGCTTGGTAATAAGCTATGAAAATATATTTATGGCAATCAAGCTACTACGTGGGTATGTCATCCCTAGATTTTAAGACCAGATACTATGACCACAAAAGCACATTTAAAAACAGAGAACGTCGAACTAAAACAGCACTGGCAAACCACTATTGGGAGCTCAAAGATAACGGACACTCACAAATAATTGAATGGAAAATAGTAAGACAGGTCAGTACATGTAGAAATTTAGACGACTCGTGTAGATTATGCCTGAATGAAAAATTTGAAATCCTAAATTTTAAAGATCCTCGTAATCTATTAAACTCTAGAAGTGAAATAGCAAACAGCTGCCTACACAGAAATACATTTACCTTAGGATGAATAAATAAATAAACAAATTTAACAATTTAAAAATAAATACCTAAAATAGAAATACAAAGAACCACGTGTTAAAATAAATTCACACATTATATGTACACAACAAAGTAAACAGGATATAGGCAAGTCCTGATAACAAAACAATAGAACAACAGATAGGGAGTGGCACCAACAAAGCCTTTGTTCGCGGGAAGCCCAACGATTGGCTGAAAGAACAACAAAGAATCTGATTGGTTAACTAGTAAGCCGTGGATATAAAAACACTCGGCAAAAATAACTCTATGCATTTTAGCCGGAATATTCCCCCCGGGGATAGAACGCGGGAGTCTCTGTGTAGTTTGATTGCCATAAATATATTTTCATAGCTTACTATATATATATATATATATATATATATATATATATATATATATATATATATATATATATATATATATAGCTTAATGATTTGATGCGATAATGAATGATAGACGCCTCTGTGTAACTTACTTTCAATATATATATTTTCATACTACTTCGAAGCTTTACTATTGTATTGGACATTGTTGAAGTAAATACTAAAAATATATATGCACAATATATTATATTATATTATATCATGATACCATATACAATAGTACAATCTATATATAAATATATATATATATATCTGATTCTCGATCTTATGATATATTTATGTATCACTCTAAAACTCTCCCTATATATGCATACTTACATATATTAAAAAAAGGAAATTGTAGTTTGCTTGAAACATTGCTGGTAAATAAGAGTTAGGGTTGGGGTAAGGTTTTATGAAGGCTGATAGGAATGGTGAAAGGGAGTATTAATGAAACAAACAACCTAAGACAATATTTGTGGTACAAATCTTAACAATTATCTATGTATTTTTCAATAGATCTTTCACATATCATATCAGTAAATATGAGACTTCCTGCTAAGATACTGAAAACTCCGGGATGGTGAAATATCTTCTGATAATTTCGGAATAATCTTTTAATTTCAAAAACGAAAACAAAAGTCCAACCTGTCGAATGGAAAGAGATAACAGGGCCGTACATGGAGACAATTCAATTATTGTTATTCTTTTAAAACAGTGCTTATGTCATTTTGAAATACCTTCAAGATAATGTATACTATTATTTATGTTAAATCGGTATTCTTTGTCTGTATATTTTATTGTTAGTTTAATTATATATATATATTTCTGTCTCTCTAATAATTTTTAATTTTTAAAATCTGATTATTATTAATTTGTTTGATTTTAAATGGCTAAGATATATCCTATTTATTTATTTAGTTTCATTAGATCGATAAATAAGGGTCGGTATAAAACAAACATATAATTTATGTGTAACCATCTTTATTTTTAGATTCAATTACTTATTAAGCAGTTATTAAATCAATATTAAACATATATACACATATATTATTTTTTATTAATATATATCTATATTGTTTTTATTAGTATATAGAGTATTATATAGTTATTACACTTCATTATGATTACTTATTATTGTTATAATTATTATATTTACTTTGATACAGTTATTGTTGTATATCATAATAGTGTTATAATTTGTTCACTTATTTTAATTCAATTATTATTGTGTATTGGTTTTTATTTATTAATTTATTTTTATCTCTTCAAGTATAAATATCAAAGAAAGATAAATATATTTAACTTTTAATAACTGAGCATATATTTACACACACAAATACACGCACACCCACATAAACAGTGTAAAACAATATATATATATATATATATATATATATATATATACATACACACATATATATATATATATATATATATATATATATATATATATATATATATATATATATATATAGTAATAGTCTTTATTACGTATTGTATTATTATAGCCCTTGAATCATAACATTAAATGGTTTGATATTAATGGGGACAATGTTTTATTAAATTATTTAATTACTTATATATTCTGTAGCATTCAATCATAAATCTATGTGTGCACCTCTATGTACACAAACGTATAATGCACTTAACAATACCTATAAAACATTAACTCCAGTCTTCTTATTAAAAAAAACTAATCCTAGAGACGACTAAGAACGTCGAAAGCGCTCGAAAAAATGGCCGAATTAAGAACAATCGGAGAAATACTCTACGGATTGCCCCCGAAACCAAAAGGATAGCTCGACGGTTTGAGAACCTCACGAAGAAGATTTACGAACAAGAAAGTTCCATGACGTTCAACAACGCTTGCTTGGATATATATAAATATATATATATATATATATATATATATATAGAATTATAAAAAGAAAAACTATACACACATTAAGGTTGTACACATAATAACTTATTTCGACCCCTTTAATTAGGTCTCCTCAGATGTATAGACAACCACGTCAAAAAAACCAAATAATGAGAGAAATTGATCGTCTTAAAAAGATAAATTCACTTTTGTGATTGGTCTATGTAAAAAGGAGGTAAATGTTAAAATAATCGAGGAGGGGTGACAGAAGTAAGATTAATTTTTTAATATAAGCAGAAATATAAAAATATAAAAATATATATAAAAGAATTCTTATTTGCTATTTAAACAAATAAATCATCTCATTTATAATTTCGAATGTGAGCTTTATGGGTAAAAATATATGATGAAATATTCGAGCGTTCACGATTAAAAACTACGTTTAATTATTTACGATTAAAAGACGAAAATGTAGGACGAAGATTTCGGTTTAGATTAGAACATATTAAAGATTTAAGTTGTATAGCGTCAAGATTCGAGATGATTTACACTATGGAATTAAAGTTTAGCGACAATTTAAAAACGGTTTATTTACAAAATTGGTAAAGATTCGGGCGTTCACGATTAATTATTTATGATTAGAAATAAAAAGACGGAAATTTAGGACGAAGATTTCGATTTATATAGGAAATTATAAGAAAACTTAATTGGTTATAACGTCAATACGGAATTAAAGTTTGGCGACATTTAAGCACGATTAATTTACAAACTAGAGTTTTACTAAATTTAAAAAAAAAAAAAAAAAAAAATTACTAATTTGTTAACATTTACCTTTACAGTTATAACTCTTATTGTAACTATACTTTAAAAGAATTGTTATTTTCAAAGAACTTTAAAACGTGCTGTTGATTTTAAACCTGTGCCTGTGTCTACATTTAGCCATCAATTCGTCTCGTCTATTTAAAATGTTCTTGTCTTCATATTTTAGTATTCTGTTTTTTTCCTCCAGGCACAAATTGCATCTATGTCTAAATCCTTTAGGAGTGTTCGAATGACATAGTATGGACCACGAAATAGTTGGTGTTAATTTGTTATTTTTTCAAAACCACCAGTGTTTGGCTAATTCCGTCTTATTAGTGACGTTCGGGTTTAAAAATGAGTGTTTGTGTACGTAGAATCGTTGTTTCCAACTCCCGGCGGATATTCCTATGTATACTTTCTTATTGTTAGTATTTTCTTTAGGATAAATCGTAGCCTTATATACAACGCTTTCGACGTTACAGTTACCTTTAAGGGGGCAGTTATTTTTAATTTGACAATTACATTTTTTTTCTCCCTTTTTAGTTTTCTTACTCGGTGTGCTCAATATTTTTTTGTTATGTGTATTAATAATGTTCTCCATATTTTTGGTGCAAGAATAACTAATTTTCACCGTTTTCCTATTGAAAATTTTACTTAAAGGATTAGTCGTTTTAAAATGTTTATCTATTAGGTTTAAAAATATTCTCCCGATATTAAGACTAGAAAGCTGTCGCTAAACTTTAATTCCATAGTGTAAATCATCTCGAATCTTGACGCTATACAACTTAAATCTTTAATATGTTCTAATCTAAACCGAAATCTTCGTCCTACATTTTCGTCTTTTAATCGTAAATAATTAAACGTAGTTTTTAATCGTGAACGCCTGAATATTTCATCATATATTTTTACCCATAAAGCTCACATTCGAAATTTTAAATGAGATGATTTATTTGTTTAAATAGCAAAAAAGAATTCTTTTATATATATTTTTATATTTTTATATTTCTGCTTATATTAAAAAATTAATCTTACTTCTGTCACCCCTCCTCGATTATTTTAACATTTACCTCCTTTTTACATAGACCAATCACAAAAGTGAATTTATCTTTTTAAGACGATCAATTTCTCTCATTATTTGGTTTTTTTGACGTGGTTGTCTATACATCTGAGGAGACCTAATTAAAGGGGTCGAAATAAGTTATTATGTGTACAACCTTAATGTGTGTATAGTTTTTCTTTTTATAATTCTATTTTGCTCTGTTTAAATTACATTGAGCTCTGTTATTCAGATTCTCTACACAAAATTGAAATCTACACACACTATATATATATATATATATATATATATATATATATATATATATATATATATATATCTTTATATATATATATATCTTTATATATATATATATATCTTTATATATATATATATATCTTTATATATATATATATATAAGAGAGAGATTGTTGAATATCCTTTTTCTTAATAAGTATTTCTGAAATTTTGTACTCATAAAAATAACGGCTAGAAAGCCAATAAATGCAATTTTCCTTTTGTTATAATTTTATTTTCATTTTGAACTTATATTTTCCGACGATATAACACCTTTATGAGAGTTACAAGTCCTTTATACCTTTCGTTTTGGTACTATGTTTAAGTCACTTTTGGTTGTAAATCCGTGTAATGTTATGACGGTGTCTTGATGAAATGTCAGATTAAGAGAAAAACGCGCGGCTACGCGTAATAGAATAGAAATTGTAAAATAAGCATTGCTGAATGTTTTAATTGTTAAAATAATGTTCAGATAGCGAAACAATGTTATTTTGCACGAAGTAAGAGGCGTAAGTATATTGACATGTACTGATCAATATAATTATTAAAGTATCCTTATTCATGTAATTTGAGAATATATATATGATTATGGGTGTCTATCTCCAAAAAGTAAATAAACAAACAAACAAACAGACAGACAGACAGACACTACAACGTAATATACTTAGAAGATATGGGTTGTACATAAAACAATTACACATTTTGATGCAATTTAAAAATGCATACATTTTTTTATAATATAATGTTAATTATATTCAAATTGTGCTTTGTTCACAATGCTAATATCCAATGTCTCTTTAAATTTAAAAATCCCTTTCTTTTCTTTATTTTTGTAGCTCGATGATAAAAAATTTAAAAAATATTGAAAACATTTTAGACTTGAACTATATTTAAATGATTCTGTAACAATATATAATGTGATAATCAGCATGCTATATAAAATTATCACAGCGAATTGTAGTTGGATGTAGGGGAAGTGACGCAGCGTTTTTCGGAAGGCGTTGCAAAAAACAGTTGTACATACAAAGGACTTCGCACCCTTCATACGCAGTGGGGCGTGTTTAAGGTAGACTTATAACATAATTTCATAAGAAAAAATAAAATAAGACTAATAAAAATGTGAGAACTCAAAGAGACAATATGATCTTGCTATTATACATTGCTGACTACTACAGAGAGAGATTCAATGATACAACGCAAAATGTAGCAGAAAACTCCACACGACATGCGCCGGTAATATTTGTTTATGCGGCAAAAATTCGTCAGCTGTGTTCCAGGCGACTTTTGGGAACGCGGTGCTCTAAAATAAGATAACGGATTAAGCTAGGATTCTGCATGAGCTCCGTATTTCAGCCCATTTCAAATCCATTTTTAGCATTTCAGAAAGACTCATTGTTGGATTTTTTAATTATTTGTTTTATTTTGATTATTCGGAATATTGTTTTAATATTGGATGTTATTCTGATATATAACCATCCAAATTTACTCAGGTGTCTCTTGTCGAACTCGAGAATCTTTCTGTAGAACTCGGGAATTTGTACGAGATTTCGAACGGAACCCTTTATTAAATCGATGGCGTTAGCTTGCTTTCGTTCCGTCACACATGACCGAGTAGAAAGTCTTAATTAAATAGTAATTTCATTTTTAGTATCGTCCGCGATGAGGATTGCACTTTTCATTACTTAGAACTTATATCTTTAACGCTACATAATCAAAATAATATCAATTAGCAATCATCATCTCTAACATTCTGAAACGTTTGAATTATGTTAATCACTCCTCGGCGATTGCGTTTTTAAAGTTAAAGTACTTCTAAACTTTTCACTGATACGCTTATGTGTGATAAAACCACATACAAACTATACAGGGAAGTTAAATCTGAAGAACACGGCGGTGAATATCTTCGAACTAATCTATTGGTTTTCAACGCGACTGTTCAGGCAATCTAAGACAAATAGAGCGTAAAGACATAGTACACCATATGCAGACAGTCTTTTCATGGAACGTTATAGTTTTGTGAAGACTAGAATGCGAACATGATCATTTTAATTCAATGCGACATTGGCATACAAGTTTACAATTTAATTCAAATTGTTAGATTACTTATACATTCTTTTTCTTTCTGTATATATATATATATATATATATAAATATATATATATATATATATATATATATATATATATAGTGTATATATATATATATATATATATATATATATATATATACATATATATATATATATATATATATATATATATATATATATATGAGAAAAGAAGGATAGAGGTAATCCGACGTAATGAGAAATGAAAAATGAACAACCAAAAAGGATGTTTTTTTTTTATATATATTCATCAACGTTTCGTCTTTATTCGTAAGACTTCTTCATGTCAACCCAATATGTTCACGTACTTGCATGACACTTTTCTTAAAATTATCATCATGAGAAAGTCTTACAAATAAAGACGAAAAGTTGATAGAATATATACAAAAATATCCTTTTTGTTTGTTTTCTTTTTCATTTCCCATTTATATATATATATATATATATATATATATATATATATATATATATATATATATGTAAGTTTAAGAAGTTTAAATGTATATATACGATGAATAAAAACGAAACTTTTAAAAAAGCAATCATTACTAAGTAGAGCTTTATAAATATTTATTATGTAAATATTTAATTTGGCTTACACATATAGAAATTATTTTTAGAAACTTAACTTTTCTCCGGAGCCCGGAAATAATAATAATTATTATAATTATAATATATACACACATATATATATATATATATATATATATATATATATATATATATATATATATATATATATATATATATATATATAAATAGTGTTTCTCGCTTTATTGCAGATCATAATATTGTTAATAAGTTCAATAATATAAATTGCACAAGTTTGAAATTTTGCACACTGAACGAGTGCTCTTAAGTAGCTAAGATACCAAAATATTGTGCAAATTTATACTATATTTCTAAAGTTATAGACATTTATGTATTTGTTAGACACTTTTACTGTTTCTCGCTTTATTGCAGGTTTGTTAAAATACAGTCCATAGGTGATAAACAAATTTGACTTAGCAGGGTTAATTATTTTAATCATTTAAATCAAAAGTAACAATATGAATGAAATGTAAGGAAGAAATCACTACATATGCACCACAATATTGTATTATTTATCAAAAAATCTCCCATTTCTTGAAATTACCCTCTGCAGTCTCCCATCAACAGATGAAGTCAATCTGTTGATTTTGGAACGTGTTATGCTACTAGCAACATCAACAATTTTATTCCAGATGGTATCTTTTGATGTAAATCGTTGTACTCTTACATACACCTTACTCTTAAAAATTGACCAGAGCTGCTCAATCGGGGTAAAGTGAGGAGAACAAGGCGGCCAAGTCATGAGACTCTCTCCCTTGATGCCCAGAGATGTGAGGAAGGTAGTCCTAGCCTTTGCTGCATGAGATGGAGCATTGTCGTGCATAACAATCAATTGACGTAGACGAAGTAAAGGCAGGTCGTCCAGCCAAGGTGACAAATGCTAATCTAAGAACGATATGTATGTTTGGCTTGTGAGTTTCACACCCTCTGGCACTCGGAAAACATAACTCCCCAGCCACCTTGTTGGCGACGAACGCGATGTGAGTTAGCAGCTCCGGTAGGACTCCAAACTTTAGCCCATCCATCCGAACAATCAAGTGTGGCTCTAGCTTCATCTGTGAATAGAACCTGTTTGAAGTTCGTTTACATGTATTTTTCTGCCCACGCAATGCGTTTTCCCTAATAGGTTTTGTTCAAGGAATGCCTGTAAATTGGCTTAATGTTCCTGGCTATCTCATTCAAGACACTGCCTCTGGTTTTCCTGGACATCGGAACAACGCCAGCTTTGCTAAAAGTGTAGGCGCTAGTGCCATTTGGTTCCTTAATGATCTGTCTGCGTATTTTTCGCATATCGCGAGAGGGAATACCTTTTCTTGTACCCTTATCTTTCCTTGGTGCAGTGTTTGGCTTCTCCACAAAAGAAACCAAGGTTCTCTTATCCCTTCCCAGTTCCTTGGCTAACTCTAGAAGTGTCAGTCCTTCTGCAAGGCCAGCTACAACGCTTTGCCTTTCAGTTACAGTCAAACGTCGATTTTGGGGCATTTTTACAAACCTGCAATAAAGCGAGAAACAGTGAAAGTGGCTAACAAATGCATAAATGTCTATAACTTTAGAAATATGGTATAGATTTGCAGAATATTCTAGTATCTTACCTACTTAGGAGCACTC
>OY744522.1:119755186-119762686 GCA_963556195.1 Sepiola atlantica
CGGATGAGTGATTTCTTTTACAGGTTTTACCACATAGATTCTTTATAAAGATGTTTCCTGTATTATAGCATACATAACATACATTCTTATAGCATACATATCATGAAGTATTTTATATTTTTAGATTTTAATTTTAAAGAAGTATGATGTGTAATTAGATTTTAAAGAAGTGTTTGAAAAACGTATTAACTATTTTTCATCAAGTTTACATGATGTTAATTGTAGCGAAGCTATTTACAAAAGTATTGAGAAGTTATTACTAGGTGTTAGAGAAAGTTTCATTCATTTGATAAATAAGATATTCAATATTTAGGTGCCGTTTCCTTATATTTAGATAATGTTTCGGTACTACTTCAGATGAAGCGCCTAATTTCCGTTACTGCCCGGCGGCACCGATCGGGCAGGTCGCGGAGGCGCCCGAGAGCTCCCGAGAGCTGCCGAGACGAAAACGAGGCTGAAGCAGAATTGATCGATCAGGTTGCTGCCAATCGTCTGCGCTCAGCACAACAAAACAAGCGGTAGGAAGAACTTTTGAACCGGCCGCAAACGTATTCGTAAACCCTGACCTTCGACGAGAAAATATTGTAAATTCCCTCCCCCTCACAAAAAATAATATACAAAAAAAACTTGCCTAAATATCCTAAAAAAATAACATACTTCTTTTTTATGTAAAAAAAAGACAAAAAAGTTTCCTAAATATCGTAAAACAAATACCATTTACTTCTTTGATTTATGTAAAAAAAGACAAAAAAAATTAAAATGGTTAATTTGACCCACGAAAAAAAAAGTTTATTTATAGTTCTTTAGCTATGGTTTTTTCATTTTTTTTTCAAATACATGTATTTTTTTCTTTTGTAAACTTCGTCTTATACTGTCGTCTGCAACTCTTCCATTTTTACGACTTTCAGTTTTGCTTCAGCCTCGTTTTCGTCTCGACAGCTCTCGGGCGCTTCCGCGACCTACCCGATCGTTGCCGCCGAGCAGTCACGGAAATTCGGCGCTTCATCTGGAGTAGTACCAACGTTACTTTATTTTTAGAGTTCATCTAAATTTTATATTTTTAGAGAAGTTATTATAATGTTAACTGATGTTCTCTGAATTTTCACACGTATTTTGATAATTTTACACTTCATGTGTCGGCTTCTGTAAGGGTCCTGCAATTGTTTTGAAGGCCCCCTAATTTATAAACAATTTCTTTTTAATAATATACAAGATTTTCCAACGCATAAAAGCTGTTTCCTAGTGTTTAGTGAATTTTTCGATGGTTTAGAGAAGTTATCTTAATTATTATAAAAAGTTACTTAAGTTAAGAAAAAGTTATTTAAATTTTTAGAGAAGTTCGTAAATTCTCCAAGATATCTTCTTATTTTTTAGAGAAAGTTCCGTAATTGTAAGACGTAATTAACACTTAATGTGAAAGCATTCTTTAATTTTAGAAAAGTACTTCGTAACGGTTAAGAGAGTGTTTTATTCGGTGGTAGTGACGATTTGGTGTAGATTTTAGCGTACTTTTTAATAAAATGACAAATGGTTTATTTATACTATATAGACATCACTTGGTTTGTATAGAAGAATATTTTGATACACATTTAAGAGATATTTAAGAGCACGTTTTACACGATCCGAAGACGGTTTTGTGAACGTTTTTGAATATCTTTTCTACGTTTTAGATAAAAAAAAACAAATACAATTTTAGAGAATGTACAGATTTTACATTGTTTTACAAACATATTTAGTTAGCAATAGAGAATATAGAAGTATTTCCAAAATTCTTAGAAGAGTTTTAAAGAAAGATTTCTTGAGATAAGTTCTCTGGTGAGTTTTAAATGATTTTAATAAAATTTTACTGAAGTTTCTGTGGCGCTTAAATATGTTTTTGTAACGTTTCAGACGATATGTTTTGAAAGAAAGTTCATTTCAATTGATAAGTTGTATAATTAGGTTTTAAAATAAAAATGTTTTTATGACAGTTTGCAATAAGTCTTTCATCGATTTTAGGGACTATGTATTTTTATATTTATACAAGAAATTTCTTTTGTATAAGGTTGATTAAAATTGTAGAGATGTTTCCCCAATATTTTAGCAAATGGATATTTACATGAACAAACATGGACCCGCTATTTCAAAGAATGCCTCACTTCTATGGATTTGATAACGGATTAATACCGATTAGTTCCGCTAGTTGAAAGCATACGACTTATATTTTTCCTTTTTTATACATGACATTGCCTGCCGTCATGCTATGTATTTTTTTCTTAATTAAATTAATGAGTGAATCAAAAGATCATGTGACAATTTGTGTAATTGCAGTCGTCGTGACTGCAATTACAACTACTGCTAATACTACTACTTGCCTGATCTTTTCATCACGAAAACAGAGTGGTTCAATGGCGGTTGTTAGCATACAGAGAGTTTCTTAAAAGTTTGAGAGCATGGACTGACCAAAAATGGAAAGAACCACCCAGTCCTCCAAAAAAAAGAAGCAGAGAATAATAGAAATATGTGGAGAGATGTTGTCAGCTGGACTTAAAACCCTAACCGGTTTTCCCAGTGAAGGATCACTAAAAATGACTAGCTGTACAAATACTACTATTCCTCTACTACTACTACTACTACTACTACTACTACTACTACTACTACTAAATTATTACTAATAATAATTATAATGATACAGAATATAAAGCAATATAGAATACGAAGAAAGTCAATAAAATACCGATAATTCTAGGAGGACTAGGAACGGTCACGAAATATCTGAAAAAAAAAACGACTGGGAGAACTTGGAATCAAAGGGAAGATTGAGACTATACACAGATTCCAATAATGAAACCAGCTGAAACGGAACCGTCTCGAACGCGAATACCCACCCACATAAACTACGGCCGCTAACCAGTAACATGGAAATTGCAATAGAAATCAAACGAAAACATACAAAGATAACCACCACATGAACCTAAAAGGATTGAAATGGAAAGAAATTTCATAAAATGCGACCCCCCAACGATGATGTCACCAGCTGCGACTGATAACATACAAAATAGTTGTGAAGTGTATAAAAGGATGGAAAGATCGAAGAAGAGATAGCACTAACTAGACCTCCACTGGAACGACCCAGAGCGTATAAAGGCCGTGAGGAAGCTATTTTCAACCCTTACTAAACAGAAAAAAATGGTCGTTGCCAGCGAAAATCCAATGGTAAACGGCTGTTTCTAAAATGCACAATCATTTGTAATTGTTATTCATGTAGGTGATGAGACTAGAAATCTGAGGAGACTTGTTGTCACTAAGATTCCAGGGAACAATACCGGCTATTGTCAGTGAACAAATACTGATGATGACTTGTGTTGAAACTCCTAGTGATTAAAATAATAATAATAATAATAATAATAAAAATAATAATAATAATAATAATAATAATAACCAACTTAGTCAAGTAACATCGACCAATCACATGTAAGTTGAAATAGAAATATAACAAGAAACATAGTGAAAAAAACCTTACACCAATCAAATGGAACTGAAACTGCCAGAAAGTCCGATGTATGTGAAAGCTCGTGGATTATAGTAACACGAGGAGGGAGATCACACACATACTTCAAATAGAAGGGTGGGGATAGTACTTAGATCTGAGAGATACTTGTTTCCATTCAAATTGCAGACAAAGTCAACGGTAGTTATCAACGAAAAATCAAAGGTAAATGGATGTTGCATTAACGCAAAATGATTTGCACCGGTGACCGAAATAGTCGGAGTGTACTGAAAAACTGGGAAGAATTGTGGTCCCTTACTTGTTTTGTCAGTGCTCAATTTATAATGCCTCGTGTGAAAATTCCTAGTGATTAAATACTACTACTACTACTACTACTACTACTACTACTACTACGACTACTACTACTAATAATAATACTAATAATGGATCTTAAATATGTTATCTGTCGAGACACGTGCACGGGAAACAGTTCCAAGTTTATTTCACTACTTTGGCCATCGAACTGTCGATTAGATAGTTATGGGAGATCCGTGCTGATCGGTACGAATAAAAAAATGACAGATCACAAGGTAAGCGAAAACTAAAGGATAAAAAGAAATCAAAAGCATTAAAAAAAATATACTTACCTTAGCGTCTATATGCAAGAAATGATCGCAGTTAAGTGGTTTTTATTTCTGCATTCGCGATTTTCTAAAGAAATGGCCTCTTTCTATTTGTAATGAACTAACACATACTGGTAAGGGGATACTTCCGGTGGAGAAGCCGGAAGTACGTCACGCACGTTCAGCTCTGAGGTTTTAGATAAAGCACAACCGTACGCTTTTACGACAATAAATGAACAGAATCGAATATTCCCAGGATGCGTCCATTGCAACTATGTGCTTAGCGAGTTAAATGCTATTGTAGACGTTACCGTGACAGACATTTGTCCTAATGACTGGCAAACATGATCCATGAGATAAATGTGTAGCTGCATCTAAATAATTATATTTAAAATGCAAGCATGACATACGGAAAGAACAAAATATTTAATACTTACGGTGAACAGAACAACGTCAATCTTGTCTCAGAATTGTTTGAGTTGAGAGTTGATTAGTTGTAATACCCGTGGCGCAACACATGTAGTACTAAATAATAATCAGTTCTAAGTGATAGTCTTCTGTGTGTTGAAGGTGCAATCCTTACTACAAGCGATACTAATTATATGATTAAGAATTACTTAAGGCTTCTATCCTTACATTAGATTAAATTAAAAAAATCAGTTCTAAATTCCGTACAGATTCCTGAGTTAAACAGTATACACCTGAATAGAATCGAAGATTACATCGGCCGAAGTGTTAGTCTGAATAATTCAAATATTACTAAAGAAAATGCTATTTCTAATTGTCATTTCAAGCATGTCAATATCGTAACCCTAATCCTAACAAAACGACCGACGGACTTCAAGAAAACACGTGAATGCGTGGGTGTATCTAAACTATTTTGCATTTATTCAATCGGCCTTTATTTCAATTTGTAAAAATACTTTTTTTATTTTGTTGGGGATGGGGCATTCTACCGGATACCTGACATTCACCCGCCGTTTCAAAGACTCTAACCGAGAGATATTTTCATAGTTCTAACCGTTCATTTAGCACAATTGGTTCAATCTTTCTTGAACTTGGCTCACCGCGTATATTTACTAAGTAAGTTTTGGAAAATATTTTTAATCAGCCCGCTTGCTCCTATGATTTCAGTTTTTTATTTCTAGTCGTACATAAGGCATTTTTCTTTTTGTTTCTTCTCCCTCTCAGCTCTATTTAAGCTAGAAACATTAAGGTCACTGTATTCAACTAGGGTTG
The DNA here is from genome assembly GCA_963556195.1 of Sepiola atlantica. Taxonomy (NCBI): domain Eukaryota; kingdom Metazoa; phylum Mollusca; class Cephalopoda; order Sepiida; family Sepiolidae; genus Sepiola; species Sepiola atlantica. Next base: position 119,760,518 of record OY744522.1, read on the forward strand.
CTACTCACTCCCTCTTGTCTTCTATCACTAGGCGGGTATATATATATGAAAATGTTATTTTTAAACTTAAGCGTGACAGCCATGTGAGCGGGAGGAATGATGATCGATTAGTCTATTATAGGGAAGCACATGTACATGGTGTTATTTTATACTTAAGTGTGCCGGGCAGAGTGGATTATATAGATATTTGGACGCGTCTAATCTAAGATGCAGCAGTTCAATCCGCGCAGTTAAGCGTGACAGACAGAGAGCTGGGTTTACTGAGCGATCGACATTCTATATTTTGTTGTTTCTGTATAAGGACAGAATAATATACAATGTCGATTTTTATCTAGGGGCAATCTAGTTACCAATAAATGAGTACTCTGGATTGGAATAAAAACATTAAAATTGCTTCAGAAAATAAATATTTCTCCTTCACTGACACAAGATAGATACTACAGTTTGCATCTTGCGTTTAGCGCTGGATAGGCCATTTAAAAGCTATGCATGACGGACGAACAGATAGACTGACTGATCGCTTGAAAATCTGTTATGAAGCTTGTTAGACGCATGAAACAAGTTAGATCGAAGGATTTCTGATTGAACGTTTTTCATGTAATCAAAAACGCTGGACACTAAATCGGAAACCCTTAAGTAAAAAGCACAGTCAGGTCTAATATACTTTTTTTCAATCGCGTGACCGTTGTTGTAAAGACCAAATAAAAAGTAATACAATTATAGCGGTGTGATCACGCGAAATCTGCGGAAGTATTTGTCGACCAGTTTTATGTCTCTGATTGATCTTTAGCTTAGAAAGAACATCATATATATATATATATATATATATATATATATATATATATATATATATATATATATATATATATATATTATTTAAAAGATCAATATTATTATTGTATGATTTAGGATCAAGAAATTCACGTGTCTGCTAACACGAGATACGGACTATATGTATATATAAATATATAAATATATATATATATATATATATATATATATATATCTAAGTATGAAATACAAAATCTTAGAATATAGTACTAACAAACAAAAACCCAATATATTAGAAGCCCTATATATAAACACAAAAAAAAACTAATTAATGGAATAAACTTTAATATCGGTAATCATGTTTTAAAATGTATGTAGCTCTAAATATAGTTTCGTACTTAGTACATAATTCCCGCCAAAACCTTAAATAATATTAACACATTGTCTGTACCTGATTAACTTCACTCCCCTGAAGATGGACCCGGATAGGTCCGAATGTACTTGAGAGACAAATCCAAACCATGGCAAATTCATCAGCCAATTATCCACCGAAACTAAGATCCTGATTCAGATTATTGAAAGGATTTACCAAAGGATATCTAGACATGAGTTGTCTCTTATATTCAACAATACTTGCCTGCAAGAGAAAATGCTGCCTATATATATATATATATATATATATATATATATATATATATATATATATATATATATATATATAAAGTATAAAGGTATACTCAATAAAGATATACTCAATAAAGAATAAAAGGGAAATACCAGTAGAGTGCTCAATTAAATTAAATTAAGAGCGTAATATTTTTATTTTTAAATACAGACTTTAATCAGACATGGAGCACTGGTTTCTGACAAGAAACGGGTTGAATTCCCGATTCCGTCGTCTTCAGCATAGTCTGAAATAGTAAATGATGGAATTTCTTCAAAAAACATCAAACTGTTATGAAACGCTATGTACACAGAATTTTGAAATGGAGAGCCGACGAGAAACGCTTAGGACAGAAAAAACCGTTAAAAGATTCTATATTTAGAAGTAAAGCAAGAAAGAAAGAAAGAAAGAAAGAAAGAAAGGAGTGGAAAAATAAAAAAATTAAATTTATAATAATAAAATATTACTTTTATATTTATATATATTATTTTCATATATATATATGTAGAAAATAATTAATTAAGGTACGCAACTCTAATTAATTAAATTATCTAAAAAAGTGGAGGTAACTATTTATCATTATATACAATATATATATATGTTTTTATGAATTTCGATCATTTCAATTAATAATTTTCAATTCAAAGTAAAAACATAAATATAGATAAATATATAAATAAAAAATATAAATATAGATAAATATATAAATACATGAATAAAAAATCAATATATAC